>JAHLJT010009419.1:187610191-187649323 GCA_031308135.1 Acheta domesticus | reverse complement strand
AGCTGTGCATATCTGAATTATAACGATATCATAGATTTTATTCGATAGCTTAGGTAATTTATTTGTCAATTGTAGATACACAATAATCAGAACATTTAGTTAAAGAAATCCCTACTTAAATAATACAAGATTCCTGTGTTAGTAGTGAAAATGGTGACATTAACTTGTTATTGGTATAATTTGTAAAACTGACTCGAGGGGCACAAGTTCATAATTATCTGCATGAAACAAGTTAAAAACAATCTGCGGCGTTTATAAATCATAAAACGTTAATTGAAGGCACACAAGTAATTAGGTTATTATCAGACAATAGATACGATTCCGTATTGTTTCCAAGAGGTCATGACAAATGCTGGTTAATTTTAAAGAATCTCGTAGACATTCAAAAATTCACACCAAAATTGTCTAATTAAATTGTGATCTGTAAATACTTAACAGATAATATGAGATTATTGAGTACATTTACAAGTAAATGAGTTGTAATGCAGTATTTCCCAAATATATTGAAGACGAATCACATTATCCGGGGAATGCTTCATGTGCAATACTAATATGCTAATAAACGTGAACCTAACATTAACAACAGAAATGAAACTGAAGCGCTGGACAACATGAAATTAAAACGCTGAGTGAACAGATGAATGTAAACAAATTCATCATTGTAATTGACAACGTGTAACATATTGACATCACACAGCTTGCAGAAAAGAAATGTATAAATGATAAAGATTTGAAAACATATGTGCCGAATTAATATATCAATAGATTCTGCTCGTGGTATAACAATGTCTCCTGTGCATGGAACGAAATCAGTTTATTCACAATGCAGTGACATATACTTTGTATACGTTCAAGTTATAGCATGCGGAGCACAAGAAACTGATGCATACACACTGGACACAAATGAACACTAGTGATTACAATATCAAATGCATGTTTGTAGGTAAGCCATTTACAGTTAATTAATGTAAAGAAGTAATAAAAACACACAATAGCCAGTGGAGTCAAGCAGACATTCTGCCGTCCTGTCTCTCACCACGACAGAAGAAAGTTACGAATGTTAAAATAAAGCGTCTAGATTAATATCCACTAAAAACTAAAATGAAAACTAAACTCAGTTGATAATGTATGTGTTACATAACAGGCATTTGGCTAATTACAGAAACAGTAAATGCTGAATAAGAGTGATACTTTTTTTACTTGGTTCCAGCATCTTTGTTTGACTAACTTAATTCTCATTGGTTATATCGCGAGGTCTGCCAAGTAGTAACTGTTAGTAATTTGGCGAGTATGACTTCCAACCAATTGGAGCCGCCTGAAGTGTATTCTCGTAGTTGATTAAGAAGGGATGAGAGCCCAGTGAACATGCTCTTAAGAGCTGGCTTTGGAAGAGGCGCTGACTTAGTAAATTTGAGTGGGGTGTAAAAGCTAGGTTCCAAAGGAAGCTACTTTAAACACACTTTGCTCGAAGGTGGAGACGACAGTATTATGTTCATCATACTTGAAATTTGTTTTCTGGGCACCAACACTTTTAATAAAAAAATCGCATCAATGTGCCCCAGTTCCCTGTACTTTTTCTTATTATCACGGTTACTCAAGAGTGAATCTTAACTGAATAAAGACTGATGAATTATCCGTATCTGAGTTCCAATGTTTCCTTGAATGTTTTTTACAACCAACTAACCGTGGTTTGTTGTTGGTGATGTCTCGTAATTTTCTACCAAAATCATATTGTCACTTGCAAATACGTGTAGTAACTATGCAGTAAAAACGATATGCAGTAGTACTCACCGCAAAGGACTCGTCAGTTAACAATTAGTTTTAAGAAGTTCAATTTTGATTGAATATGTAATTTTTAAAGACTTCTTTTGCCACGTAAATATTTAATAAATTAAAAATAATGTAAAATGTCTCTTTTAAAGGTATTGTTTCAAACAAAAAATGTAATTTTAATCTTGAGTGACAAATACAAAGCTCTTGTGTAATGCTGTACCGGACTAGTTTTACTATTCAGCATTCTTTGCGACACAGAGGGAAGTTTTGCTCCTAGTTTACAAATGTCAACATTGAAAGAAAATTTGCTTTGAACAAACTTTTGGTTGCCCAAAAAACACACGAAGTGTAAAAACAATGTTCCTCCTTACAATAAAACACCCTTCCACTAAATCACCAAAGTGAAGTTGTGTAATGTATTTGTTGTTGTGTTTCGTTACCTAATAAATTTTGTTTGCAAAACAGAACACGTGAACATCATTTTCTTCTCAAAGAACATCCCTCGAGAAAAATTTCAATCCTCCAACTCGATAGCGACTTTCGGAATACGTGCACGGAGTTTCAAAAGATGCTACGTGGGAAATCGAAGACAATGCAACGCTGAGCTACAGAAGCGTTCACAAAAATCTTAAAATGCTTTCGTCTCACTTCATTGCGTTAAAATATGTGTAGCTTTAGAGTACTTTTCGAAAACAGTTCTGCCCGCGGACTTTATTTAAGCATCGATCTGCTCGGCTCTTAAAAAAGCTCTTAACAGAGCCCTTTGTGGAGGGGATGTTAAAATAATTTCCCATCAATCCTTCCGCACGATGTACCGGGATGTAAATAAATCCATAATTTTATTACAATGCCCTATATTTCCCGGTGTCGTAATACGGCGTTCCCTCCGATATCAAATCCCTCTCTTCTGTTCCCCCATAAAGTCTCCCCCGGCGCCCGCCGCTCGTCCCCTGGCGCGCCAGTAAAATGCGACCCCAATCTCCTCGCGAGCCGCGTAAGTCACAACTTGCCAACCCCTTCACCCCCACCCCTCCACCCCACCGCCCTCTGGCTCGCGCTCCGTCGGTCGGTGGGCTCCTGCGGCCGATCTGTGCTGCCCGCCCTTCGCTTACTTCGTCTTTCAGAGGATGAATGGTTATAACGGTCAGCGTATCGAATTGTTGTACCCAAGATTGCGTGTTCAAACCCCGATCGAAGCCGTGGATTTTTCTAAGGACGAAAAAATCCTTCGTACGCCTTCCTTCGAAGGGGAAGCAAAGCCGGCTGTCCCATGTGGTAGATTTACTGCATGTAAAAGATCCTCAAGCCTAAATGAAGTCTCTGAGCTAAATTCAAATCACCTGTTTCGTTCGCCCGAGATATATCTTCTTTCTCCGTTAGATGGTGAAAGGAGCGTAGCAAAATTTGCGTGATGAGACGGAAGAGCGGGCCTCATGGCACGAGTCTCGCCAGGTAAAATAAGGCACTTCGTCTTTCATGATAATGGTTTTCATTCGCCTGTTCTTGCGATGCTCGCTGTATTTTTCTTGCGTTCAATTGTATCCGTGCTCCTCATTCATTTGCTGTATCTCTTTACCAGATCCGGGAGAGGTGGCTCAGGGCATCAACTGATTCACTGCAGTGTCTCTGACCGCGAGGTTCTAGGGTCCACTCCCAAAGGTGGCGGGATTTTCGAGACTAACTGAATAGCTAGGACGAGTTCTGTGTGGAGGAGGAGTTTAGAGATCGGCTACTCTAATCAGTAGTTTTCCATGGTTTCTACGATCAACCTCAGGCGAGTGTCGGAGCATTACCTTAACAAACGGGCCAACAGGCCGCGCGTGATCTCTTCTTCCTCTTTCTAGTCTGTCCTATCCTCTCTCTTACTTACACACACTCACACACTTAGATGCATTAAACTACACACATGCCGGGAGGCCGGTCGGCTCTACCCCGCACCCACCACTGGTGTTTTTCAAGTACAGGATGGTATTCATCTCTGCGAGCAGATTCGACGTAAACTCTAAGTGAGGAGTAAATGTTCTACGTGGGTCAAGCGTATTGTAGCAGTTAGTGACTGCTGAGGGAGAAGTAGCAATACAGTGGTGGCACATGTCCGAACCTGCAGAAGCTTCGTTCTATCGACTCTGATATCACAAAAAATATTTTTAGTAACCCTAGGGTCCCAATTCAACAACATTTGCATTTATTTTTGGTCTATCATCAAAACGTTAATTCCCTCATTATTCAATGCTTACTGCAGCTCCTTCATTCCTTCTAACTCATCATTCCGCCCCTCCTTAACCATCAATGCGGTACTGTGAATTCACCCTTCGAGGCAGCGTGACACAGTTTGGTGCTTGCTGCCCCCTCGCGTGTGAGGCCGTTCCGCTTCATTCGGAATATTGATACTTTTATCTTGACGCGCCACCTCGCTCCCGTCCCTTCACGTCGCTCGCAGAATCACTTCAGTGGCTGGGGAACTGAACCTCAAGACCACGTGTGTGAGGAACAGAGAGGGGCTGTTTCAAAGCAAACAACGCAACTCTTCATTGCGTGTCATTATGATTTTTATTAAGTATTTAGCTCTAAGACTGGGTTTTACGGTTTTTAGTATCAGGGAAGAATTTGTTGCACTATAGGAATTTGAGTCTGCTTGCATTAATTTTTTTTTCAAACAGAGCAACATTTGCTCGTGTACATTATAGAACAAGAATATATGCATTTGATTTGCCATTTGGTCATCATCTCGTCAATGTGGAAGAGCCCCAGCCGCGACGAGATCTGCATGTGCTGAGGCAGGGGCGGCTGCAGACTTTCTGTGGTGCCGCAAGAAGCCAACCATTAGCCTTAGGGAAACAGCTCATTGATGCGAGGCAGGGAGGGGAAAGAAGGGAGAGAGAGAGGGGGGAAGAGGGAGAGGGGGAAGGGAGAGAGAGAAGGGGAAGGTTAGGGCATGAAGTAAATATTGTATCAAGCCCCCGAAACAAACAGCCGCAGCGACCAAACGGTTGCCGAAAGTGGCCAAAAGCGAGGATAATGAAATATGCAGGTTCACGCGAGCGCTGTCAATGTTGCGGGGGTCCAGGGACTGCCCTCCGCTCTCTGTCCTCCTTCCTCCCTCTACCGCCACCGCCACCGCTTCCGCCTTTGCCTCCGCCGGTGCACCGTCCCCGCCGCCGCGCCTTCCCCGTCCGTCGGGGGTCCCTGCGGCCGCCGCGCCCGGTGTTTATGCAACCCGCTCGGCCGGCTGATAAGTTGTGGGCGGGGCGAGGGGCGCTGAGCACACAGCAGCAGTCGGGCAGCGACGGCGGCGGCGGTGGTTTTGGTGGCGGCGGCGGCAGCGATGGGGGCGGTGGAGGCGATGGAGGAGATGGAGGCCGTGGCGGTGGCGGATGCAGCGGCGGCGGTAATGGCGGCGGTGATAGCGGCGGCCGGTGGTGGTGGTGGCGGTGGCGGTAGTGCGGCGGTGATAGCGTCGGAGGCGGTCGCGGTGGGGGCGGCGGCGGCAGGGGCGGCAGCGCGGGGCGGCGGTGGTTTTGGCGGCGGGGGCGGCGAGGGGCGGGGGGTGCGGCGGCGAGTTTCCCTTCTCCGGAGCCTCCGGCATCCTTCAGCCTCCTCCGGCCCCTCCGGTCTCCTCCGGTGCCCGGGGCGGCATCAAACCTTCATGCGCGGGCCCGTTGTGAGCCTCGGGGCCCACTGACGGAGACGGGCCGGGAGCCCCTTGGATCACGCCCCTGGCGGTGAACAGGTCTGATCTCATAATTTACTCCTCCGGTCGGGAAGGCAAACTTCTCGTTATATTGGGTTGGAACGGAAGTTCATTCCGTATTTCGTCGTTGATGATGGACTACCTCCTATGCGACGGAATTGGCGAAATCTACAATTGGGTATCCATGATACAGAATTTGCTTGTTCTGTAGTTTGATAACAAAAATATCCAATGAAAACTAGAAATTGTTGTCTTAAAAGAGATCATAGAAAATCTCCTATAAATTACAATATTTATTGATAAGATAATATCTTGTATGTGGTAAGAGCCACATGAGAGATTTTCGTAAGGTGTTTTTCAGAAAAATATGATAATAAATAAGTATTTAATGTTATTTTACAGAATGTGTAGAATCGCTAAACTTTACCAATAGTGCATTATTAGCTTCAAAAAGTGTTTTTACTTCCTCCTGTATTTTTTTGACACAGGAGGCTATCATCAACAACTATTTTTGTTGGTGCTTAGAAGGAAGCTCCGGAGAAGTGCGGTACTCCTCGTACCAATGTGTAAAGTGCAGTGTATTTTGAATGCTTATGAGAGGATTCAAAATGGCTTCGGGCTCGCAAAGTGAGACTTGTGTTATTCATGATGGTGCTATTTCTGCAAAAATAAATTTGAAAATGGTTTCCACTTCGAAATTATCAAGGAAATAATATTCTGTTCATACGAAACCCGACCTTACGATATAATTGTCCACATAGCATACTGAAATTTTGTTTCAACTCGATAATGCACGCACAGAATTCGTGTGACACATGATACACCACGCGCACGATAATGCGAGTGAAAATGAAACCGGGAGTGCGACGCAGTCACAAATCTAAGCGTGTTGCTTTCGCCATATCCCCAGGGTCATCGCTTTGGAACGACAAGTTTCCACTTCACAGCGCTGAGATCAGCGTCTCTGACCGTGTGTATCAAAACTTTTGTCACCATAAAAAGGGTCATTGTTGTATATTCAAAGGTTATATCCAAGGAGAGATGACATGGAGACCTCCAGCCCTTAAGCGGAATTAGTCCTACGACATATTACTTGTGGTGGTTAGAGCATCTGTCTGATTGTTACTTTGTCGCCGGACTATCTCCTTTCTTAGTAAAGAGAAACTATTGAAATACTGTGGTAAAATCGCGATTTATTGGTAGAAAAAATGTACATTTTGAAGTCCTGATATAGGAAAAAAGGACAATAATGTTCCTATTTGTAGTCAATTATTTCTTCTAAAAGATTGTGTACTCACAATCCATATTTTTGTTACACCTTGACACCTAAAAATTGACAGTGACTCAGTGACGGTAAAACAACCGGCTATCCGTCTGTGGTCAACACAAGAACCTAAACCTTTCAGATGTTTATTTTCAATATTAATTTTCCCCGATAGATATGAACAAACTCGAGATCTTGCGAATTTGAAGCGAATATTTTAATTTTTTGGGGGATCCTTACCATGACATAACATTTTAAAAATTTCTACAAGTGGTTCAATTTCTTTAATTAAATAATTTACTAGAATACACCAATGACGCTTAAAATGATCTTATTTTTGATGAAATATCTGATTTCTGGAAAATTGCAAAAGTTCAATTTCTTTCGGCGTCTTTAAACAACTACAATATTTATGATTGAGATTTTTTCCTTGATAAAATATGCCGTTCAAAACCAACCTTAATGTAAGATTATGCTTTCGAAAACACGACGATTTCGCGTAATTTGGGTGAAATAAAGCTCCATTTAAACAATTATTTTTTCAAAAAGACTTCAAAGTTTCTGCTCGTTTGCATCAAAGGACGTGGTATGTAAAAATGACACAGGTGCCATGTTCTTTAAACTCTTGAACTCTTGAAAAGTTATAAATAATTCGAGAAAGTATGTCCTGTTTAGCACCACTAATTTACATCATTTTATTCTTCTACCTCTGATACAGACACTCTAGCCATTACATATTTTGAAGTGCTCAGTCATTTCTTGGAAACTAATATTACCACACGCAGACTTAAACGAATTTTCTTTATCCTCTCTATGAAAAGCATCATAGACTGACTATATTTCTTCACACCTGTATACACAAGTTCACTTGTAGTTATAAATAAGAAAGAGGACGTCTGATATCTTTTATCCAGGAATAACTTGTAAAAAACAATTACCAGAACACTGAATGCGAAAAAATATTCAGCTAATGGATATTAAACGATTTGCTATGCATCTGAATTATTACTCAATTATCTATTACTTCATGGATTTGATTTGAGTAAAGAGAAATACATAATATTACGAAATGATTAGGTGGTTATTAGAATAAAAATCTAAGACATCAAAACTTGAAAATTTGTGTGTTTGAAAATTGATATCAAAAACGTTTTCATCATTATTTTTAAAAATTCCTTTTAACAATCTTATTATCTTCTTAAATCATTCATATTTATAGATAAAAAGTAATGTAAGTTTAATTTAAATTCCAATGTAAAAATCCTGTAATAAACAATAAACTATGTTCATGCAATGTATAATTCCTTACCCAAGATAGTTCAAAAATTTCCAATGGCCGAAACTTCCGTTATGGCCCTTCTACCATAACATAGGTAGAATGGCTATTTTGCCTACATTATGGTAGAAGCGCCATTCTTGTATTAAACGAGTAAACATCTGAAAGAACAAAGTATTTTAAATACGCAATAAACGGTCTTTGTTAAAATGTTTTAAGTAAGTTTATTTATTAGCGATTTAATATCAAAATACATTCTCCCATTGGCAATCACGACCTTACTTCTACTCGTATACTGCTCTTCTATTATAAATTAAGCAACGGCAAAGAATTTTGACACGTGAAGGAAAATTTTCAGATAAACGTGTAATAGCTTACCCTGTAAAGAAGATTAGCATTAGTATGTTTTTCTACAAGTGTCTCAATGAGTCACATGTATTCTTCCTATTAGCCTAACGGTATGAAGCGTTTTCATCTTTCACCTTACAGCAAGTGGTCATAGGCCTCTCTCAAGAACAACAGTAACTTCAGATGACAATGTTGAAGCGTTTATGCGTTTCATGCGCCCATTACCTCTCTTTTAGAGGCCTATCTTGCGGAAACGGTAAACTAGCGGAAAGGGGCATAAAACTCTGTGTAACATTTAAACAACCTGTACAGGGAACTAAGAATAACCACTAACATTTAATGGTAAGTGTATACAAGTACTTTTGTCTAAGGGAGAAATATACTGATGAGATAATTGTAGCCAAGGAAAGAAAAGTACTTTTGTCGAACATTTTAATGCAATTATTTAATCATTATTTAGAATAATTTATTTTTATTTCATAAAAAATAAGATCTTTTGCGAGACTTTAGAAATGGAGATTGCAGGATGTAACTAATGTTTACGAATATCCTCAATTTCATTATTTGTTCGTTACATTCGTATTTCAAGGAATTTCTTAATAGGAAAAAACACATCTGATGTAGTTTTATAATAATATGCCGTAGCTTCATTAAATTTGTAACCCATATGTCAGATCATCTGCTATTTTTTTGGCTATTGGCAATACGTCATATCATTTTGACCACTTTCTCTTTTAGCGACCCCCGGCCATAATAATACTTATTGTTACGTTACTGATAATAAATCATAAGTCGTAGCTTCTTTTTCCACATCTTCACTCTTGCTTGCATTTTGTTTTTTAACACACTGAAAGAATTGACTAAAGAGTACTTTTTGGCCCACTCATGTCACTGTCCACCCCACGCCACCTACCCTGTGCAGCGCGAAAAGATTCTGGCGTGTAAGCCGCATAACTGCTCGTCTAAACTCTTGAATGGTACAAACACCAAAACAGGAAAGTTGCTGCACCTTACGACTTGACGCTCTCCTCCTCATTTGCTGCAGGTGCTCCCAGACATATGTTGCAAGTTAAATAAAGATCCGATTGTATCAATTATTATGATATTGCGCCAGATATTTTTATTTCTGATAACAAAATTATCATAAACACCACACCACTTTATACTACATGTTTCTATTGGTATTTGTAAAGAATTAGTTAATACCATGGATTCCAATACATGTTTTACGGTATTGTAAATAATTTTATTAGCATATTTGTTAAGTATTTTTTCAATCAATACCTTATTTACGTTTTATTGATTTTATACGCACTTTTGCAACAGTTCTCTTTCATAGTTAATTTAATATGTGATTGTAGGAATAAAAAGTAGTCGTTATTTTGGTTAGATTACAGTTTTTTGGATATAAATTCATTACTAAAATGTGAAAAAACGGGGCCGTTAAGTTTTCAAAGTGGTTAAATAAAATCTGCTACCGATCACTAGAAATGTTTAGAGTACCTTTTGGTTATAATTATTTTCATACGATCAAGACACGACATATTATTTGTAAGTGTTTTTGAATAGACAGAAATTGGGAGAATGAACGCCTATCTGAGTCATTTCTTCGTTGCGTCATTTTCAATATCAACCACAATACAATTTTAATTAACATAAGCAAGCCTGTTGTGTGAGATTGCACAATGCAAAGATATCTTAACAGCTGATGAAGCAAAGATGGCGGAATTTGTAGGTTAGAAGATGAGTGTTTTTAAATGCAAATATCAGTGAGTGTAAATAAACGCAATAGCCGTCAATCACCTGACACTCTGTCATTTTTTGAAACTAGTGGTGCTACAGAATGGCACAGACTTTCCCCGTATTAGTTTTCTATTTTCTTGGGTCTTCGCAAGCTATTCCGAATTGCCACAAACTCTTTCTTGCAAGCTACTAATTTCTCGGTTTCTAATTTTTTCTTAATTTTTTTCGGTTTGCTATTGTAGAACGGAAAATATTAATTTTAGAATATTAAAGAACACAAAAACCTAGCCGTAAATGGCAATTTTCTTTTAAAATTATGTGCCGTTTAAGAGAAAATGGCGTTTTAGCACTAACTAAAAATGCGAAATTTGAGGCTCATTTTCACAGAAAATTTTTGAGTTTTCAAAATACTTTATTTGAATTTGTTTGAAGCACTTACACTCACAAATATAATAATGTTTACAAATTGCTGGTAATGTGCATATTAAAGATGTGAGAGATCTTAAAAAAAATACAGTTATATAATTTTTGAAAACAAAAAAATAACTCAAAATAAACTTTACGCTATACTAAAGAGTGTAATTAGCACTATCTGTACAAGATATGTATGAGAAAATGGCGTTTGAGCGTTTCTGAAAATGCGACATTTTGATCTACTTTTCACAGAAAACGATAGTGTTTTCGAAAACTTTACTTAACATTATTTAAAGCATAATACTTGTAAATATACGAATGTGAAAAAATCACCGATAATGTAAATATTAACGACGTGAGAGACAAGTAAAACAATTTTAATTTTTGTAATTTTTGAAAAAACTAACCTATAGACAAATATGGCTTTTATGTCATTAATAGAGTACATTTACCATTATCCCTACCAAAGTTTAAAGAAAATATTTGGGAGCCGTTTTGAGAAAATCTTGTTTTTGTAATTTTTTAAAATTGCACATATCGCGCACAATATTGCACGAAAACTACCAAAATTTTATGAAAAACATTTACATGACCTTTATCAAAGAACTCAATATGCAGATCAAATTTTATTTGAAGGAAAAATCCTATCTTCAATTTTGTAGTTGGAGAAAAGACGCCGAAAAAAAATTCAAACTTCCACAATTTTCGAAAATTCAGAGCTGTAAGTGAAAATTAGACCTATGCCATGATAAAAAGTGTATTTTACTCTATTCTTACAAGAAATTTAAAGAAAAAATTTGGAGCCGTTTTTGAGATAATTTGAAAATCCCGGGGGCGTCATATAAAGTACCCCCAAATTTGAAGAATCTTTTTCAAAATCTCAAACTTCGGCTAGAATCAGATCGACCGGGAATAATCCAGTTTGGAAGAAATCGTACGTATGGTTTAGGCGCTAGCAGTGTTCACAGGCAGACGGACGGACGGACGGACGGACGGACGGACGGACGGACCGACGGACCGTGACGGACGGACGGACGGACCGGACTGGACGGACCGACGGACGGACGACGGACGGACGGACGGACGGACGGGACGGACGGACGGAACGGACGGGTGACGGACGGACGAACGGGACGGACGGACGGACGGACGGACGGGACGGACGACGGACGGACGGACGGACCGGACTGAGGACGGGGATAGACCTGAAGGACCGGTGACGGACGGACGGACGTAACGGAGCGGACGGACGGACGGACGGACGGACGGAACGGAACGGACGGACGGACGGACGGACGGACGGACGACGTACGGACGACGGACGGACGGACGGCCGGACGGACGTACGGACGGACGGACGGACGGACGGACGGACGGACGGACGGACGGACGGACGGACGGACGGACGGACGGACGGACGGACGGACGGACGGACGACGGACGGACGGACGGTACGGACGTACTGAGGGACGGACGGACGGACTGGACGGACGGACAGACAGACTGAGGGACGGACGGACGGACGGACGTTTTCCTTTCAATTGGTTTTCGGTATCAAGGCCCTAGAAAACAGGGTTCTGGCTACCAACGTGTAGGGATTTTTTTTCTTATTTAGCAACTGGGTTTTATGCACTTATTCGTTTTCACGGCACGGCAATTAATTTTTTTCCGCCGAAAATGGCCATTTTTTCGCGGCAGCCTTACATAACTTTCCCTATAACTACGTAAATTACTTCGTGTATACGTACGTAATACGGAAAGTAAAAAAAATATTGCACTTCAGTAAGGTGGAAGGCAAATGACCTAAGCACTAAGGATTGAAATTACAAAGCAACGTCTGAATATAATTCTGATGACAATTTTGATGAATACTTTATAAAATTTAAAAATTATTGAGATTGAGATGTATTATAAATATCGTATGGCGTCAGTGGATCCGGTGTAACTGCAGTTCCGAATGAAGCATTTACTGCAATATCACCCTGGGACTATACTAAACAATATTCCATAATGGATCATTCTTAGCTCGAGCTCTCTCCAAACCTTTTATTCTCTCCTCGCTAATGCAGCGTTTCGAAGTACTAGTCCTTCCCCCCGAGTCGATGCATGTGCCAGACCTCCGAAGCGCACAGCGGCAGCCGACGGGCAGACGCGCGGGCGAACGGGCGAGCGAGAGGTCGCTTCCATCGCGCGTAATGAGGAAACGGCCGGCGAGGAGCGCGGGGCGCGCGGGCGGGCGAGCGGCGGACAGCGCGTGGGCGCGGGCGGCGGGCGCGCGCAATTCCCGCGGGCGGGTGCGCCCCGCGGCGCGCCACATGGCTCGTCCCCGCCTCCCCCTCCCCCCGCGGGGTCTCGTTGTCTGAGGGTGCCCGCTCCATTCCTGGGAACGACCAACGCAACCGACGCCGCCGCCGCCGCGGTGGCGGAAACCGCTTTCGCGAAACACGGCCGCCTGCTTCAAAGCCATCGCCTGCCGGCTTTGCGGGATTGACGTGTTAAACCCGACGGCGCGCGTGTTCGACAGCCCGGGCGGACCGCTCCGCCGCGCCCCTGCCCCCGCCCCTGCCCCCCCCTGCCCCGCCCCTGCCCCGCTCAGGCTCAGTTTCCAACCCGCCGCGCGCGGTGCTCCGCTTCGCTTGCTCAGCCCCTTCTTCCGGCTTGAGCCCACGCTCCTCGCCTTGTTCCTTTTGAATCGATTCTCATCGCTTCGTTTCTCCGTGCCCCCGTTTCTCCATGCTTCCCCCCGTTTGTTTTGCTTTTTTCTCTTCACCTCGTTTCACCATGCCTTTTTCTGCTGCCTCGTTTCTGATTGTCTCGTTTCTCATCTCGTTCCTCCAGCTCCGTTATTCATGCCGCGGTTCTCCACTCTCCTTTCTGCGTGCCCCGTTTTCTCCATTCCCCTTTTTCTCCGTGTAGCTTTTCCCCATGCCCCGTTTCTCCGTACCTCGTTTCTTCTTCTCTGTGACTCTTTTGTCTCTGCCTTATTTCGCTATGCCTCGTGTCTCTCTGCCTTGTGTCTCTCCTGCCTCGTGTCTCTCTGCCTCGAGACACTCTGCCTTGTCTCTCTCTGCCTCGTGTCTCTCTGCCCCGTTTCTCTACGATCCGTTTCTCTCTGCCTCGTTTTTCTATGCTCCATTTTCTTTATGCTTCCTTTTTCTACGCCTAGTTTCTCCATGAATCGTTTCCTCTCATCTCTCATCGCCAGCTTGCCCTTCTTTACCATGCTGCTTACGTTTCGTGCTATTTTTACTTTCCCGTATACGTAACGTATACACGAAGTAATTTTACGTAGTATAGGGAAAGTTATGTAATGCTGTGGCGAAAAATGGTGATTTTCGTGAAAAAAAATTCATTGCCGGCCATGAAAACGAAAAAAGTGGATAAAATCAGTTGTTAAATTAAAGAAAAAAATTCCCCTCACGTGGTGTAGCCACAAACCCTCTGTTGTGGCGCCTAACAATCGTACATTTCTTTCCAAACTGGATATTCCTACTCGAAGCTTTGAGATTTTGAAAAAGATTCTTCAATATTTGGGGTACTTTATATGAAGCCCCCCGAGATTTTCAAATTTTCTTAAAAACGGTTCCAAATTTTTTCTTTAAATTTCTTGTAAGAATAGAGTAAAATACACTTATTAACGTGGCATAGGTCCGATTTTCACGGAATAACTCTGAATTTTCGAAATTTGTGCAAGTTTTGAATTTTTTTCGGCGTCTTTCTCCAACTACAAAATTGAAGATAGAGATTTTTTCCTTGAAATAAAAATTGGTTCTGCATATTAGTTCTTTCATAAAGGTCATGTAAATGTTTTTCAAAATTTTAGTAGTCTTCGTGCAATATTGCGTGCAATATGTGAAATTTTAAAAATTACAAAAACAAGATTTTCTCAAAAACGGCTCCAATTTTTTTTTAACTTTTGGTAGGGATAGTGGTAAATGTACTCTATCAGATGACATAAAAGCCATATTGATCTATAAGTTGTTTTTTTCAAAAATAAAAAATTGAATTTTTTCCACATGTTTCTCACGTCGATAATATTTACATTAACAGCGATTTTTTCACATTATTATATTAACGAGTACATGTGCTTTAAATAATGTCAAGTAAAGTTTCTCGAAACACTACGTTTTCTGTGAAAAGTAGCTCAAATTTCGCATTTTCAGAAACGCTCAACGCCATTTTCTCCATATACCTCATATTTGGCTGCAAATTTTTTTCTTTAAACTTTTTATATCGGATAATGCTATTACACTCTTTAGTATAGCGTAAAGTTTATTTTGAGTAATTTTTTTGTTTTTTTCAAAAATTACATATTGTATTTTTTTAAAGATCTCTCACATCTTTAATAAGCACATTACCAGCAATTTGTAAAGATTATTATATTTGTGAGTGTAATTGCTTCAAAATAACTTCAAATAAAGTATTTTGAAAACTCAAAGATTTTCTGTGAAAATGAGCGTCAAGTTTCGCATTTTTAGTAGCGTTAAACGCCATTTTCTCTTAAAAGGCACATAATTTTTAAAAGAAAATTGCAATTTGTGACTAGTTTTTTTCGTATCTTTAATATTCTAAAATTAATATTTCTGTTCTACAATAGGAAACCGAAAAATTAAGAAAATGACAAAAAAATTTACTTTTGGTGGTGATAGATGACAGCTGGCAAAAAAAGTTTGTGTCAATTCCGAATAGCTAGCAAAGACCCAAGGAAATAGAAAACTAATACGGGAAAGTCTGTGCCATTCCGTAGCACCATTAGTTGTTGTTACCTCACAACTTCCGGTCTCGCTTTCTCCTGTCAACCTAGCCGTTTTCAACGTTTACGTAACCGCCGCCCTTGTACCGCATATTTCTGCTTCTATCTCATCGTGCCTCACTTCGCTACTTTCTGCCTGGGTGTCCAAGCCCACGGCCCCCCCTTCCCTCCGCGCCACTACCACCCCCTGCCGTGCCAATTACTGCCCCACGTCTGCCCATACCCTTTCAAACTCGTAGCTTTCTGCCAACTAAACTCTTTGCCTCCCCGTACCTATTCACCATCAAAGCTCTAAAGGGAACGATTTTGATAGCCCTCCTAATAGACTCACTATACTGAAACGATTTTAAGTGAGGCTCCAAAGAAAAGAGAAAAATTAGTTGAGTTCACTATAAGTTGAGTAGATCGCATCATTTCTTCATTCATAAAAAGCTACGAATATGCGTTGTTTGAAACGCGAGGCCGAGGCGAAAAGATGAGCATTGTCTTTCTTATAGAACATCCTGTTGTGTGCTGGTTAAAACGATTGATTTTGATAATCAATTGTAAGTATTCATTGTAATTAATTATATATCATTCTTGTGATGTCTAACTGAAAATATGAAAGAGGTGAGGGAGTTCTGATTATAGTTTGGAAACTGTATTAATACATTTTTGTTTTTGATATTATTCATTTCATACATTTTGTATTTAATTCCAGTGATGACCTTAACAAATCATAATTACATTAAAATAATGGCGGTAGTAGGATTTGCTGTTATAGGCCAAAACAATACCATGAATACAGGTGTAAAGATCTTGGTAAATATTAAGGGTAATATAAGGACTTTGCAGTACTTGATGTCGTAACTTTTCTACATCTCTTCTTTCTTGCGATATCATCACACTTTAGCTAGTCTAATAAATTTTTCTTCTTCTAGCTTGCTGCGTGATGACTAGAGACCGAAATATATGTATTATGAAACATCAAAAAATGTATATAAACTTCTCAGGGGAACAGTAAGAATATGTAATAAAAATGTAAAAATCAGCTATATTATGTATATTAAAATTCACTAATTATAAACACATTTACATAATACAAAATTATATACATAAAAAGTCCTAAACAAATTTTAAAAATGATATAATAGTTTTGAAAATCATTTGGAGACACAAGTTGATGCACACTTCGCAAAGATAACTTTTCCTTCAGTAGTAGAGCTTCATCTACTACAATCTAGGTCGATAGCTTTGCAGTTTGACTAAACACAATCAATATATTAACATCGCATCATAAAAACTAGCGATATCTTCGATCCAGCCAACTATCACTGCAGCGTGGAGATCAAGAAATCATCGAATGTTAAACGTCGGCGATCACCAATGTTTCTCCGAAACTAAGGTCAAGGTTACGATCCGCGGTGTCAGTGATTCTTTTCACATAAAAGGTGAAAATAATCTCAGTCGCTGACGCGCATTTCCCGCCACTGAGATGTCACTGAAGCAGGCGCACCGGACTGTGAGAACACACGCGTCTTCATATAGGGAACCTCGAGTTGAAGAGCACACAGTAATAATATAGGAAAAATGCTGATATTTAAAAAATACTTCTTTTCCTAAAAGTATGTAATAAAGTTAAAGAAAATCGATAAAATAAAAAAAATTGTGAAAATACCAAAAATATGTAATATAGTACTGAATATGTAAAAATGTTTAAAGAAAATATTGGATATTGTGTTAGGATGGAACGATTCGCCAAGATTACAAATTTGAGATCAGTAAGTAGAAATACAAAAAATATGTAATTACATGAAAATCCGGTCTCTCGTGATGCTACCCTTGTCTACCCGCTCCCATCCTGCGCTGCACCAATGCGTGCGCGCTCCGTCGCCCTCCGCCTTCCTCAGCTGCGCCTCGCGCGCCGCCGCCGCCGCCGCCGTTTTGTCGCCCTCGCAGCCATTTAACGCCGGCGATGGCCGGCCTCGTCATTGCGAAACGATCTTGCTTCATTTACCCCGGGCTTTGGTAAAGCTGATCCGTTCTGTTTCCCACTCAATTGAACTTCGCTCACAGAATTTGCTTCTAAACGATTGGAATACGTAGTGTTGTACTTACATTTTATATTTACTTGTGTACATACTTTTAATACATGCATTTTATGTATACTTTATATAAGTTTAAAAGAGAGTACATAATCTCACGTTTTCTATGATTCTGTAAAACATGGGTATAAATACCCTCATTGCATGTTTCGTTTAGCACCTTATGTATAAAAATTCTGCAAGGAAAGATCTCTAGAAATTAAAATATTTTGGTTTTACATGTTATTTTTACACACGTGCGTTAGTTGTATTTTTATTTCTAATTAGTTACAACGCTATTTAACAAAACTATGTTAACCACTGCGTACGTTTTCCTCAACACCGCACGACATACCGCCAAAAAGCTGCCTCACAGCCTCGCGCGAGCAACCACGGAGAGAAGCGTGGCCGCTGTAGGGACAGAAAGCCGCGTGTGGGTGTTGTTACGTGAGTGGCGGTGTCGCGCCCCCGTCCCCTGGCTGGCCGATCGCCGCGCCGCCGCCCGCCGGGGCGAGGAAAAGCAGCGGGCGCTGCGGTCAATCGGCAGAGCGCCCGCCCCGCCCCGCCCCGCCCCGTCGATTGCCCACCCTTCGCCGCCGCGGCCACCAGCGCCGCCCGCGGCCGCACGGCGCCCATCCGGACCGGCACGCGCGCTCACCGGCCACTCGCGCCCAAATAGACGCCGCTCGCCGCCCCGCGTCCCATCCCTGCCCCCTGCTCTCACCGCCCTGCTTCCATCGGCCTGGCCTGCCCGCGCCGACACCCTCGGTGCCGGTGTCACCGCCACCCTCGCCGGCAACCTCGCCTCGGCGCTCGCCACCGCCCACGCTGCTGCCCCTCTATCGCCCTCGCCGCCACCCTCTCCAACATCTTCGCAGCCGCCCTCTCCATTGACCTCGCAGCCGCCCTTGCCTCCACCCTCGCCGCCGCCCTCGCCGCCGCCCTCGCCGCCGCCCTCGCCGCCGCTCTCGCCGCCGCCTTCGCCGCCGCCCTCGCCGCCGCCTTCACCGCCGCCCTCGCCGCCGCCCTCGCCGCCGCCCTCGCCGCCGCCCTCGCCGCCGCCCTCGCCGTCGCCCTCGCCGCCGCCCTCGCCGCCGCCCTCGCCGCCGCCCTCGCCGCCGCCCTCGCCGCCGCCCTCGCCGCCGCCTCGCCGCCGCCCTCGCCGCCGCCCCTCGCCCGCCGCCCTCGCCGCCGCCCTCGCCGCCGCCCTCGCCGCCGCCCTCGCCGCCGCCCTCGCCGCCGCCCTCGCCGCCGCCCTCGCCGCCGCCCTCGCCGCCACCCTCGCCGCCGCCCTCGCCGCCGCCTCGCCGCCGCCCTCGCCGCCCCCCTCGCCGCCCCCCTCACCGTCGCGTGGATGAATACGAAGAATAAAACTTGCATTTTGAAAAAGAAATTGCCTCTAAATTCCTTTTTATTTCGGTTCTCTGCCCTCTGTGTCTTCTGCTCCTCTCTTACCCCCTCACATCCGGTTTTCTTTTATAGAGAATGTTCATAATAAAAGTTAGAAACATTTAAGTATGGCTGGAAACCGAAATCGCCGGAATTCGGTCTCAGAGCGGAAGTAAAAGTACAAATCCTATTGTCATTGCATATTTTCACTTTGAATTTTTGAATATTCTCTTCAAACTTACAAAAACTACTCAAATTTTTCAAAATACATGAATTGATTTAAAGAATATTATATTAAAAAATTTTCTTCTATTTTCAAAATGGAAGAAAAGTTCGAAAAATATTTAAATTTGATCACGAATTAACTCAATTACTCAAATACAAATTACGTATTACGTAAATAGCAAAAAACGTATAAAATGTAGCTGTAATTTCTGTTTGCATCATCCACCTGTTTCTTGCGGCGATTACATTTTGAAATTTTAATACTACTAGTTCATATCCCCTATGAAACGAACGAATCAAAAGTTTTCTTCCTGTTCGCCTGACCCTTTGCAGGGTCTCTTCGAACTCAGGTCTTGTTTCTTGGGTCCAGTTAATACACTTGAGTCCTCCGTTCAAGGACGGGGATCAGGAGTCTGGGTAATGGGAAGACTATTTATTTTGTTATTTTGGAATGAAGGATTATTTTGTTAAGATTATGGATGACGGGAGTGGGGAAGGGGAGGATGGATGGAGCTAAGGGTTGGGAGGTAACGTTTGGAGACCACAGACATGGTCATTGGGTGTTTAGTATTTTTGAATGGGAGTACAACATTGCTTGTAAAAATGAAATTATCGCGTTTCTCACATTCTTGTTTGACAATTCTTCAAACAAATTTCACAAAATATTTCATAAATTGAATTTCTTTTTACATTATCGGCCTGACATCGGATAAACTGAGAAAGTAGATGACGATCTGTACAAAAAATAAAATATAAAATTCTCTTAAATTTGGAAATTTAAATAGCTAGATTGATGCGTAACAAAGAAAATTTGTTCTGTGCTCAGCAGAAGATACTCGTAACTTCTGCAAGTTACGACCACATTGAGATCACGCTGACATTCACTTGCCCTTTCTGCGAACTGGACCGCCTAACGAAGCTGTTTCCCTTCCTCATTGAGAAGGCCGATCTACTTACCTGGACCGCACTTGTCTCCTTTCGCGTGTTCTGTCCCAAGCACCAGCCCCTGCCTCTGCCTCTGCCTATCCTTTCCAGCACAAGCCGCCGTCCCCTCACTCCGCTGGCCGCCATCCTCGCCAACGCCGTCGATGTCCGAACCATTTTCGCTACAGAATCCAGATTGTCATTTCCGTCGCCAACATCCTCTCTGCCGTGCCATCCAGTCTCCGTAGCCGTTCCGTTTGCGTCGTTGTTTTGATCCCGTCCGCCGTCCTCTTGTCCGCCGTCCTCTTGTCCGCCGTCCTCTCGTCCAACGTCCTCTCGTCCGCCGTCCTCTCGTCCGCCGTCCTCTCGTCCGCCGTCCTCTCGTCCGCCGTCCTCTCGTCCGCCGTCCTCTCGTCCGCCGTCCTCTCGTCCGCCGTCCTCTCGTCCGCCGTCCTCTCGTCCGCCGTCCTCTCGTCCGCCGTCCTCTCGTCCGCCGTCCTCTCGTCCGCCGTCCTCTCGTCCGCCGTCCTCTCGTCCGCCGTCCTCTCGTCCGCCGTCCTCTCGTCCGCCGTTCTCCCGTCCGCCGTCCTCCCGCCCGCCGTCCCTCCGCCCGCCGTCCTCCCGCCCGCCGTCCTCCAGTCCGCCATCTTCCCGTCCGCCGTCCTCCCGTCCACCTTGCTCCCATCCGCCGTCCTCCACCGCGCGCTCACCGTCTTACCGTTCCCCCACTCCGCCACAGCTACCTTTGAAGAGCCCCCGCCTCTTTCGCCGCGCCGCCGAGAGCCCTTCTGGCGCTCCAGAGCTGCTTCAGTCGTAAATGGCTAACAGGCTGCGGCGGCGCCGGCGGCGGAGGCGTTGGCGGCGGGCTGGAGCGGAGGTGGGGCGGCGGGTGACAAGCGGGCGGCGTCGGGGGGCAGGGAGGATCAACGGAACGGCGGCCGGAGGTGGACAGTGCGGCGGAGAGGAGGAAGGCGTGAAAGCGCAAGGACTTAGGGAGAAAGGGCTGTGATGCCCTGAAGGCAGGTGGACGAGACACCAGAGCGGCAAGGGAAGGAGAGGGTGTGGAATGGTGTGAAGTGGATCGGTAAGATAAGAGAGGGTGCTGGGAGAAGAACACTCGTGGAGGACAGAGTGATGGTGAAGGAATTTGAAAGATGAAAATAGGAGGACGGAGTGTAGAGGTGTGCGAAAATATGAGACACTTTTGGCAAGTGAGGATGAAATTGTTCGGAGAATAGATCAGAGGGTCCAGGTGCCATTGACCAAGTAACGGGGTAGTGGGGAGGAGGTTGAGGTGAGGGAAAGGACGTGGCGGGAAGGAAAACGGGGCGGTGAGGAGAACGGAGTGGGCAAGAGAACGGGACGGGGAAGATGACAAGAGGGGGATGAGGGGGGCGGAACGGGGGCGTTTGCTGGGATGAGGTCACTGCTGAGTGGAGAAAGAGGGTGGGGGGGACGGGGCGGGTAAGACAATGGGACAGAGAGGAGAACGGCTCGGGGAGGAGGACGAGATGGGGACGGGGTGGTGGAGGAGGACGGGGCTGGGAGGAAGTCGGGGTGAGTTTGGGAGGTCGGGGCGGGGAGGACGACGAGGGGCAGGCGGGGAAGAGGACGGGGTAGGGACTGGCGTTGTGGAGAACGGGGGGGATTGAGCGGGGAGGATGAGGACGGGGCGGGGTCCGAGCCAAGCGAGCGGCAGGTAATGGGGAGGTCGTGGCCGGACGGAGCGGGCGCGGGGGCGAGGCGTTCCGCAGGGCGGCGAATGCCGTGTCCGGCGCGGGGGCGGCGAACCGTCCTCCGAAGAATGCTGAATGCCCCCTAACAAGCGCGCGCGGCGCGGCTGAATGGCCGGGGGCTTACTAGACGTCTTCGGGGCCCCGCGCAGATCGCCCGCCGGCAAAGCGCTCGTGCTTCGGCCTCTCAACGCCACGTCACGCCGCCCTCTGTGTCGCTCGCGTGGGCCCTGTCAAAGCAGATTCCTCCTCAATGGCTTGTCATGTCTTGCAGGCTGGTCATTCGTCCTTCTCGCGGTTGCATAGTGTGTCGTATTTTTCGAATGAGTTTGCCCCGTGTACATTTTTTTTAGTTGGTCACTTCTGAGAGAACATTCTTGGTGATCATGGTGTAGAATTGCACTGCCTTTCGCGCCTTTTGTTATGTGTACATTGAAATTGTTGTATGTTGAAATCGTATTCTAGCAATATATTAATTTATTTAAAGTGAGAGGCATTACTTACGATGAAGGGTTTTGTTATTGTACTTCGTTCCCATCCCTAAACTCTCATATGTATTTTTAACCCATATTGTCTAATTCGATGCTGTGTTCATGTGTGTTCATTGCTATCCTTGCTCGTGGCTATACTGTTGGACTTTTTAAATTTGGCACTTCTTTGACGCTCTAGTTATCTACTATTGGATTTTACTACCATATTCAATTTTAAATTTCCAAACTTAAGAGTTTTGAAGCAAGTGTGTTAACGCTTGTATCCCTAAATTACATCAGTAAATATATTAATTATCTTGAAATAAATATTTCAGCAAATATTGAGTCAACTCTGACTACATCTATGCATTAAGCTATTACTGTCGTTAAAACAATTTATTAATAACTTGTCGACTTCGATGGCCGAGGTGGTTCAGAGCGCGTACCGACTCAGCACTTCGTTTCGAAGGGTCGCGGGTTCGCGTCCCGCCTTGGGCATGATTGTCCCATGTCTCTCTTGTATGTATTATCGCGGAGGACCTTGCGATCTGCAGACCGAGATCAGTGGAGCCCGCAAGGCGTTGGTGTCTAGAGTACAATGATCAAAATGCGACCTATCGAGACGTATAGGGTAACCGGCTATCGGCTAAATAAATACCCAAGGAAAAATAATACTTTCCTCCAGCACACGACTGTACTTTAAATAAAATTTTCTTTTCTGGGAATAAAGTTTGGGCGCTTAAGTGCCGTCTACACGAATCAAATTTACAGGCGAAATTGTTCACTATTCAATTCCTCATTTGGAATCTATAACAAGGAAAGACTTAGTACTTGCAAAGCAGCACGTACTTTCTCACATTTATTGTAAGGTTACTAATATTATAATATTGTAACATCTATCTTATTAAAACTTCATATATCTCTTGAAAACCCTTAACGGAAAGAACGCCTGAGAGACTTCGATGTGAATTAAAAATATTGTGTGTACCTTTGCTGCACTGTTACGATATTAATACGCTACCTTTGCCTACATATCTAACGATTCCACATCAGTACAACTTGGCTGCAAGATCTTTAAAAGTTGTGTGGAACGGGCGCACAATGATTTTAAATGTTTAAAAGTTTAAATGTTTAAAAATAAAAGTCGCAGAGGGTCGTGGGAAGTAGTGGTTAGTGGCACACGCTTCCCTACCTGAGGGAACCGCGTTTAAACCCCCAAAAGCTAGAAATATTTAATCCGCTGTGTCCTATTCAGGGGGATCCTGAAGTCCACTCAGACTCCTTTCAAAATGAGTTTGCAGTATTTAATAGCATTATTATCAGTAAATATTGAAGAAATTATAAATAATTGTTATTATAAATATAATATTTTATAAATATAAAAGTATTATTTTATTTTAACATTATTATTATATTATTATTATTATTATTATTGGTATTAGTATTCTAATACCAATGATAAGACTGTATTTTTATGTTTTTGTAATTGCCGTCACCGGTTATACCCAATTGCAGTTTAAAAAGTTTATATTTATCTTTTTTAATATACGCGCATGAAGCATGACGCTTACCATGACATCTTCTCCCACTTCTAGAAAATCACATATCTTCTGTGATCCGTTTTATTTGCAGAGGACCGTGAAAGTGAGGAAACAAATCTCAAAAGAGTAGTCTAGAAAGGAATCCTAACCTCCGTAAACCTTAAGCAAGTAGTTTCTGCAATAGCGCAGTGTTGACAAAAGGCGCAAAAAAAGTAAAAGCCAAAGTAATGAAATGCTTTAATGATAAATATGCCACATTATATCAGAGCAATCCGTCATATTACTCTTAGGCAACAATTAAATCTTCTATGTATAAAAAGTAACGAAATAGTTTCGGACGTAAAAAAGCAACTTTCATGTATCTACTGCACGGGTCCTCACTTTTTAAACGGGGGGTCCAGTTCACTGTCCCTCAGGCCGTCGGAGAGCTGGATTTTTCTAACTCTGCCTCTCAAGCCCCTTTGGCCGATCACACGGCATTTCGCGTCTTTCTCGGTCCTGCCGCTAGATTGTCGCATGGTCGCAAGCACTGATTGATACGGTCGCGATCATGCGACATCTAGCGGCATGACTGAGAAAGACTCGAGGTACCGTGACATATTCATCGTGGACAGGTCTTGAGAGGGCAGACTTAGAAAAATCGCACTATAGTAAAACAAAAACTATCAACAAATTCTTATACACACTGCATACATCTTATTTTGAAGTGAAGAATCAAAACGGGAACAATACAATATTTGAAACATAAAAAAAAACACCGAAGTTTCTGGTGGAAAACATCGTTGTCTTAAAACCATCGATTTTTTTGCCATCCCTAGCACCTAACACCACACAATAATAAAAAATGTGCGGATTTTAATAAAAAAAATTCTTTAAACCATAAAAACCAGGCGTGCCGTATCAATGTCCTCGGCAGGCCGGCTAGAAGTCGCATGATCCGCAAGCATTGATTGATGTGGTCGCGTTTCATGCGTTATCTGGCGGCACGACTGAGAACGTCGCGAAACATCATGACATATTCCATCGCGAAGACAGGCTTTGAGAGTCAAGTTAGAAAAATCGCAGTATATACAGAATGTCCAGAGAACCACTTACATGTTTCTGAATGTTCTATGCTTCCATAATGCAATTTTTTGCCTACAAATCAATTTTCAAACCAACTTTTGAGTGCTTATTGCGGCTCAACCATCCACGTAGTTATTAGACAAAATGTGATTAGAATTGTCTTAAGAGCTTAATTTCCAAGTTTCGACGTTTCCTACCCGAAAATCCTGTGTACTACTCTATTCTCTTTCGTGGCCTGGGTCGTTTCTCTTTCGTGGCGCGGACCGCAGAGCAACGGAACCCCTTTTCCCTTGCATGCAGAGCGTGTTGCTTCCTCCCGCCGGGATTTCCGCGGTTTGCCGCGAGCGCAAACGACGCGCTTTCCGCCGCGAGCGCAGCGGAGGGGTGGCGAGGGGCGGGGCGGGGGTGGTGGGCGGGGTCTCGCAGGGAATCGAACTGCGAAACGTATCGAATGCGTGGGCGGACGCGGTAACGACATGCGCAACCCACCTCGTTAAAGAAAATCTTTACTCCGTTTACCGAGAGCGGACGCAAAAAGGCTCTTTCGGAAAAGGGCGCGGAAGGCGATAACCCTAACAGCGAGGGCGACCCCGGGCCCAAACTGGGCGCCTGCTGAGAGGGTCGGGACTTCGATGGGGTCGTTTTTCCATTCTTCATTGGGTTCTCGACCGGCTTGAAACCCACAAGTGAACGGCTGCAACGATTCGAAAGAAATCACGAACGATGAAGAAAATGTGTTTATAAGTCTGGCGGTTATTAAGCTTCATTCTGTTTCTAAATAAGAATAATAGGTAACGTTAGGATATTTACTCTTATCTATTTCTTTGAAACGACATTTCGGCAACGTATTTGTGTTGTCAGTTCTTGTTTAATTAGAATGCTAACAGTAGCTACATGGCTGTCCCGGAGACGCCGCCTCCTAGATACAGTCTGCCAACGTTTTGGTCACCGTTCTGTGACCTTCTTCAGGAGAAATGCACGAGATGACAGCGCACGAGTTACACAGGCTAGGTTTTCCCTCCACCCTCCACCCGTCAGCCGTTGGCCGGGTGATCGGACAATGCGGAGGGAGCATCGGCCAATCAGGGAATGCGTTCCCCGAGTTTGGTTGGAAGAATTCGCGGTCGGACGTCATGGACGATGAGGTAAAATAGATGTTTCCCGTAGAGACATAGGCCTTGGCTGGCATTGAGGTTTTTGGGGATGTTTGAGAATTTCCACAGCCTCTTTTACCCTTCCCGATCCCCAGCGGTCTCCTCTGGCTAGGACGCGGGAGTTATCAGAAATAATGATGTGGCCATTTTCCATGCATGGAAGGCTGTGTCCGATTTATTTTATTATTATTATTATTATTATTATTATTATTATTATTGTACTTGTACTGGCGAATGGGTTCACGAAGATGTTCCTCAATGTTTCATCCCGTCTCGTCTATGGCGGCAGCTGCTTGGGATCTCTTATATCCCTGGTGACCTAACAGGAGGGACTCAGTCTTTAATGTGTACAAGATTTAGTCCGAGATTCACATGAAGCTTCATTTCAGTCTTAAGATTTCTCATCACACAAGTTGCTCCGATGGCCAGTTTTCAAACCTCCGTTTAGTTTTTCTGGGAGATGGTGCAAGCTGGAATGCAGGTAGCGGTTAGTATTAGTCGGTTTCCGGTACACAGACTGCTTTTAGACTTCCGTTAGCTTTCCGACTTACCATCACGACGAGGAAGGCAATATTCCCTCGTTTCTACCTCCACAGTAAACTTAATTGTTTTTGGGGGGTGTTATTAACCCTTGTACGTTTCGCACAATTCCAATGTTTGTTTTACATTTTTTACATTGTTACTTGATAAATAAAAACATATGATGTACCGAGTTGTTAGAGAATGAGGTAGCAACAGAGAATTGATGAGATTAGAGATAGAATTGAACAAAAAAACGTGTTGTAAAAAATTGTGTGAAATCTTTACAAAAAAATCTTTCACAAAAAAATGTAAATTAAAAACTAAAAATAAAAAAGAATTGAAGTGTACTACTAAAAAAATAAGTAGTTACAGTAATTGTAACGGAAGATTCTACAAAAAAAGTGTGGAAGAGGTTGACGTTACACCTCCGCGGCCACGTCCCATCATTTCCTACCAACAGCGCGTGTGGGGCCTCTCCGTACCCGCATTTATCACAACTTCGATTTTCGCGTCAATAGTTATTACCTTTGTTATTGAATGTGAAGGAAATATTCCTTATTTATGTATTTATACATTTTATTTCATAATATCGAACTTAAATCCCCAACGAAATAACAATATATATACGAATATGATCCATCACTCGCTCCCTCTGTGTCTTGGCACGTGTTACATATCAGGGGAATGAATACGGTGCAAACGGCTTTCTAGACGTTTCTTCGAAAACAACGCATTTAATTTTGAATTAGTAGTTAGTACTCTAAAATCTGTGTCATAAAGCTTAATAACAAAACCGCAGTAAGATTCATATAATAATGGATAAAATACGTAATATTATACTTACATGACAAAGCGCGTTCGGTACAGAGTGTCGCAACCATTGCAGTGTTCGAATTGCTAATGATAACGGTCGATCGGCAGGGTCCAAAATAGTGATTTTGAGTGCCGATCTGCTTGAAAGTATAATGAATGAAGAATAACTACGAGTCTCAGTAGAGTGGCACCATTATTTACACGAAATCAACAAAAATGTAAGAATGCGGCATTGAATGCTGCTACGGCGCCCGCCTGAGGTTAAGAGTGCTGGAGGAAGTCCGCTAAAAGCGTGAGGGCCGTGGGACACACTACTGATGAATCTTCAACTTTCCGGAGTGTTAGTTTACGTAGGGCACTCGTCTAGTCTTTCTTCCCAAAATCTTCCATGAATAAGTTCGCCACTACTGGAGAGAGAGAGAGAAGAGAGAGAGAGAGAGAGAGAGAAGAGAGAGCGAGGAACCCATGGCCGTCCTCTTATACACAATACTTGGGTTATAAGAAGTGCTCACGAGTTCTGGAAAGAAAGTGGTACTGCTAACAAAGGTCGCTCTCGCAGGTCTCACCAAAGTGAAGGGTACGATCTTAGGAGAGTTCTGGCGGTCACGTCCGTTTCTAATCGGTATTGTGGGATCGTACATTGTCATATTAACCCTGAATACTAACAATGAGGTGAAATTGTACTCACACCAGTTACGTTTTGTTGGTTTCATACTCTCACGAGTTCCTGTACTTCGTGACCCAGCCCGCTAGTACTGAGGATTTTTGGGAGTCAGTTCGCAATAACCCCACTTTGCAAGGACACACACCTTGCCAGAGTCCCATTTGTTCCATTTCTGGAGTGATGTTACAATGTGACGGTGAGTAAATTTTACTCATCGTTAGTATTTGCGGGGCGTTAGACGTGAGTAAGAATTACTCATCGTTAGGGTTAGAAGGGGTTTGGCGTGTGTAAGAATTACATGTAAGGTCAATAATAACTTGAATTAGAATCTTCACTTTTTTAAGTAATATTCGTGCCCTAAAATATCTTATGATATTTATTTTTATAGTGTAAATAATATGTCCGATGAAAGTGGTATTGAACGATGGATTCTGGAAATAGATGAAGTGGACGGTACAAGAAGAGGGCATTAATTGATAGATTGAGTGACAGTGATTCCAATCGAAATTATTGTTCTAGTGACGATGAAACCTGAGCAGACAGATCAACAAATTGAAGGGATTCAACAAGTTGAAAGAGAGACAACCCTGAATTTTCAGAATAAGAGAAAAAATGTGTGGATCTTTAAGAGGCTGTTTTTGGTGAACATGAAAAGAATATACCCTATTTGTTCTTATAGGCATTCTCTAACTTTGATTTATTTGGTTTATTTCCAAGTTTCTTCATTTTTAACTTTATTACAAGAAGTACAAAATTACGTGTTGTCGGAAAAATAAATACCGCATAAAGTGATTTTTGAATTTTAATTATAATCGTATATTATGATATAATCCCTTTGAAATAAACAGAGAAGCTTATAATCTAAAAGGGTAATCATAAAAACTTTTCATTAAATTTTAAACATGTTACTAATAAGTGTGAGTAAATTTTACTCATGGATAGTATGCATGGATGTAGAATAAGGTTAGTATTCTAGGGTTAAAGTGACAGTTTTACTTAAACATTTTTTGCCACTGTCGTCTCCAAAGCATGCAAAATATTTGCATTGTTCTCCAAAGCTATTGAATTTAATATTTTTTTCACACATTTAAATATATTGGTGAACATTGATCTGCTTCCTGGTAATATCAGTATTCATTTATCAGGATATACATAAACAATATTAGACATTTATAATAGAGAAAACACAGCAGCAGTACGTTGTCTTAAATTTCAGATGTATTCTTAATGAATTCATATTATGTCATTTCCGGTAGTTACAAGGTAGTTACTAGTTATTTCCTTATATATGTCGTATCATTTTCAGAATTAAGCATTCAATAATTGGTGCAATATTATGTCTCAGGTAAATTTTATAGAAAGTGAAAGGATTTTTAAATATAGAGTGCAGTGGTTATCGTAATGTAACGAAATGGATCCAACATTTCTTACTTAGTTTTGTTTTCACTTGGAAAATCCTGTAATTAATTAAGATTGTCTTGAAAATGTTTAGAGGCCTCGAAAGAAAGAGAATAATCTTAGCTTGCCTTTCATATTTCTGTGGTCACGGGGTAAAAATTCTTAAGTCAATTTTGGCGAAATTGGTTAAGTACTGAAACTACGAGTTAAGTATCTATATTTTATTTTAGTAAAAACGACCGAATTCAAATGTTTGCCTCCTTAACGAGAAAAAAAGTATTAAGATATAGCGTTTAGCGTAGGAACAAGCGGTGGCTCGAAAATCTAACCCTTGTTTTCTCCAAAGGTAAGATTTTTGACTTAGAACTTTTACCCCGTGACTACAGATTTATATTTTTAATTTGAATACCATTCCCGAAAAAAGAAGCGAACAGTTCAACGCAAAAACTAATAAGAAAAAAAGAGTTTCAAATACGACAAGACTACAGAAAATATTTTCTTTTCAATTTGAATTCTACAATGAATAATAAGAATTTCTATGAGTGTATTCTTTCTGTATCACAAACATTCGTTAGCTAAGTTCTTCTATTGTGTGATTATTCAATGGAAGTTGTTTATCCACGTGAGAGAAAGTCCCTCTCAAGCCAATAACAAATATTTGTATTAATCTTTTAACTCCCAGTCATGAACTAAATATCAATTCAACTAATACTAAATTAATACCTTTGGATTATAATATCCATCTTATACTTTGAATTTTGCGTGTGAAACAAAACGATTTTCAACAAAGTCACTGTGGATATTATATAAATTGTTGAAGTTTTATTGTTGTTGAAGAGATGAAAATACCAAATTTCATACGAAACGGTTTCAAAGTTTTTATATTGTGATATACCAGAACGGGACATGGTTTATTCATAATATTAGTTGTATACGGGGCGACTAAATGGACTTGTAAAATGGCGATATCCGGCCCTAGTAACGCCAGCGCAGAGGGGTTGCTATGGTGCAGGGCAGGTAAATAAACTAGCTGCAAGCCTCGTAGGTGCCGGAACGCTGGCTAGATCGATATAATAAAGAATATGTGATTGGTCGAAAAACGTATGACGGACGAAGGCGCGGCTACATGGGGTTGTAAGAAATGAGCGGGTTGGCGGGGGGCAATTAGACTTTCTGGTGTTTACCGCCGTGTTTTGGAAAAATAGAACGTGAGACGCTACCGACCCATCAAGGGTTGCAAAATACAGAAAAACATTCATTCGGACTTGGAGCTTCGTTGAGTGCAGATCGTTACAGTCTGACTCAGAGGTGGTGGAGTGTAGGTCGTGAACTCGGCTCTTGAGTTTCGTGAGTGGCAAATAGTGTGCGGACCTTGTAGTTGAAAGTGAGACTTACACATTTTCGTGCGAAAAGTAACAGTCGTCATCGGACTCAGAAATTATTTGCCGGAGTAACATCCGCGGACTTGGGGCAGTTTTGGGTGTTCACCGGACGATAGTTCGAACATTAGTATTTTATTAAACTCGTGTGAAAGATTATAAACCTAAAGCGTCGGAAAGAACTTAGCTAGATTTTATGCAGTGTGGACTGGATACTTCAGCAACCGCGCAAGATCAGAAGACAGAAGAGCGACTCGGATTCATCGGCCAAGTGAGAAGCGTCTTCGGAACGAGCGGGTCGGCAAGACGGTAACATATACTGCAGTATATTAAAATAATATCTTTTAAAAGGGGTCATGGCCATTAAGTAATCTGTTAAAATTACATTGAATAAATTGTTAAATTTTGTTCTTTGGAAAAAGAAAAGAGTCTGTTCATTTGTCAATCATAAGCTTCTAATTAGTTGGAAGCAGAGAATTTCCATATTTCAGATTCCACGCCAGGCTGTACAGTCGGCAGATCAGGTAATCGGCTATCTTAGCGATAGCGAATACATGTAATCCGAATCCATCGGCCCAAGCTAGCTGGATGCCCATATAATTTTGACAGAATTAAATAGGGAAAAGTTAGTATTAGTTTATGTCACCTGTTCCTGGCGCCCACATCTTTCTATAAATTCGGAACAGGTCAAACTCACGACAACGTATTACGAAGTGAAGGCTGAAGGTATATTTCAATATATGAATACTTGTACCCACGAATCGGCGAATGTATTTGTTTGCAAAATTTATCATTTTGATGGCTACTTCTTAACACATTAAAAAAAGTATTACTTGATTGCAAATTACGCACATAATTCACAAACAGTTTTGTATAAAATACACGCGAAGGACCACACAAATGCACATTCAGGGCATACATTTAAATCGTAAATCTAGAAAAAAAAAACACAAACAATTCCTCTATTATAAAGCATTGAAGGCTTTCAACGGCCGGAGTCAATATTCTTGATGTCTTCCGGGATGATGGGTCGTGGTCCCGGATTAAAGCCGCTGTCCCGGACACTTCGCCCGAGACCTCGCCACTGAAGATGCCCACCGCAGTTGTGAGTGAAACGTTTGTCAGTTCCAAGCCAATTGGACCACGGGCCCATCAGCCCGAAAGACATCAAGAATAAATTCCTCTATTGTTGATTATCAGCATGTTTAATAGCTATTTTGCACACCATGAATAATATATTTATTGTCAACGTTGGAAAAAAATATTCTGGCACTTTAGTGGATCATTCTATGCTGATATTATAGTGTTAAGGTAGATTTCTTTCCATATTTTGTTCTAGCTTTGTCATCCGCTTACCAGTACAGCCTTGCCGTTCAGATTTAATTAAGGTGACGAATGTTCTATTTTAATAGATAGTTGTAACCTCGAAATGCTGATTTGATTATCCGCGAATATTCTCTATTATTTAATTTGTCGAAGGCTTTATTTATTATTACTCTAAATTTAATTTGTCGAATTAGAAAGGGACCAACTAAATGGGCTCGTCTTCGTCATCATGTCGTGAAAGAACACAGAAATGAATACATCCAGTGCTTAGCATTCAACCAATTACTCACTACATTTGTAATTCCTTCTAGTCTTTGGTATCAAGTTTATAATTCTAATACCACTCTACAGTTAATTCACCCTTCACTATAACCAAACTCGCAGTATTGAAAGTTAAGTATCGCAACCTGAAGTGTGGTCTCGTTAGGTTTCGTGAGGTCAAGAGGCACTCCTTGCTGAATGCCGCTGTCTGCGCCTTTCTCCCATCGGACAGAGGGGGAACGGGTGGGGGAGGGCGTAACCATTGAGCATCGCTCCTCCAGAGAGCGTGCGGCGCGGCTTCTAACGGCTGCGAGTGCGTGGGAGGAATTCTGCAGACCCACTTCTCGCAGACCACCGGCTCTTTCTGAAAGCGCCCTCGCTTCGCTGTTGCTTTGCAGCAATTCCAAAGCGACTCAAATTTCCTTTCAGGTGCCTTTGCTACAAAATAAAAAAAATATACGCTGTCTTGTAGATTTGGTTGTTTAGCCATTATTTGTTCCGTAAAGCACAATTGGCCCTCGGCCCTGGGTTCCTAGTCGGTCGCCCAACCAGAAACTCGCATGTCTCGAATTCGCTTAACCTTGGTAACTTCACGTAATTAACGAATTCGGATAGGGACGCTGCTTTCGCTTTTCAGTAAAACCATACCAGCATTCGTGTCGATGACCGGCGAAACGAAAATCCCAGTCAGGATGGCTGGTATGGGAATTGAACCTGGGCCTTCCGAATGCGAAGTCAGCGCGCTACGCCCTGAGCTACTTCGTTCGATGTCTTTCAGTTGTGAATTTTAAAGTACCGAAGGTTGTGGCCGGAGAATTCAAAGCTAAGTGTCATGACAAACCAGCTGTCTAAAGCCGCGATGTTACGAAGCCCGGCTTGTTGCAATTGTCAACGATTTTGATTAGACGTTCAGTAATGTGTTGCCAATATGCTACACTAAAGATTGATTTATCATTGTGTTCAGTTCATTTGAATGAATGCCTTATTATGGCGAAACTCGCACCATCAGGGCTGCTCATCCGTCTGACCATGCAAATTCATTACGCCATCATCTAACGGAGGAAGGTAGTTTCACTCGGCGAAGAAGCAGGCAATTTAAATTTAGATCAGAGATTTCTTTTACTCTTCAGTATCGTTTACACGCAGTAGACCTACATGGGACCGCCGCTTACTTCCTATTTGAAGGAAGGCGCGCGAAGAGTCTTTTCGTTTCTTAACAATCCGCGACTTCGATCGGTATTGAACCCGCAAATTTGGGTACACCAGCCCTACACGCTGTTACACCATCGAAGCCACAAGCCTCTCTTAACTTTCCCCACAGCTACCACTATCATCACCGCTACCGCCGCCGCAGTTTACCGTCTCCACAGGAATCACCATCACCTTTGTCGCCGCTCTCACCATCTTCTCCGCCTCCACTTCTCTCTCCCTCTCCTGCCCCCACCACTTCGCCTTCGCCGCTTCCACATAACTCCACCTCCGCCATCCTACACCGCGAAACCTGTCGCGAGCGCTTGAGGAGCAAAGGGAATCCTAGAGTGCCCGCGCCGTCAGATCCATTACCGCGACACCCCGCGTGCGTGTCCCTGAATATATCATGTGGCGGCTTGTGAACAGGAAATCGTCTTGACACTTGGAGTTGTACTGGTGATCGATAGATTTAACACCTTCGACTTAAGTAGTTGACGTAGTGTTTGTACTAATTTTTTTTCTTTAATCACAAACTTTTCTGAGAATATTTATCGAAAATTGTTTCATATGTTTTACATGATAGTTTTCCGTTTGATTCATAGCTCAATGTAGTAACTGGTGATGAACAGAGATATATTTTTTTCTGGTATACGGTCATCAGGTACAGGAAAATACCAATAAAATATGAATGTTTTTTTACCTATATAGGAGAAGATATTTCTGAAAAATTATAGAAATTATTTAGTTATTGGTTCTTATGTAGTTAAAATTATTTAAAAGTATAGTTTTCTCAGCGAGATGACTATATAAAAATTCACTGTGGGTTGTTAAAACTTTAAAACGCGTTACTTGCTGTTTTAAAGAATTATTGAGATTAGTGATGAATAGGAGAAATTTTAACAGCAGACTTCAATCATAGTTATTTTTTACGTACATTATTTAAGCAGGAAATATTTTCAGTATTTACAGTATTACACGTGTCACATTGAAGCAGACATCCAAGAGGTTGTCAAAACACTGGTACGTATTCCACGAGGCATCTTCTACGACACAGAGACAGAAATGTTGATCTCACGGTCTGACATATGTGTCAATTCTGGTGGTGATTAAGTGAAAACATAACGCAACGCACACCGTGACTTTTACCGTAAAGTTTTCTTTTGTTGACGACTTAGACAAACTGGACTTAGACATTCTGGATGCGTCTGTATTCGCGAAGCTCTTACGCCGATCACAGCTGAATATCCTCCAAGAAAGAAAGTACAGAGTCACTGGGCTTCTTGAGAAGGAACACCAGTTCCTAAAGAAATTTTAATTTGCTGGCGCGGTAAGTCACTGCAATACCAATTAAAGAGCATATTAGGGCCTTATAATAGGAAAGTACATGAATTAGGAATCCTACGCCGGAATTAAAAACAATGGGACATATTTTGGACGTTCTTCTACATCTTTAGATGGTTCCCCATCTTCCATGAGTAGCATGGATTTTCATAAACGCTGCTTGTTGTATTAGAGCAATAAGCTCTTTCCACTTTTAAGACTAAATTACGCATAGCAGAATGTTTCGCAAGGGTTCAACTAATCGTAATTTCATGAACCACCAACGTATGTGGGCCACAGCCACCGTTGCATTTCACCATCTAAAGTTTAACTACTTCAGTGCGTCCTCTGGTAGTGACCTGTTCGATCCTTACGTCCCCGCTCCCCCTCATCAACGGCCCAGCTCCAGTTGTATGAGTGAGTAGGGAGGGCCGTGCTGCAGGTGCCGCGGAGTCCACGACCCGTTGGGGACAAGTGGGCGAGGGACCCTTGTGCGAGGGGCTAAGGGAAGGGGCGGAGGCGCTGGGGTGGGTGGAGTCCGCGCCCCTAGAAAGAGCCTGAGAAACGACTTTGGTTTCAGCGTCAATTTCAGTTTCTAGTAAAGTGTAAAAAAGCGCACTACAACAAATAGATGTATACTTGGGTTCCTGTTTCTTTCGCCCTCTGCATAATTTGAGTATTAATATATTAAGTGTTTACCTATTTGATAATGAACATTAACCTTCGAACGATCACGTGGGCGGTATGAATGCCACCTTTGAAAATAAAAAGGACCTGTTTCTTGATGTTTAAACTCAGAAAGACGAGAATCCAGGTATTCTCTAGATACCTACTGAGACACAACATAGAGGTAAAGTCTTCTCCAAAACCTACTCACATTTGCGCCAAGTGACCATCGGCATCAGTCTTCGTTCTACACGGCATAAACACCGCCACAGCGATCGCGCCGTTTTCAGTTTTTTTCACATATCTGATATGTTACTACATGTTACATACGGTACTAATATGTTACTACATTTTTCACATATTTTTATAATAATAATCATCCTATGCTAATTATTGTGTAAAGTATATGAATTGATTATTCGTCATGGTTATTCATAAAGATACATGCAATTTGTAGGTGATTTCAGTGGATTTTAGTAATGCAGAATCTAATACTTACCGTCCTCGTTGTAACATATTTAGGTACGTCTCTCTTCTCTCTTTACCATCTTATCTTACTTATTAGATGTTTACTTTCCTACATCTTTAGATTTCAATTTACATTTTTATGTCATTATTATATTGTAAGTATTTGTTATCAGAGTTTTGTGAATCCAAAGTAGAAGACTGATATTGCTGATTATCTCCATCAGAAATTTCTTTTTCTGAAGAATAATTAAAGTTCATTCAATAAATTTTTAATCTACTACAATGCGCAGTTGAAGCTAATAAATTTTTCATGACTGACGACCATGAGAAGCTGTCATATTGAGAAAAAGGAAGGATGTTCGTCGGGCGGCAAAAATACCGCCCCGCGATCGACATGTGACACTAAATCGCGCCAGCTCCCCAAAGGTTAAGTACCTCAGCTTCTACACCTCAGCATGATTTTAAACTTGTATGTAATTTGAGTGTTTTGGTAAGGTTTAAAATGATGTCTAATAAAGTCATAATTTAATTCGTGTGATATCTTGAGGTGGTTCCCAAATGATTTCTATGGAACATAAGTATAAACAAGGAAGCGTTCCCGACGTCACGAGCAGCAGTGGATCAGCTCAAGTGAGAGGGAAAACGAAAATATGAGTGGTACTGAAACCGACGTAATCGGAATGGAATGTGGATTGGTCGATATCGAGTGCCATTGCTGCAGAGTGCTCGTGAGTGGATTGATTGTTCTAATGTGAAACGCCCGATTTTAGGCTGAAGAGGTGTGGAGTCTGTAGTAAAGATCCAATTATCTGAGGCAGCGGTGCTTCAGAGGACGGTGCCACGGGGAGTCGGAGGGTACAGGTGCGAGGGAACTCTCCCTTCCGCGGGCGAGGTTAGGGCGAGCCACAAGCGGGGACAACGGGCGGAGGGAGGCGATGGGGCGCCCGGGGTGGCTTCACCTGTTCAGGCACGTTTCCGGACACGCTAGCGTCACGCGTCAGCCACCTCCGCTCCCCGCCCCCGCGGCCACTCCCTCGCTGTCCTGCCGTCCCCTCCACCCTCGCAGCTCTCATGCCGTGGCTATCCTCACCAGTCGGTATGTCATCGCTCTGTCCCCACCCCGCCGTCTCCCTTTGCCTGCTCGTCTCGTCCACGCCTTTCCCAGCCGTCCAGTCCCTCGCCATCCGCTCGTCCCACCGAACCCTCAACCCGCCGTCCCCTCACCCCACTGTCCCCTCGCCCTGTCGTCCCTCGCCCTGTCGTCCCCTCGCCCTGTCGTCCCCTCGCCCTGTCGTCCCCTCGCCCTGTCGTCCCCTCGCCCTGTCGTCCCCTCGCCCTGTCGTCCCCTCGCCTGTCGTCCCCTCGCCCTGTCGTCCCCTCGCCCTGTCGTCCCTCGCCTGTCGTCCCCTCGCCCTGTCGTCCCCTCGCCCTGTCGTCCCCTCGCCCTGTCGTCCCCTCGCCCTGTCGCCCCCTCGCCCTGTCGGCCCCTCGCCCTGTCGGCCCCCTCGCCCTGTCGGCCCTCGCCTGTTCGGCCCCCTCGCCCTGTCGGCCCCTCGCCCTGTCGGCCCCTCGCCTGTCGGCCCCTCGCCCTGTCGGCCCCTCGCCCTGTCGGCCCCTCCGCCCTGTCGGCCCTCGCCCTGTCGGCCCCTCGCCTGTCGGCCCCTCGCCCTGTCGGCCTCGCCCTGTCGGCCCCTCGCCCTGTCGCCCCTCGCCCTGTCGGCCCCTCGCCTGTCGTCCCCTCGCTGTCGGCCCCTCGCCCTGTCGGCCCCTCGCCCTGTCGCCCCTCGCCCTGTCGGCCCTCGCCCTGTCGGCCCCTCGCCCTGTCGGCCCCTCGCCCTGTCGGCCCCCTCGCCCTGTCGGCCCCTCGCCCTGTCGGCCCCTCGCCCTGTCGGCCCCTCGCCCTGTCGGCCCCTTCGCCCTGTCGGCCCTCGCCCTGTCGGCCCCTCGCCCTGTCGGCCCCTCGCCCTGTCGCCCCTCGCCCTGTCGGCCCCTCGCCCTGTCGGCCCCTCGCCCTGTCGGCCCTCGCCCTGTCGGCCTCTCGCCTGTCGGACCCCGTCGACAATGGGGTGTCGGCCCCTCGCCCTGTCGGCCCCTCGCCCTGTCGGCCCCTCGCCCTGTCGGCCCCTCGCCCTGTCGGCCCCTCGCCCTGTCGGCCCCTCGCCCTGTCGGCCCCTCGCCCTGTCGGCCCCTCGCCCTGTCGCCCCTCGCCCTGTCGGCCCCTCGCCCTGTCGGCCCTTCCCCTGTCGCCCCTCCGCGCCTGTCGGCCCCTCGCCCTGTCGCCCCTCGCCCTGTCGGCCACCTCGCCCTGTCGGCCCCTCGCCCTGTCGGCCCCTCGCCCTGTCGGCCCCTCGCCCTGTCGGCCCCTCGCCCTGTCGCCCCTCGCCCTGTCGGCCCCTCGCCCTGTCGGCCCCTCGCCCTGTCGGCCCCTCGCCCTGTCGCCCCTCGCCCTGTCGGCCCCTCGCCCTGTCGGCCCCTCGGCCCTGTCGGCCCCGCGCCCCTCGCCCTGTCGGCCCCTCGCCCTGTCGGCCCCTCGCCCTGTCGCCCCCTCGCCCTGTCGTCCCACCGTTCCGAAGGCCCGCCCCCTCACCGTCCCCCTTTCGTTCCGTCCTCGCTTCACATCTCACACCGGTATCTCTTCAACCTCACCCCGCTCTCGCCCGCCTATGCCTCGCTATCTCCCCCTCGTACTCCTCGTCTTGTCCTCGTTGACCCCGCCTCTTACGCCTCCTTCGCCTCCCAAGCTTTCCCCCACCACCCTCGCCGTCTCCACCACCCACCACCCTCTTCTTTCACCTTCTCCGCAGCCCTCCCCCTGCCATTGTCACCGCTCCCCTTGCCCCCCGCCGCGGTTTGTCGCTCGCGCGGTCCCCCGGGCGGCCCGCGATGGGGCGTGGCGGGGAGGGGGAGGGGGGCGGGCGGATCGCTGGGGACGGCGCTGTTATGACGCGGCGCGCGCGGGACGTGCCGCCGAGGCGCTCCCTGGGGGCGGCAGCGCGCGCGCCCGTGCTCGCTCGCGCCGAGCGCCGCGCCGCGTCGCGTCGGACGGCGCAGTGTCGAGCGGCGGGAGGTAACGAAGGCAGAGGTGGGTCGGGAGGTCGGACGGGGGAGGAAACAGGCGTGGTGGAGGATGTGGTGGAGATATGGAATGTTCACAATGAAACAGGAGGTATGAAGGTGTTCGGTGGTGCGAGGAAGGCGAGAGGGAATGACCAGTGGCTGGCGAGTGAATTAGGGTGTTGTTCGGATTAGGGGGGGTGAATAGGGTTTCTGGTACAGTGAGGAATTTTCGGGAATAAAA
>JAHLJT010009419.1:187570492-187609191 GCA_031308135.1 Acheta domesticus | reverse complement strand
TTTCAAGTCTCATTTCGCTGTTCAGATTTCTCTTACTCCAGTAATTGTTTCGGTCGCTTATATTTGCCCGCGGAGCGGGTTCGTATGAAGCGATAACTGGTGCTGACTCCGTTGTCCACCGGGTTATATACCCCGGTGGGCCAATGAGAAATGAGTTCTTGGCTACGGGCTGTGCGCAGCGGGTTCGTACTGCGCCCTCTTGACGGAGTTTTGAGGTTTGCTGGCGCGCGCCGTTTGAATGGTTGGCGCGTACACAGCATAAAACAAGTTACATTATCCCTTATGAGCGCTGTTTAAAAATGTAAGATTCAGAATTCTTCGTATTGTAACTATTGTTTTAAACGCGCACAGGAAGTTTGTTAACTTAACTCGACATCGATTCATTTTATTTAGATGAACTAAATGGAAGGCTAAGACTTTATATCCTTTCCTACTACGTCTCTTGCTAGGAAAAGAGCATCGTAAGTCAATCTTAATGCTTTTACGGTAGTTTTCACCAGTATCATAGTTATTTGTAATATTTGTGTTAGATTTAAATTATTGAATCAAAAATTATTAACGCGATCTTAAACTGTACCTCAATTATCGTAGACTAAAAATACTGGTATTTAAAAGTACCAGAATATTTTCATCCAAGTTCCTAGTATATTCATTAAAATTCTGGTAAAAATACCAGGATCCTGGTACGTTTGGCAACATTGCTTTTCAAACGAAGTGCCCGTGTTGTGGTCACGTGGTTCGTAACGTAAACTGGTGCTGCGCAGAACGAGCAAAAATCGGTGCGCTAGACTAACTCACCTATATCTTTCCATCATGGATCGAATACGATACCTTTTTGCTATTGAACATGTGTTAAGAAATTTCATGTAACCAAGTTACACATGTGACGCATTGGTAAGCAACTCATCTTACACTAGTGTTTGGTAGGTAAACGGAATATATTTGACTGTCAAAACGTTTATCAGCTGAACACCAGTGTACGTACATGTCTCACGTACCAGTCAGACGCAAAATTACATGTGTAACTTCGATCTATGGAATTTCTCATCATTTGCTTAGTGACAAAATGTTATTATCTTCGACCTACCTGCCCTAAAAGATCTTTTAAGGTCGCTTCTCAATGGCTCGGTCATTTAGCGACCACTATAACTTTTAACTCATACTAACAACATACACAAGCATTAATGCGGGAGGTGGGAATCGAACTCGCAACCCTTCAAACCAAAGCATCTACGGCTCTTTGGATTTAGCGATGACGGCTATACAGGCTACATTCACGTGTTTTTACGTACTGCATAATCTCACGTTGGTAGTTTGTGTTAATGAAGAATCTTCCTCTGTATGTCTCATCGAAGTTTGAAATGCTAATTCTATTGGAGTTTAAATATTTCTAAAAATTTCAATAAACGAACACATCTTTATCTTCCCTATGTTTGCGTTTCTATAATAATAAAAGAGGCGAATTCTCCCAAAGTACAGAGAACAATATTGTAAGCAAAGCTAATTACCATTTGGGAATTTTTAATTTTATAATCTAGCTGCCTCACAATAATTAACAACTCACGGTGTAACACAAAATGATCGGTTTTCCGAAAAATACCGAATGCTATATCAGGAAATCTGACAATTTTTCCGAGCCCACTGTCGATATTTTCTATTTCTTTCCTTTCTGTGCGACGCCTCTGTCGCTGCCACTAACATTCACCAACACCTCCATCACGATCATAAAGAAGACACCATCACAATCAATCACCATCACCATCATGATCTCCATTATCACCATCTTTATTACTATCATTACCATTATTACTATTATCTTCATTATCACAATAATTAGCGTGATCACTGTCGTTAGCGTGATTACTGTCGTTGGCGTGATCACTGTCGTTGGCGTGATCACTGTCGTTGGCGTGATCACTGTCGTTGGCGTGATCACTGTCGTTGGCGTGATCACTGTCGTTGGCGTGATCACTGTCGTTGGCGTGATCACTGTCGTTGGCGTGATCACTGTCGTTGGCGTGATCACTGTCGTTGGCGTGATCACTGTCGTTGGCGTGATCACTGTCGTTGGCGTGATCACTGTCGTTGGCGTGATCACTGTCGTTGGCGTGATCACTGTCGTTGGCGTGATCACTGTCGTTGGCGTGATCACTGTCGTTGGCGTGATCACTGTCGTTGGCGTGATCACTGTCGTTGGCGTGATCACTGTCGTTGGCGTGATCACTGTCGTTGGCGTGATCACTGTCGTTGGCGTGATCACTGTCGTTGGCGTGATCACTGTCGTTGGCGTGATCACTGTCGTTGGCACGGTCACTGTCGTTGGCACGGTCACTGTCGTTGGCACGGTCACTGTCGGTGGCACGGTCACTGTCGTTGGCACGGTCACTGTCGTTGGCACGGTCACTGTCGTTGGCACGGTCACTGTCGTTGGCACGGTCACTGTCGTTGCACGGTCACTGTCGTTGGCACGGTCACTGTCGTTGGCACGGTCACTGTCGTTGGCACGGTCACTGTCGTTGGCACGGTCACTGTCATTGGCACGATCGTTGTCATTGACACGATCACCATCATCGTTATCATAGTCATAATTACCATCACTGTCATTTGCATTATTATTAAGTGTATCTTCATCAATAGTATTATTATTACCACATTCACAATCATCATCATTTCCATCATTATCGTCACCTTCACTACCGCCATCATCGTCACTAGCACCAACACCGCCATTCCCCCCGCCAACACCGCCACCTCTGTCACACTTCCCCGCCACCTCCACCTCAGCTCTTGCCTTCACCCCCCCCACCCCACCCGCCCCCAGCAGCACGACCAACGCCATCGCCGCCGCCTGCGCCTCCGCGCCTGCAACATCAAAGCAAATGAGCGCCGCCCGCGCAGCTTCCGCCGCCGCCGCCGCCGCTGGCGCGGTGCCGCGGCGATTGTCTGACGAGTTCCGAGTTGCGTCTGCAGGCGACGTGTTGGCGCTCGCGAATTTTGTCCGCTAGAGTCCCTAGATACAGGGAGTAGCGCAACCGCCGCCATTTAATATCCACTCGACAACCTCGTCAGGCGCCAATCAGGAACTGAGGGGAAATTATAACATTTGGTGACATATGGAGATTTTCAAGAATATTAATATTGGTTTGGGATAGATTCGTGGTTCTCAACCTACGAAATACTACACAGTTCCAAATTTACCGACAACTGGACATAAAATGGAGCGATCTGTGGAACAATGAAACGCGCTATAGTGGGATTTTTCTAACTCTGACCCTCAAGCCTCTATGGCCACGATGGAATATCACACGGCATTTCGCGTCTTTCTCCGTCGTACCGCTAGAAGTCACTTGTTCGCAAGCACTGCTTGATACGGTTGCAATTAAGCGATATCTGACAGTACGAGAGAGAATGTCGCGAAATACTGTGACATATTCCGTCGTGAAGACGGGCCTTGAGGGGCGAAGTTAGAAAAATAGCAGTATACTCTATGTATCTAGGGACTGTATTGTCCGCTTTTGCGCGGCGCCGCACGGCAGCCATCATTATCGCTTTCTGTTATCAGTGCGGCATTACAACAATGGGTTACAAGTAAAAATGACAATAAAATATAATATTTTTTTATTCAAAATTACTCGGGTTTTACATGCATTACTCTCGATTCCCACTTCTTATAATGCAAAGCGAAATCATATATTCGTTTTCATATTTAACACAATTAAAGGACGCAATTTAAAATGAAATAACATAACGTAAATGTAGTAAACAATAATAATAAAAAATTAAATATGAAATAATATACGATTTCTAAGTTACGTAGTATGCAAGTGCGTAGCATCATCATTCATTTTACGTTCACGAAGCGCGCTAAATTGGGAGCGGGCGACTTAGTTTGCCACCAAATTACCAAAACATTCTCATTTTCAAAAATATTCAACGTGACGTTGTTTAAAGATTAGTTTTTGATGAACACATGTAATTAAGAAAAAAATTGATTTTTTTTCAATTTTCGAAAGATAAGCATTTTCAACCAACACGAGACCTACGCCGTTCTCTTAGACTCCTTCACGCTATTCAAGAACACAATTTAATAAAAACGATGGAGCCTTTTTTTTAATTTTAAAAATGTCCAAGAGACTTAATGTAAAGTACCCCTCCCCTCAGAATTAAAATATCGGTTTCATAATCAAGTGGCTGCGACATCAGCCTGATCGATTGGGAATATCAATTTTGGAGAAAATCGGCTGAACGGTTTAGCCACTGGCATTGTTCACAGACGGACGAGCAAACGTTTTGCCGTCAAACGATTTTTCGGTAACAAGAACCTACAAACAAATTCTGGCTACACCACGTGTTAGAGGATTTTGTTTCTAAATTTGGCTTGTGGATTTATCCACGTTTTTGTTTACACAGCTCTGTAAGAAGAGTATTTCTGCAGAAAATCCGCTGTTTTTTCACGCAGTATTACATAACTTTTTCTCTAGCGTGGTAGTGGTGGCGAGAAAGTTAAAAAGTAAATGAAAGGGGCTCCATTAATCCCCTTTCATATATCTTGGGTTACTGAAGTGAAACAATACTGAATTGAAATATAAGTGAGATTTTTAAAATAAATATTTCATTTTTAAACGATTTCAATTTTAAATAGTATTTTATGGGATAAAAGTATCAAAAAGAGACGAAAATTAAAATATTTAAAACGATACTTAGAAGTATCTTGACTTATGGTTCAGAAGTTTGGACTTTAAATTCACAGTTAAAACAAAGATTATTGGCAACTGAAATGGATTATTGGAGACGATCTTCAAGAATTTCAAGAAAGGACAAAATTCGAAATGAAATTATTAGGAAAAATATGAATATATCACATTCGATCATAGAATATATAATAAAAAACGGCTAACCTGGTTCGGACACATAAAAAGAATGGAAGAATGGAGATTACCCAAATTAGTGTTTTATTGGGAACCAAGTGGAAAAAGGAAACGTGGAAGACCACCTGTATCATGGAAACAAGAAATTGTAAATGTATTGAAAGAAAAGGTATAAACGAAGATGAAAAGCTACAATAGAGAACAATGGAAGAAATTAATTAAGTAAAATTATTAAAATTTGTATTATTAATTATATCATTATTGTTGTTGTTAATATGGAAATGTTAATTGTGTTAATTATTAGGAAACCGGAAAAAAATGTAAAACATTTCAAAACCCGGAAATATATATATATATATATATATATATATATATATATATATATATAATATTTCATTTTGTAAGTAGTATATGTTTCTACCCCCCAAAAAATTAAAAATTCTTCAGAAAAATTTGTCTGGTAAATACACCAAATACACCAAAGTACCGTAACTGGTACCGGTTAGTAATTTTTAACTGCTCTTACACTATTATTCCCTCATTCTTTTACATATTAATGTTTAAATTACACATTAAATTGCATCTTACATGTTAATTTTAAACAGGTGGGAGAAATCACAGGATTATAGTCCTTGCCAAATTAACAACGGATCATACCTTATCATTCCCTGAACGCTCTATTGAAAATATGCATTAACCCATTGGAAGTTTTTTTTAGCTCTCTTGCATGAAATCTAGTATTTACCTTCACTGTTTGTGTGATGAAAAGCCTCGCTACTTGCGGTAATCCTACGACAAAGTACACATTGGCGAACGAGTGCCGCAAAAAAAGCCAACGCTAAAACAATTAGGTACTGCAAGTGTGACATGGATCAATATGGCTACCAACTTGACGTCTATCAAAACCGTAGCGTCGGTTGGAGTCACCCGGGGCAAAAACTAATGGTATCACTCCGCCTTCATAAATTAAATATAAAAATATCTGTTATTGAATAGTTTATGCATTATTTAATAAACATTCCAGTATATTTTTTTCATTGCCATTTATTTAATATATTTTAAAACCTGCATGTAATTCAGAAAAATGAAATATAATTTTTAGATAAATAAATATAGAATTTCAACTATACAATATTTTAATTGGTGATATCCCTCAAATGGTGTCATGCGGGGCGGACCGCTCTCCCTCCTCCTCCGTAACTCCGCCACTAGCTTCTATCGTCACCGCGTCCGTAACATTTAGTTCGTTAAGACTCACTTTCTGTTCTAGTGACCTAAATAACTATTGTTTTAAAAGTACCATTAATATCCTCTTTTATTATAAATTCTTTGCGAAAATCGCTAATTAGCGATTAATGTAGACTTTAATGCAGATTTAGATAATTAATGTAGATACATTAATGTAATTTAGATACTTAATGTAGACACATTAATGTAATTTAGATACATTTATTTAGTTTTTCCTCGAGAGGTACAGTTTCAAATAACACTTCAGATTTGTTGTCGTTTTGTTTGCAATTTACCACATTGTATGCGCTGTTCGACCAGACCGTGTATTGGGAACAATACTTCATAAAACTTCAACTCGTTTGTTGTCAAATAATGAAAACTTCTCATTTATCTGCAAGAGGAAGACGGAAAAAAGTCGTAACAAATCTTTGCAACTGAGAGGAGCTACATAGCTCTTAAGGTATTTGTTTACGGTAGTCATTTTGACTGTGAGTGAGTAGCATTATTTTTCATTAAAATATAGTTTATCAAGGACACTTCCACATTTCTCTTACAATGAGGCAGGTCCTGAATGTTGTTTGGCCAAATTCTTGTTGGATTGTTATTGACATAGTAGAATTTCGTACAAATATCATTTCCTAAACTAAGACACCTTTTGACGCAGGTGATCTATGTAGGTTTTCTCTATTATTCTCAGAGAAAAATTGTGATCTTCATTGTAGTTACGCTTGCTGAAAACGTTTAATATTTTAAATAATAAACATTTCATTTCCAGGCAAATCTGGAATTAAAACTGCTTTAGGAGACATTTACGGACGAAAATACCTGATCCAGCAACTGAAATAAATTAGTTTCAGGAATTCTGGAAGATACGCGACAGAGTGTGAAATAAAACATCTGTGTTTATTGTCAAATTGTGCGGCTTTTGATGTTCACTTAGCTTTTTCCAGCACTCCCTCTTTGTTACGTTGAAATGCGTGTCTCTTCTGTATTTAGTCTCTATACTCTGTGTGATGTTCACATACATTCGTAATGTTTAACTACATAATTTGCAGTTACAGCACCTCGACGACTCCAGTAAAAATGACTTTTTGTTCGTAAATTATCTGAATAATTAAGAACAGTCTCATCTCCATAATAACTCCACTGCGAATACATTTGTAGGGATTATATATTTCGCCACAAGCGCGTTTCGCAACTGTTTACACCTTGCATTTTAAATTGCTCCATTTCAGTACACGCTCACGCCCCGTAAGCTCCATGTAAACTCCGCGTTCAAAATGTAGCACCAAGCCCAGCAAGCAAACTGCGCCCGATGTTCCCTTCTCTTGTTCATCATTGTTGCGTGTACACTGAGGCGGATACACGACTATATTTTTGGTGGGTTAATTAGAGTAATGCTGCATGACTCCAATCCAAAAAATATACAAGAGTGTGTTTCACTTTTTCCGGGGGTTGAGGATTGTGGTAGGAGATACTGAGTCGTGAAATTAAATTTATTGTTACTAAGTTAAATGGTACTTGCAATAAATGTTGATAACAATAAGTGGCACATAATTATTTTATCTGCACATTATTGGAATCCCTTAAAGTGAATAAGATTATTCATTCGGTTGTTGATCTTTGAATTTTTATTACACACGCATTATTTACACACAAAGTAGTGTAACTTATGTTTAATACTATTTAGAGTACAAACACTTTAATCAGGGCCAGTTTGAGGTCATATATAATGAATTATTTTTTTGGTTTATATGTAGGTTATGTGAAATGAAATAATAGAAATAAAGTTGTAAAGAACTAAGCTGAAAATACATTTGGAAAAGTATGTAAAATGTGTAGAGAATGAGGACATTTTGTCCAATATGCATGTTTTCACTATCGTAAATTTTTCTGTATTACATAGAAAACTCATTTTACAATCACCTTCTACTAGATTCTTTTTGTTGTTGTTCTTCTTCTGCCTTGTCCCATTACTACGAGGTCGGCGCTAATGGCGTGGGCTCATTTCTATTAATTTTCACATACTCAATTTTTTATATGCATTTGGCGAATGTTTTATGACCGGATGCCCGTCCTGACGCCAATTGCAAGGGCAACACAAGCAGATTACACATAAACAACACACGTAATCACGAAACACACACAACCATGCCCGAGGCGGGATTCGAACCCACGATCCTTCGGTCCAAGATCGCCACGGCACTACACCGTCTTAGCGATCTCGGCCATCGGATCGCCAATCACCTTTTACTACATTATCTTTGAAAATATGTGAATGTGATATGAATAACTAAAAATTAAAATTCAACTTACTAAAAACATTTTTCTAAATTTTACAACTGGGATAAGTGTAATCTACATCTGGCACCTTTATCAGCATGAATGATCCAAGAAACAAATTAATAAATTCAGTAAAAATATATTATAAATATTATTCATTAAATGTTCACTATATATTCACTCTTATTACATTTTTAATGTTTTCTAATGTTCTTTCTTTTTTCCTGGAAAAGTACTTTCCTTATTTATACATTGTAATGGAAGGTTTATGTTACGTTTCCTGATTGTTGTGATATGCAGCTTCACTTTCAAATCTGTAAGGGGCATGAGCGAAAATCATTGCCTTCCAATCTCGGCTTGTAATTTTCCTTTTATTCTGTTCTACTATGTGATAGTGAAATTTTCAGATACAACAGACACTGTTCTATAAATGCGGGTTGTTTTGAAATAGGAGAAGGGACTTTTTGACGGTTACTCGAGTAATCGGGGGAATCATCTTTATAATGTGTTACTTTTCGAAATCCGTTTGAACAAAGGAAATTATTTTCAGCGCAGAAATATAAATGAAAGGCCTAAAGCCTCTAGTTATCGAATACGTTTGGCACTGTGAATGCTTATTAACTTTTAACTAATTCAGAAACAATAACTGACGACTACAAATTCTTCGATTTCTTAATCCCAATGAATGAAAAATAAGAATGAAAAATTCAAGCCGTATTTTTTTTACGTACGAAGCGCTTCTAAAAATGCGAAAGCATTTGAAGCTCTTTTTTTACAGACAATTTTTGAATTTTCGAAAAACTTCATTTGAAGTTATTTTAATCACATACACTCACAAATATAAGTAAATTGCTGGTAATGTGCATATTAAAGGTGTGAGACCTCTTTCAAAAAAAGTATATTTGTGTAATTTTTGAAAAAACAAATAAATACACCAAACAGAACTTAACGTCATATTAAAGAGTGCAATTTGCACTATCTATTCGAAAAATTTGTTGAAAAAATTTGGAGGAATGTATGAGAAAATGCAGAATTGAGCGTTTCTGAAAATGCAGAATTTTGTGCTATTTTTCACAGAAAACGGTTGAGTTTTCGAGAAACCTTACTCGACACTATTTAGAGCATATGTACTTATAAATATGAAAATCACCGCTAATGTAAAAAATAACGACGTGATAGAAAGTTGAAATAATTTCATTTTTGCAATTTTTGAAGAAACAAAAGGATAGAGCAATAAAGCGTTTATGTCATCTCACGAGTACTTTTAGCACTATCTCTACCAAAAGTGTAAAGAACAAATTTCGAGCCGTTTTTGAGAAAATCTTGTTTTTGAATTTTTTAAAAGTTGCACATATTGCACGAAATATTGCACGAAAGCTACTAAAATTTTCGAAACAATCTGCCTGAGCTTAATAATTCACTATAGAGAACAAATTTTATTTGAAGGAAAATCTCTATCTTTAATTTTGTAGTTGTAGGAAGAGCACGAAACAAATTCAAACTTTTGCAACTCTCAAAAATTCAGAGTTAACCGTGAAAATCGGACCTATGCCACCTTAATAAGTGTCTATTATTCTATTCATACAAGAAATTTAAAGAAAAAATATTGAGCCGTTTTTGAGAAAAGTTTGAAAAAGTCCCCCGGTTTTCATGTAAAGTACACCCAAAAATTAATGAATGTTTTACAAAATCACAGAGCTTTGACTCGGACCAGATAAACCGGGTTTCTTCAATTTGGAAAAAATCGTAGGAATAGTTTAGGTGCTTGTGTTGTTCACGTACACCGGACAGACGAACCGACGATTTGTTTTCAATTGATTTTTCGGTATCAAGGACCCATAAAACAGAGATTAAGACTACTATTCAGTTCGGGAAATGTTTTCTTAATTTAGGAAGTGGATGTATACACTTTTTCGTTATCACGACCCAACAACAATTTTTTTCTGCTGAAAATTCGCCGTTTTTTGCCTAACATTACATTTTCCCTACACTACGTATATTACTCCGTGTATACGCACATATACGGGAAAGAAAAAACCCCTTTCTGGGTATAAAATGAATTACCATGCGTATTTTCGAAATGAAGCAGTTATTAAAATGTTTGTTGCCACCAAATCAATATCAACTGGATGGAAGTAGACTACCAACTTTGCATTTCGTAGTCTGATAAAATTTTCTAATGAAATAATATCCTCATGGGTCAATTATCCATATTATCCCTTGTATTCTATAGTGTGAAAATCTTTCTGAAGGAAATGTCTGAACTAACACAGCTTTTTAAATTGAGAAAAACTTTTTAGGGAACACTAAGATCTCAGTTAAGTTGTACCAGATGCAGTGGATTTTTACACACTTGCCTAAAAATGTTAATATACTTACGCATATCATTACTTTTCTGATTTTCACTTTGCATTTTCCGCTTTGAAAACTTTGTTTTCTCTAAATTTGATTCTTTACTGTCCTTACACAAAATATGACGGCAAGATTTGGTTGCCTAAATTGAAACGTCTCGCTTTCTCCGTTCACAGACAAAATTTTAGCTTACGATGTAAGCAAAAGTCATTTTTAATTAAAATGTCAAAGATATAAAATGAAAATATTGAAACTTTTACTTCAGTGGAATTGAAATCTGTTTCTTTAATAACTTATCTTATAAACGAATAATTAGAGTGAATTTTTATCTTTCCGATGAGAACTCATTTGATTTTAAATGGCGGTTTTAGTATATGAGGAAATGTTATTTGCATCTAAAAGCTATAAGTAGTAAGTGTATTACTACACGTCTTTAAAATAATGCTGGTGCTTAATATGCCAAATCTAAATGGTATACCTTATTAGGCATCTGAATTCAATTATTCTGGAATATTGCAAGAAGGAAAGCTTCAAAATAGTTCACCGGAGGAATTAACACATCACAATATTCTGGAATCCTGTTTACAGAGTCTATCTTTCCGGATTAATGTTCTAGGTTTCATTCTTGAAAGATATTATTCGTCAATCAAGTTAGTAATTTAATACACACTAGATATTTTCATAATAAAATATATCCATCTTGTTTCGAATATCTCAGAAGTTTATGTAGTTCATTAATGTAGTTTTATGATGTCCTTTAATAACACACCCACGCTTTCATACTTTGTTGTAAAAAGCCTATTTGCAACTACATACTCATAAGCTATAAGGTGAAGATGGATAATCTCTTACAACTTTAGATCTTTTTCGTGTAGCATCTCGTTAAAATTTTAACGAGAAAATCTTGCACAGGTCCATGTGTGTATAAGCTTTGCTCACTCGCGTATATATGAAAATTAAATTCCTTTTATTCTGAGAGTTCAAAGTATTTCTCTATCTCGGGTAAAATGCCTGTAATATTAATTCTGCTCTTCACGAGAGAGCATACCAAGGTTGTTCCGTGTGTTTGTGATATAGAAGGAAAACTCATTTGTAATGTTGAGGCATTTACGCAGTCGAAATCTTCTCTGCCACTTTAAAATGAAAAGGTAGTAAATTAACAGAACTCGCACAAATGAATCTTGCGTGTTGAGAACGATTCTTGTAAACAAGGTTCATAATTAATTTTACTTCATAACCATCTTTGCTTACACAGCTGTAAACAAATCCGGAGTATTAAGTGTCAATTCGTTTTTGTTTTCGCTACATGAAAGATTTGAAATTCTGAGTGGGTTATTATATCTGCCAACACATAAACTGGGTCGGTTCTGGATGAAATATTGTAATTTACTGTGGCAATTTAAATAACACACAGGGAATTTTAATTATGTTATAATAAGAGATTTATTACATTAACTACCGTATAGATAATTTCTAGCGTGCTGCTGCTGGCAGAATGTGTGTGTGTTTGCGGTGTAACGGCTCGTAATTTGGAGTATACGCTTCGCGTCGCTGCTTTACGGGAGGGGCCATACAGTTTATTTTCCACATGCAGAGGACAGATACTGAAATTTAATATGCAAACCACGAACGTACTTTGATTTACTATCTCTTCTGAACGTATTGGAATACGAAGAACATTATTTATTTCATCTACTACATTGCAAGAAATTGGCCTGCATTTCAACGACCTAGAACACAGCTGTTGTTGGAAGTTTACAATTGTGTTCATCTAAAGTGTTCTTAAAGGACAGTGATATAATCTTCTTTTACTAATGTAATCAGTGAGTACTTAAAGGACTCTGTTAGACTGTGTGGTCAAGCCGGTAACTTCAATAGCTAGTATTTAACAGATATTGATTTAATGTTGTATACTCGTTCGTACACCCTTTTTTAAAGTTACCTCAATGTCTCGTAAAATACAAGTGATAAAATAGGAAAGAATAAATGTACCAATTAGCCCCATTCCCTTGTGCATATCCGCGAAGATCACATTAACCGTTCAAAAACTGGAGGAAGTGCTAAAATTACGTGACTCACCTGTATATCAATTAATTTAATATATAAAAGAAATTTCACACGTCTCGCATTCTACATTCTACTACCGCACAAATAGATTGAAGGCATGCTTGAGCAAAGAGTGAGTAGGGAGAAAGTGAAAGAGAAACATCGATATTCTTGCATAAGAGTAAAAACAAAAACAAAACAAGAAATGTGAAGAAATTGTCGGTTTAATTTTCGATCAATTAAATCCTGTAATCGCTATATTAGAGAATATTGTACCAAAACGTAAGAGAAATTGAAATCTGCAACCATTGAGTCATGGAGTTTGAGACTTACACTTCATTTAGTTATTTTGGATAACTTCCATAACTTCCCGAACGAATTACATTGTGAGGGAGAACAACGAAGCTACAGAAAGATGTTGCAAGAAGTATTTGATTCATCTACTCTATAACAGACAAGATAAACAAAACTTCAGGCACAAGCCTAAGCTCCACCTTGATGTCAGTTATTGCAGACAAATTGTTGCAGGAACTGTCGCCTTTGAGGCGAAATTCCAGGAAGCTGTTTCGTGCTGCATACAGACGACCATGCTGAAGGCCTCCGCCCGGCACACGTCATGGAGCAAACATCGCCCAAAGCACAGGGTCCCGCCCCCACCCTCGTCCCCAGCCCAGCGATGAATCCTCTATGAAGCGCAGCATCGGGAGGTCGCGCGTGCCGTCCCCACCCCATCCTCGGGAGAGGCGCTCCGTGGTAGTGCTGGTGGCGGTGGCGATGACAGAAGCGTCGGTGGTGCTGATGATAGCGTGGGTGATGGCGATGACGCCTGTGGGGGTAGCGATGGTGGTGCTGTCGGAGGCTGTGACGGTGGTGCTGCTGGCGGAGGTGGTGGCAGTAGCGGTGCACATGGCGAAGGTCGTGGTGGCGATGGTGCGGCGGAGGCGGTGGCGGCGGCGCCGGAGGTAGTGGCGGTGGTGATGGCGATGGTGCGGCGGCGGTTGTGGTGGCGGCGACGGTGGCGATGGCGGAGGAGGTAGTGGCGGTGGCGACGGCGGCTGTGCCGGCGGCGGGAGTGCTGGCGGTGGGGATGGCGATAGTGGCTTGGTGGTGGTGGCGCGGTGGTGATGGCGGAGGACGTAGTGACGGTGGCGATTGTGGCAGTGCCGGCAGCGGCGGTGGTGGTACTTGTGCAGGCGGTGGCAACGGTGGTGACTACGGCGGTTGAGGCAGTGGAGGCAATGGTGCTGGTGGAGACTGCGGCGGTGGCGATAGCAGTGATGTTGATGGTGGCGGTCGCAATGGTGATGGTGACGGCGGCGATGGTGGCAGTGGCGATGGTGGCATTGGCGATGGTGACGGAGGCGATGGTGGCAGTGGCGATGGTGGCATTGGAGATGGTGACGGTGGTGGTGCTAGCGGCGCCAGCGGCTGTGGAGGTGGAGAATGGCGGTACAGGTGGGGGCGGTGGTGCTGGCGGAGACATTGGCGGTGGGGATCATCTGGTTGCGGCAGCGGTAGTGCTGGCGGTAGCAATGCCAGTGGTGCCGCCGGCGGCGGCGGCGATGGCGGCGGCGGCGGCGATGGCGGCGGCGGCGGCGGTAGTGGTGGTGCTAGCGGCGGCTGTGGTGGTGCTGACATCGGCAGTGGCAGTGGAGAATGCGGTGGTGAGGCAGTGGTGCTGGCGGAGACATTGGGGGTGACGATGGTCCGTCGGTGGTAGCCTTGGTGCTGGTGGTAGCATTGCAAGTGGTGCCGGCGGCCGTGATGGTAATGCTGATGGAGACATTGGCGGTGGCGATGGTCCGGTGGCGGCAGCCGTGGTGCTGGCGGTAGCAACGGCGATGACGATGGCGATGGTGCCGGAGGCAGCGGCGGCGTCTCGCGGCGTCTGCGTGGATTACTGATGGCGGCGGCGGGGGCGGCTCACTCTGTCTTAGAGCCAATTAGGCCGCCTTTCACGCGGTTGAAGCGAGGGCGGGCGGGCGGGCGGGCGCCCGCGTGGGCGTGCGGAGGAGGCGTGCCTGGGGCGGAATAGCTGATACGCGCGCCCGCGACAGACGCCTTCTGCCGGAGCGCACGCGTGACGCGCCTGATGAATCACGCGCCGCCGCGGGCGTGGTGCATGAGGCGCCTCCGCAGTCGCTGCCCCTCGGTGCCGCCTTACTGCCCCCCTCCTGCACCCGAGAGACATAGCCGTTTCATGTGTCGGGGCGAGATGACAGGAAAGTTGAGGAAGCCGTGGACCCGGGGGCCACAACGATCGTAACGGGGAGTATACTGCGATTTTTTTGAACTTTGCCCAAGTTCCATCTTCGCGATGGAATATGTTACGAAATTTCGCATCTTTCTCAGTTGTGCCGCTAGATTTCGCATGATCGCGACCGTATCAAGCTGCGCTTGCAATCATGTGACTTCTAGCAGCGTAACGGAGAAAGACGCGAAATGCCAATATTCCATCGTGGCTGTAGCGGCTTGAGGGGCAGAGTTAGAAAAATCGCAATATATCAAGCCAGAAAGACGAAGTTGGCTATCTATGTATTGTGCAAGCGGCGAATAATGGCTACAGGATGACAATATAGAAAAATAGAAACGTCTCAAGTAGTGAATACGGTGATAAAAAAGGCCGAGAAGCCGCCCTCCTAACTCAACCAGAATCACAAACTTTTTCTGTCTTGGTCGTTGCCCTGTTGTCTGTTTCCCTCGTTTTTACGGAGCCTACTCCATCCTGCCTTCGTTGAACCGTCGTCTCCGTCATTTACAATATTAGCTTAATACAGTGCGACTATTTTATAAATGTGTCGGTCGCGCAGGAATTTGGCCCCGGCGAAGGAGGCCACGGATGCCGGGGAAATCAACACAGGGCGGCTGGTAGATTCACGGAAAATGGAAGATAGTTTTCGGTACAGGAGTGTTTAAATTGTACTCACGTTATAGTTGCTACAACTCCTCACCTCGGCTTTGATACGTCTAAATATGTTCTGGTTCATTCGGTAAAGGATGTCCTTTTTATATTGCAGAGATCTATTCCTGTACATTACGCTTTCATTCTTCTTCCGAGTGAGGATTTGTCGCACATATGTAACTCTCAGGAATCCCTAAAGACAGAAATTGCACGGAGTCGGCTGTGTAGAGCGTGCAGGCCACAAACCACATGTGAAAATTCTGTCTCTATAAACGGCATACGTATTCCTTGAGTCAATTGACGCAGTGAGTGCGGTTGCGAAGTCCTGTTGAAAACAACCGCAATTATGCTCTTCATTTGTCAACATTGAGAAGAAAGGCTCCAGGATACGATGCACATAACGTTTTGACACATTTTACGTATGTGTTTGAAAATGAACTTCGAGCGAGCCATCACACTCCGACTGTTCAAGAAGACTGAAAACATGCCTTTTGTGGAGCCTTGAAACTCTCACGTCCTCAATGTTCCCAAGGGAGTGCAGTGCAGTTCGTTCCCTGGCGAGTGGCGGCTCGTCGGCCGAGCAGAATTTGCCGCTATTGCGGCACACCAATAAAAGAGTCGCGCTTAGTTTCCCATGAATTCAACCTTGCGTTTTCTCTGGTGTGGTTGTTGCCCTTGTCTTTGCTCTTGTCAGCCTAATCCTCCACCACACTGGTATCATCCCTTAGCTAGGCCTTTGTGCACTAGACGGCGACACCTGTGGCGATCCCGCACATACCGCCGTAGTAGTAACTATTTATTTATTTATTTATTTACGTCAAAAACAGTTAAAAACTGCGTGTGACGAACTATGGGGAGAAGTGAATTGTGTGCACGTTTTCATAATTCTGTGGTCTCTGTCCTAAATCATATTCTAGTCGAATTTTGAATATAGAAAAGAGAGGTTTTTTTCGAGTTTTGTTGACAAAATATTCGCTCCTATATAATAAAATATATTTTCAAAAGTAAATTAGCTATAAATTCCTGCCCTGAATCCTGTTCTTCATGAAAGAATAATACTTTTTGCCGCGATAATATGAAAAACGATAATTTGAATAACTATATTTCCCACTGAAATTCAGAAGACGTGCACATATAATGAAGTTACATTTATGTCCAGAAGCAAAACAAGGGACCATCTCAGCATTTGCTCAAGGATCAAGGAAACTGGACGAAAAACCTGATCGAGATGGGGGTTACCCGAGAGGCCTATCCGAGAGGCCTATCCGAGAGGCCAGACTGATACTCGTATAAGTCTGGTACTCGTACAAACGAGACTACGTACAAGACTCGTACGTACTCGTACAAATCTTCTCGACATTCGTTGTCACTGTATTCACGGATTATCTTATTTCTATATTCCCCGTCAAATCTTGTCATCCTGTAGCCACATTCGTCGCTAACACAAAGCGCAGATAGCCAACTTCGTCAATTTGGCTTGGTAGTTCCCGTTGCGAACGTTATGCCCTCGAGTCCATGGGTCCGTCAACTATCCAGTCTTCTCGCCTCTGTGCATGCTAGGCCAGTGGTGTCAAGGTCTTCTGCTGGAGTCAGTGGCACACTTCGTGGCACCGTGGCATGCCACAAGCTTTTCTGCGCTACTAGCGTCGGGAAAGAAAATTTATTAGTAACCCCGCCGTTTTACGGTAGGGGTGACGTTGTCTCTTGCGGTGAGGTTATGAACTGCGTGGAGAGGCGATTTCGTCGTGGCACTCGTGCCACGGACTCCCGCCCTCACAGCCGGCTTAGCTCGTGTCCTCAATCGTACAATTTTGCTTACTCTCGATTTGTTATTTTCTTCATATTCCCTCACATTTTCTCAGCAAGCGTCATCACGCGTGCCCCATCATAGTACCTACTCATGTAGCGTGCCTTCACATCATTGGCCGTCTTCACATTTTCTCATCGTTACTTCATCGTCCTTGTCTGGGCGCCGTCACACATGTATTCGCCATATACTCCGATTTAAACACAGCTGCACTACAAGATCACTCTGGAAGGAATGGGGGACACTGCCATTCCATTGGGAGCTCCAATATCAAAAGTATAAGTTCTAAAAATGTTCCCGATTGGATGACAGTGTTCCCCTCTCTTTCCAGCTCGTAAAGTGCAGCTAGGTTCAAGTCGGAATGTAGCTTTCTACTATAATCACCGAAGCTTCGGTTGTCGCCACATCAACTTGTTTTCATAATTTTCTGGCCACCTCGACATTATTTCGTAATACGTTTCTTCATTCACTGAATACAAGTACTTTGTGTTTCTGAGCGCGTCAACTGCTATGCTCATTAGTCACGCAAATGTAGTGCATGCTATTTCCGTGTGTTGGCGGTGATGTTCGTTCCTCGCTGAAACGAGACATCTGGCGCTGATGGTTTACGGAAGTGTTGTCAAGGTCGATGCAACGAGCGGCACGACGAAATCGCCCCTTCCACGCAGTTCATTATCCTGCCACCAGAGACAACGCAATCTCTATTGCAAAACGGCGGGGTTACTAAAAGTTCCCTTTCCCGACGCTAGTGGCGCAGAGAAGCTCGTGGCGTGCTACGGTGCCACGACGCGTGCCACTGCCACCAGTAGAAGACCTTGACACCACTGGTTGACGGGATTCCCCTCCTCCGCGTTTCTCTTCCAACGGGGCGTCACCCCAGCCGGGATGACCTCAAAGTCACCTGACATGCCTGTTTTATCCTAATGGGTGCTCGTGAAGTGAACTCTTAATCTTCACCATTTCCATCGCCAAGGCTTTCCCTTTCATTGTTCATTCCTTTCTCGAATCGGTCTTCATCCCATAACCACGGCCTCGCTAATAACAACGTTGACTTAATGGCTACCCTGGTTGCCAAGCTGACAGCCTTTAATACTTTGTTCGCTGCAGTTTCCATCAACATACGCATTACGTGATCTTCACGCTCATGACTTCTCCTGCCTCTGCCGTGAATTAATTATCATTATTACCCAGCAATGATTATTCTAATTTAATTACGAATATTATTCAATTGCTCTTGTGGGTTACAACTAAACTAAGGGGTTTCTTTAAATTTCGGAATATTTGTCCATTATATTAAGTGCACATCCCTTAATTATCGTTATTGAAATTTCACATCACTAAATGTTGTAGCTTTCAGTAATCATCATTAAACGTGGTATCCTAATTCATCACCAATTTCAAACGAGACCTCAACTTGCGACCGTCAACTTTTGATAATACACAAGCTTTTCAGTAATTACGTAGCTGCATTACATTAATTAATTAGAATTATTACATTAATACAATTACGATAATATTATTTGCGCAGTACACCTAATATCATGTTTGAAATTTCAACTTGGACCACTCAGGCTTTTTGTTAGGGCGAGCCTCAGGCATTTCAAGAGATCAGATAGCAAGAAAAACAATGGAGACATATTAATGACACTCTCGTAGAGAATTCATTCACATACAAGATAGTATTGGAAAATTTTCTTAACTATATAAAAAAGTGAAACATGTTAAAACTTTAGCAGAGAAATCACTTTTAAAAATGATAACAGATAAGTGCAAACTGCACTTGAACAATCGTATAAGTTCTTTAATTATTGCAGTGCTCGCCTGCACCTGTGTTCTGAGACCTCCAAGGGACTTGTGGGTTGGCCCGGGGGAACATAGTGAACAGCGGCGAAATGCTACAGATGGGCACAGGAAGAATGTGGAACAGATGATTTTTCATTTACCCACATGTCACTCAGCAAATGAACATAAAACGCAAAAGACTTATTTATTTATTCAGTTCATTATATTATATTATTCAATAAATAATATAAAATATATTTGTGAATAAAAATGTTTTGTGTAATGTATTTTTTTGTAACAATCATACCAATTATGCCCAACTCATTCATTTTTACAATAGTATCTCATACTAGGAGTCCCGTTTTTCAATCATCAAAGTGACGTAGTTTAGTATAATTATTTTCTGTTCAAATACACATGGTGTTTTTAACTATGTTTTAGAATGTCCAAATTGTAAATTGGATCTCATATTCGGATGCCTGACATAATTAATTGGAAATAGATAGTTTACTGCATATTCCCTTGAACCAACACAGGCAACGGCGAACGTGAAGGCCACACATTCTTTTTCCAGCAGAGTGATGGGGAGGTCGTTGGTTTGTTACTCCCGGTAATGTGACGGAATTATCTTGATATGTTTAATATCAGGCAGCTTGTACCGCTGATGGAATTCAATTCGTACGTCAACTGATGTTATCAGTCGTTTTCCTGATCATTTCCTGCAAATGGCGGTGCAGTTTCTTATACATCGGTTTAAGGACCGCATGCGATCTACTTTCCATTCTTTTCCTATATACGACAGACAGAAGATGAGGTTGATGATGATGATGATGATAATGATGATGATGGTGATTATAGTCGTAGTGGACCTTAATTTACATACTGACCAGTTTTATGTGCAATTGTTTAGTAGAGATGGTGTCTTTACCATTCATTCTTCACTTCATAATGGAAGCAGTTTCAATTGCCCTTGCATGTACAAGAGCGCATTGCGATACAAAGATGTCTTTATACACAGTAAGAATTGTGGTGCAATAAATTCTTCTACCAATTGGTCTAACATCTATTGAAAAGGAAACGCCACCGTGTACTCCCTCACATTCTTTCGTCGATCTTTGATCGTCAGCAGAGGTGAGCGAAGAAAGCGTCCTAAAGCACCCTGTCATAACCGGCGGGCGCTGACGGAGGCCTTGCAGATCATGCATTTGTGCGGGGTTATTGCTGGGAAAAGAAAAACAAATATTGAATGGGCGTTGTTACGCGTAGGTGGAGGTTCACGAGTGCGATGAACTTGGCACTTAGCACGTTTTTATTTATCTTTTGTCGTCCGAATTCTTGCGATGATGTAGTGACATATCAAACAAGAACAACAAGAAAGGCGAGCGTCAACGGAATAGAGTGATGAAAATGCTGACAGAAAGGCGCAGAAAAAATTGCAAGCATATTTTCATGAAAATATTTTTACTTTTTACATATTGAATAAAGCCATGAACCAATCAAATTCTATTGGCCAGTGCCGGTAACATTCAATACGAAGGGTTAATAGGACATGATCCCTGAAGGAACGCTAGAAAATGTTTCTGCGTGTCTCGATCACTAGTTTACTCTGTTTTCCTGTTGCGTTTACTCAAGAAACATTCCACTGGATGGTCAGACACCGTTAACCTGTCCGTTTGCAGATATTGCATTGATTCTTTGTGATCCAAACTTGGGGCATTTCAGGAGTAATATGTTTACAATGGGAAAACTTTTATTTACAGCTCTCATATTAGCGTGGATATTGCTTTAAATCTCACCGATTCAATCTTCATTTGAATAAGTGATATTCTAGTGCCTTTGTGGAGTAATTTTTGGGATAATTTTGTTTAACATTTCAATTTGTGAGCGAACAATTCGTTATATCAATTTTGCACGTGATTTGTGCTTGAAGTTGATTGTGATTCTGAATGTCACATGAGGCGAGAACTGCCTTAGTTTTATTTTTAAGACAGAAATGCACTTGACTGGTATTACAATAATTAGAAGAACTGAGATCACTGTTGAACTACTGTTCACATGCAGCTGTAATGATCACTATGTTCAGACAAATAAAAGGATAACTATTAATGTGCTAGAAAATACACAAGTTATTTATTGAATTTTTGCTCAATTAACCATAAAAATCAGCTGGATGATGCAATAAATAACGTGATAAATGTGCGTTTGATGGAGAACTCGCTTTTTCTTTACAAAAACGAGAATATGTTCTTGTAACAGTGACAACTGTGCTAACAGCTGATAGAAACATATGCTAAAATCATGTGTAAATATCCTCTCCTTGACAGCAGACGCAAGGGATCTTATTGAAAAATTCTATTACATTTTTTGCTGGTCCGGGTTTTCACGATATTACCTCACCTTCTCAGAGATGCGCAGAATCTGCAATTAATTGTGAATGAGGACAGAGAGTGGCAGAGTCAGACAGACAGTGACAGGGACAGGGTGTTGGAGGGAGGGCGAGACAGTGACAGTGAGAGGGTGATGGGAGGGGAAAGAGGGAGATGAATGGCAGAACAATGGCTGCCGGGTTTTCCTAGTACGTAATCCAGAAAATGAAACGTCAGGTTTACGCGAGGGGCACTTGCGGCTCCTCGGGCGAAGCGCAGGGTCTGACTCCGCGGCGGCGCGTGGCTGCTCCGAGTGGCATCGACCCCAGGCGGCGGCGCTCCAAGCGGGAGCGGACTGCAGAGGACGGTGGCCGGGGCGGGGCAGGGGAGGACGGGGCGCTCGCGGCCTCTTGAGGACGCGCATCCCGCGGTAACGGCCCCTGCGAGGACCCTGGGGACAGCACTACCGCAAGGACTGCCGCCGCCGCCGCTGCCGCCGCCGCCGCCGCCGCCGCCGCCGCCGCCGTCGCCGCCGCCGCCGCCGTCGCCGCCTATCCTGCCGCTCCCACCGCTGCCCTTGCCGCAACCACCGGTAACGGCTACTCCCGCTCCACCGCTACCGCTACCGACACTGTCGACACCGCTTTCGCTGCAATTGTGGCGATGCCACTACTCCTGCCATTATCGCCACCGTTAGTACAGCTACTATAGCCACCACTTCCGCCACTATCGACACCGCTTCCACTGCAGTTGCCTCTGCTTCCTCCCCACCATCGTCACTGCTCCTGACATTGTCGCCACGTCAGTACCGCAATCGCCACTATCGGTAACGCTGCAATCGCCTCCGTATCCTACACTACCGCCACCGCTCCCACCATTATTTCCAAAGTCGGTTCCGCTGCTGACACAAAAACCACTATTTCCGCCACTATCACTATCGATTCGACCATTATTAACACCTGCTTCCACCACTATCGCCACAATCACTCCCATTTCTACCTCTATCCCACACCATAGTCACCACTAACACTTGTACACAAACTTACCCACTATCACTCCCACAATACAGCTACCATTGTACTTCCCACACCATCGCCACCACTATATATCCCACACCATCGCCACCGCTATATATCCCACACCAGCGCCACCACTATATATCCCACACCAGCGCTACCACTATATATCCCACACCAGCGCCACCATTATATATCCCACACCAGCGCCACCACTATATATCCCACACCAGCGCTACCACTATATATCCCACACCAGCGCCACCATTATATATCCCACACCAGCGCCACCACTATATATCCCACACCAGCGCCACCACTATCTTTCCCTTACCATCGCGAGTACTATAATTCCCACACCATCTCCACTACTATATACCGGGAGTGATGGCTCAGTGCATCAATTTGATGTCACTGTATTGACTCTGACCGGGAGGTCCTAGGTTCGAGTCACGACGGCGGCAGGATTTTCCACACTAGCTTGTCAGCTAGGTCGAATTCAGTCGCTGTCTGGAGGAGAATTCTAGCGGCCGGCTGCTCTGACGGTAGTTTCCCGTGGTTTCTTCGGTCAACACCAGGCGAATGCCGGAGCAGTACCCTAACAAACGGGCCACAGAATGTGAGCGATCTTTCCTTCATCTTCCTTGTCTTATCCTCTTCTCTTACACACACACGTACACTAACATGCCCTACACCACCACATATGCCGGGAGACCGGTCGGGAGCTTACAGCTTGTTCCGGCTGGGGCGATACCCCCGCTGGTGGGAGATACCTGGTTGAGGGGAAAATTTCGCTAGTCGACGGTAAGTCGGTGCCAGATCTCGCCATCCAGCGGGGAAAAGATTATCGCTACCTCCCGAGAGAAAAAACACGTACTACACTTACGGGACTAATGACCTAAGTAGTTGTCGCACCTGGAAACACGTATCAATCAATCAGTCCACTACTATATGGAAACACGAATACCAGCATTTAGGCAGAAGTCATGGCAATTGTTTTTCTAAAAGAAATGCAGTCCAATTTTATATTCACAACAGAAGATGGTTCTTTGAAAGTCTCTATAAATAAATACAGTGAATTGCCTGTTACTATTAAATTCAATTATATTTGATGAGTTTGGCCAGCGATGTTCTGACAGATTGTAGTTTCAAAAAATATTTGAAATAACTTACAATCACATGATTTTAAACATAATGGTTTTTTATTCATCATTTAGCAGTCCAAGTTGAATGTTTAAAAATTAAGTGATTCTGAGATACTTCAAACAGTTGTTTTTTAACGATTGTCTGCCAGAAAATAGATGGCCAAACTCATCAAATATAATGAAATCAATTGTCTGACTATCGCCGTGCGAGATCTATATAACGCTTTTGAGCTACCCTCCTACATCAAGACACCCGTTGCACGTTGAAGAAATGCTCTAGAATGTCACAGTAAATTGATGGAAGCTGTCGGGAATAATACCGTTCCACACTGGACAGTCGTGAGTTGGCCAGGAGAGTTTCACCAAGGACACGTAGCAACCTGCGATCAGCAAACGCACAGGACGACCTGCAAGTGTGCAGACCGATGTCGCACGTGGGGTAATCAGCATATACTGCAGGGAAGCAGACGATGGACGCAACTGGAGTCAAAGATCGAAAGTGGTATCGAGAAACGTAAACTCTCAAGCTGTCCCGTGCGTTGCTGATCAAAGGTGGCTACGCGTCCTCGCTGAAACTCTTCTGGCTATCTCGCGACGGTTCCGTATGGAAGGGCATTATTCCCGACAGCTTCCACAAATTTCTTGGGACAATCCCAGGGTATTTCTTCAACGGGGAGCGGCTGTCTTGATGTAAGTGCGTTGCTCGAAAGGGTTACATTCATCTCGCACGGTGGTAGTCAGACAACTGAGTTCACATTGCTCTCGGTGCTGACCTTACATTCCCTGGCTTAGATCACGCCCCTCCTGCCTCCGTCGTCTTACCGTGCCATGCACTGCGTTGTCGCGTCGACACATCAACTGATGGACTTTATATTCATTTGGAACTAACATAAAAACGATCTTCAACATGCAAGCCCTCTTCAATTGGTTCAAGTCAGAATTTCATGTAAAAGTGAATATTTCAACTGGAAATATGCAATGACAACGAACAGAAGGGTTACAACAACATAGTGAGAAATGTTTGAAACATACCACGTTATTAGATCAATTATCTAGAACTGCTGACTCTGCGTACATGCATAGTTTTCTTCATGATCAATTATCCTCAGCTGACTCTGAGTAAATTAATTTAGTTTCTTTGAAGTGAGTTAAAGGTTTCAAAATTAAATTTTATTTCTTAAATACATATTGAATTGAAACACTAAATATTTCATATAATACTTCGTCCTCCTTTTGGATTGAAATATTTTAAATGTAAAATTTAGTTACTCAAAGTGCGAAATTTACCGGCCTGGATAGCCGACTCTGCTAATGCTGAAGAGCCGTAGCTGCCGCGTGCCTGAACTGTTGCGGGTTCGAATCCCTCCCTGGGCATGGATGTTTGTATCCGTGTACGGTTACTGTTACCACCAATATTACTTATAGTGGTCACTATTCGTATGACCATAATAGTTGAAAAGCGTCCTTAAATAAGTAAAAAATTAAATCAAAGAAGTTCGAAAATTCGGAAACCAAGTCGCTCGCATGAGTTTTTTTTTATAAAATATTTTATCTGCATTAGAAACGCTGGGGTGCTAATCCATCTCGCGAGCTAAATCAGCATAAAACTGTTCTCGAAGATTTGTACCGTGACTGTTTGAGGTGTCCTCGCCACACTTAATCCGGGGGTGCCCGCAATAGGTAGACTCACGCCAGTGCCCGCAATGAAACTCTCAGATATAAGTGCAACGTTTTGTGAATGCGAATGATCTGAAGGTCCATTTGCTGAAATACGTATTTTATTCAGTTTTTATATGTCTCCTAATGCAATTGTTAATGAATCTTAAACTTCAGAATTCTTGTCGGAACACTTACGGAGAGACAAGCCATGATATGTACCTCTCAGGACAGAAGCTCACAATGCACCGGCGCCATTGCTCCTAACGTGTGAGACAGACATCGCGCAGCGCAGCGATCACGTTTCAACATCCTCAAGGGAAATGATTCAGCAAAAGTACAAAAAAAAGCCAGGCGTTCTCAGAAAAGCACAATGAAGGGATACATGAAATACCAGACGCCTAATCAGCGTCGCAATAATTCAGAAACATAAAATTGTGGTGGCTTGGATCTCACAGATCTATTGCGAGCATTCCCGGGTTAATACTTGATACTGATAATAATTGGATAATACTGATTGGATCACCCCCTAGTCCGAGTTCGGTTTGTCTCTCTGACCGACGCTGCGCGGCGTGTGAGCGTGGCGCTTAACTCCGCAGTTCGCGTGACCAGCGCGGCGGTTGCGGTCTGCAGTTCTGCAATCCGTTGAGCGACTGCGCATCGATTCCCGGTGTCTAACTCGCTCACGACACCTTCCGCTCGAAGCCAACGCGTTAGCCTTTGCCGTTGTCTTCCTTGTTTGCTAGAGTGAGGCGATTTTAACGCGTTCGAGATGAAAAACTTACGCGGCTTGTGTGGTGAGAAAGAACCCAAAAATATTCGTAGAATGTTGGTGTTGTTGGGGTATTTAAAAGTGCCGTTGCAGTACTTCATTAATTTTTGTTTGTTACCTATAATTTTTATTATATCTTTAGAGAATCATTCTTGAATTTTGAATGAGTATTGTGTCATACGCTTTATTCTACTGAATGAAAACGCTGTGTAAAATGCATGGCCGTCTGAAAATACTCGATGTGTACCCAATTTTCATACTAAAAACTATGGCACGTGAGTTTTAATCTCATGGACGTGCATTCGGGAAATACACTTCCTCGAAACGGTCGAAGCAGGCAAGTAGAGGCATATTAACAAAAAAAACATTAAGCAGCTGAGGTCAAATACAGTTGAAGTTCATTTGCATATCAAGCACAGATTTTATACTCTACAATCATAGAATCGGATTAATTTCTTATTCATTAAGTACAGATTATTTTCTAATAATTTGATGGGCAGAAAACCGAATTTAGGAGTAATATGATTTGTGCGAAAGATTTTTGTAGTTATTTCCATTTTATTAGTTCCATTTATTTTGTGGTTTTATTATGCGTTTAATTATGCGGTTTTGAGATTTTAAGTTCTCTCTGGAGAACGAGAAGTTCAAACAGATGTTTCTGTCTCCGTTCAATCGTGAGTAGCGTCATTTTGGTTTCCTATTAGAATTAGTATTACTTAGATTTTTGCAGTATTGAAGCAATCGAGTTGCATCCGCCGATGCTCATCGTATATGCAAGTGAATATTGCATTTTCGAGTAGAACAAAGCTTGAAACGTCAACAACATTACAATTGAAAAACATTCGTCCTCCGAAACGATCTTCATCACGAACATTTCAACACATTGTAATGAAAATTGACTTTTTTTGTAAGAGACCGAGCATTTCAAATGTGTAGTTTTCACGAGAAATTTGGTGCAATTTTTTTTTCAAATTGAGGAAGAGTCATGGGATACTTTCCATTCTATTATCCTTCGTTATTAATTTGCTCGCATCACTTAACAAAATATCAAAGGTAAAAAAAAGCGAGAGGCAAAGGAGGCGCCGTGAGGTGCGTCGAGGCGCCGGAGCGCGTGCCGCTGACGGAGGCGACTGGCAAAGCTGTGGGCGGCGCGGGCGCGGGGGCGGGGCGGAGGCTGCCCAGGGCGTCTGTGGCGGCTCCGTGCCGACGCCCCCTTTCACGTCGCCGCCCCGCCCCGCCTCGCCCCGCCCCGCGCCGCGCCACGCAGCTCAGCGCGGGAGACCCTTCACGTTCACGCGCCGCCGTCGCCGCAGCATTTGATCTCGTCCCGCGGGCAAATTGGACTTTGCATGGAGAGCGGCGGCGGGGGCGGGGGAGGAGGAGGAGGAGGAGAAGAAGAAGAAGGTGGTGGTGGTGGAGGGCGTGGAAGGTGGGGATGAGGGAAAGAAGGCGTTGGTGGGAGTGGAGTGGGAGTGAATATGACGGTGGGAGTTGGGAGTGAAGGTGATGGTGAGAGTAGTGTGGGAAAGGCGATGTTGGGAGAGGGGTTGTAGGGCGATGATCGGGTGGGAGTGATGGCGGATAGTTGAGAGTGGAGTGAGGAGGTGATGGTGGGAGAGAGTGAGGGTAAGAGTTGGTGGTAGGGTGGGAGTGGGAGTGAAGGCGATGGGAGTGGAGTGGGAGTGAAGATGATTGGAGTGGAGTGGGAGTGAAGACGATTGGGAGTGGAGTGGGAGTGAAGACGATGGAGTGGGAGTGGGAAGTGAAGGCGATGGTGGAGTGGAGTGGGAGTGAAGGGGTTGTTGGGAGTGGAATGGGAGTGAAGGCGATGTTGGGAGTAGAGTAGGAGTGAAGGCGATGTTGGGAGGTAGAGTGGGAGTGAAGTCGATGTTGGGAGTAGAGTGGGAGTGAAGGCGATGGTGGGAGGAAGTGGGAGTAAATGCAAGAGTGGATGTGGAGTGTGGAAGTGAAGATAGTGTTTGATATCGAGTGGGAGAGAAGGTGATGGCGGGTGTGGAGTAGGAGCGCATGCAATGGTGGAGTGCCAACTCGACATTCCCGTCTCGCCTCCCCTTCCGTCGTCACTGCCTCACACGAGCACAGCGCCGCACGCGGCGGATTTTGTAACTAATGAACTCGGCGTGAGATGAACCGCTCCTCCCCCGCCACCCCCGTTCTCCGCTGGCTCGCGCGCGCGCGCGCTCTGGCACCGAGAAAAGAAGTAAAATAATTTTCTAATTAATGAGGTTAATGGTGTTCTGTGTGCTCTGCCGTCCCGCCGGAATTAATTAAACAAGGGCGGATGGACGTGCCGCTGTGCGGGAGGGGGAGGGGAATGGAGGGGAGGGTGTTCTTTTCCGCGCTGCCGCCTTAAGATTGATGCGAATTCTGCGCCGCGCGGGACCTCTTAAATAAGGCCCCGTCGTCTCAGCGGCGGCGGCTGCTCCACGCGTTGTCACCTCTTCGGCTCTGCGCAGGGGACTGATGGGGATGAGGGCAGATGTTGGTCCTGTCTTCTCTGATCTGCGATCCACAAAGCGAGATTTTTCGTCTGTAGTTTGTAGTGAATATTTTTTTATTGCTAATGTAGAAGATACCTCTCCACGTATTTCATTATCTGAAAGTTGTGATTCTTCTTTTTGCGGTCCTCGTCAGGTAATTATTTTTTCCATGTTCATGAGTCTTTTTTTTGTCATATTACTGATCCTTCGTGTTATTGTAAATGTTGGTCGTCTGCTTCTTCTTCTTCTTCTTTCTGTTTTTTGCCCTGGTTTAGTTCGCTACCACCGCTAAGTTACAACCTACTACCCTTCCTTCCCCATCCCGGATATTTCTTCTCCCGGATATTCCCTCTATTCCCTCAATCGCAGTCTCACGGGGCATTAGGTCCCCTTGACATGCCAAACAACCCGTCGCAAATCCGTTCCTTCGGTCGCGTACGAGTAGCTCTTCTAAGCATTGTACTATGATGAGTGATAAAGGGTTGAGTAGTCAGCAGATGTAACGACTAATACTCGGGAACTGTGATGATTTTTTCATGTGTTTTTGTAATAGAGACCTCCACAGCGTCTCATATAACGCACTTGCATCAACATTTGATCCATTTCCCCTTTTCCTATATTAGAGATGGTTTAAAGATTTTAGTCTGGTCAGTCTCCTGTGAATTGTTGTCTCTACCATCTCCTCTATCTACTTCTGTCTCAATTGAAGTTCTTTGTTCATGAAGTCATATGTCTTTCCGTGACCAATATTCATGAAAACGTTCTGTTCGTGAAGTCCTAAAATGATTGTCAACGATGTCTCGGCCGCGGTATCTTTCGTACAACCAAGATTTCATTCTTCAGTTAAATTCATCTCAGAAAAATGGTAACGTAGCGGTATCTTCAAACCTCTCTCACACTTTGACTTTACGTTTTCAGTGTGGTAAAACTAACTCTTTCTGTAAAGATGGAATTCAAATTTAACTTTGCAAACTAACAGGTCTCTGGCAACCATCCCTTTTTCACTGGCTAACTGGGATTTCGAGCTGCCACAGATCTCCCAGAATATTTCGAATGTTTTAAAGAAAGTTTTATAAAGTTCAGACTATTAACTTCATGACCAACTCGAAAACAAACAGCAAGTTTTCATCTAGTATTTTTGAGTTATTTATCGCAAAGAAAAGTAATAAAAACTTATAATCCACTTGTTTCAGATTCGTAAGCAATATTAAATGAAATTCTGACCGTTCACGCTGCTAGACATGGGGAAACTCCATGAATCACTTATATTACAGAAGTAGAATTCTCCTGGAATAGAATAGTGAGTAAAAAACGCAAACTGTCCCTCGAATATCCAGATGAATATTATTTAATTATGATAAGTAGTATTTTTGTAATTTTTATTATAAGGTGAGACTTGGAGTCGTCTCGGTGAGAGTGGAGTTGTCTTGGTGAGTGTTAAAAGTCGTGTATTTTGCGATCCTTTTTAATCAGTAAGACGTGCGACACCGACATAATCAGAATAGTAAGATATACTGACACAGCACAATACGCATCTAAACAAACACCATACCCTAGCTAACACAATAGCTAACCGGCACAATAAAATATTTTGCGAGCTCGTCTGCAAGCATCTAAATTAACATAATTATGAAAAATATTTTATGACAAAATATCAGTACTGTGGCATTAATCCGGCAAGATAGCATAGATCCAGCAAGATTACATTAAAATGCACAGGAAAGAATAAATGGGCATTTGGCAAGATACTCGTATTTCTACATTTCCATCACCAAACCGCACGTCCAGAGAGTACTCTCGCAATCATTGTGTGGAACATAATAACCCACATCATGTGCAAATCAAACGACCATCTGGGCCATTAAAGCATTTGTTGCTTCCCGTTGCATGGGGACGGTGTTCCATTTCCGCCATCGGGGGCTCTTATTACTGACGCGCATTAACGAGATGGTCGAGGTGGCTCGCGGGGGCGGGGGCGGGGGAAGAGGAGGGGGGTAAGCACGCGCACAATGGCTTTAATACGAGGCCTATCTCCCTGCCTGGAATTAAAGCCTTACAAAATCAGAGCGCGGCGCGCGGCGCTTTGTTCCTGGATTTGCTGCCGCGCGGAGTCATCTCCTTGCTCGCTGACCGCCCGCCCGCCTCTGCCCGCAGCCCCTCTGCGCGTCCTTCCATCCCTTCGGATCGCCCCCGCCGCCGATCCCGCTACACGCCTCCACAGCCCCCCTCCGTCACTGTGCTCTCCAACACTGCCACCCGTTGCTGTCGAATTTCTCTTCTCTTGCTTCCTCAGCTCCACCATCATTCTTTACATTTTCTCCTCGCTTCCTTCTCCGTTTCCCACTTTCGCTGCCTTTCTCCGAGGCTACATTTTCCTCTCTCTACTTCTATTCATTATGCTGTCCCTTTCCGCTTCCCTTCCGTTCCCTTCTCTTGTGTCAACTTCTCTCGTGCCTGCTTCTCTTGTGACCGCTTCTCTTGTGGCCGCTTCTCTTGTGACCGCTTCTCTTGTGGCCGCTTCTCTTGTGGCCGCTTCTCTTGTGGCCGCTTCTCTTGTGGCCGCTTCTCTTGTGGCCGCTTCTCTTGTGGCCGCTTCTCTTGTGGCCGCTTCTCTTGTGGCCGCTTCTCTTGTGGCCGCTTCTCTTGTGGCCGCTTCTCTTGTGGCCGCTTCTCTTGTGGCCGCTTCTCTTTGGCCGCTTCTCTTGTGGCCGCTTCTCTTGTGGCCGCTTCTCTTGTGGCCGCTTCTCTTGTGGCCGCTTCTCTTGTGGCCGCTTCTCTTGTGGCCGCTTCTCTTGTGGCCGCTTCTCTTGTGGCCGCTTCTCTTGTGGCCGCTTCTCTTGTGGCCGCTTCTCTTGTGGCCGCTTCTCTTGTGGCCGCTTCTCTTGTGGCCGCTTCTCTTGTGGCCGCTTTTCTTGTGGCCGCTTTTCTTGTGGCCGCTTCTCTTGTGGCCGCTTCTCTTGTGGCCGCTTCTCTAGAGCCCGGTTCTCTAGAGCCCGCTTCCCTTGTGGCCGCTTCGTGTCGTCTTTATAGCCTCCTCCTTCTCCCTCACTCGCTTTCACTTCTCGCACTCTCAATTTACTTACCCTCACTTGATTCTTTCCGTTGTCCTCCATCTTTCACTGTGACAATTCGCTGATTCTGCTGCGATGCTGGTTTCCAACTCGCAACCTCGGACAAGTCTTCCAAGTTTCAAATTCGTTACAGCGCCGGTCCCTTAGTGTCACTTACTTGAGACTTCGCGTTTTTTGCACATGGAAATATTTTGTTCTGTAATTCATTTGAAATTTTCATTCCCATTCCTACTCAACTGAATACAAACTTTACATCTAAAGAGATAGTCTATTTTAATATTGAATTATCAGAACCAATTATACACCGACAGTTTATCCTTCTTAAAATGTTTACAAGAACAGATAGGGTATGAAATCGTTGTAAAAACTTTGAGAATAATGAACTGTCTGTTTATAATTGGTTCTGATTATTTAGGAATAAAGATTGCTTAATCATAATGAGAAAAGGTTCGTCAATAAATGTGTCATTCACAAAATTACAAAAATCAAATTCGAGGATTTCATTAACAACTCAGAGTGCAAAAGTACGCCTATCATCTCGACTTTGGTTCTCAGCTCATAGATTTCGCATTTCGGTGCATATTATGTATCTGCAGAACTAACACCATTAATAAATTAAATTTGTGGGAGAACCATTACATCAACATTGCTGCAAGTGAACCATTCAATTCATTTCTGAAATAATTGCAGACATTTAGACTTTTATCACCTTTCCTAACTCATCAAACGTCAATTTTATTCCAGAATGTTTCTAATGAAACGCAATAGCAGAATTCAACAATAACTGTGAAATGTATTTCAAGAAAGAAATACTGCTTAGAGCACGATTGCTACTCCACAAAATTTCCATTAACAAGTACTCTTTTACTTTTCTCCAGTGCTCTCGGCTTTGAGAATAGGCACCGGCTTAGGGGTCTCAGGGGATTAACTAATGTCACTGCCTCTAAGCGGAAGGTCATAAGTTTCTAGTTCCGTCAGGAGCAGGAGTTTTGACACTATCTAGATCAGTGGTGTGAAGGTCGATGCCACGAGCGGGTGTCTGTGGCACTAGTGCCACGACGAAATCGCCCCTCCACGCAGTTCATCACCCCGCCACCAGAGCCACGGCGCCATTCCTATTGTGAAACGGCGGGATTACTAATAGTTCCCTTTCTCGACGCTACTTGCGCAGAGTAGGTCGGGGCATGCTGCGGAGCCACGACGCGTGCGACTGCCACCAGTAGGTGTTTTAAATTACCACAGGAAGGTTTCCATCATTTTCGGTAATAATTTACATCGTAGCTGAAATAACTGTATTATAGAATATTATCAGAGCTTTCAAACTTAGTTTCGAAAATTCCCTAATGGTAGAGAATCCTTCTTAAAGATTTGAGGACCACAAAATCTCTATTTTCTTGGAAGAATTTACTTATGTAATTTTATAAAAGGCCCAGAAGTCGGATAATGTCGTATCTCCAAAGGGAGTTTTTGATCTGTTAGCTTTCGGAGACATATGTGTGCATATCATTCACGATGTTGGATTTTAATGAGATGAATGTAGTAAAAGAGAGAGGTAATCACTTCTCAACGGGTGGTATAAAATGGACGAGTAGAGTATTGTAAAATTGACTTTTCTCTTCATTATTTCTTTTTTTAATTATTACCAAGGATAAGTTTCTTACTGAAAGGATTCGTTAAAAACTAGCGAAGTGCTTCCGTGGTACGTGTATTTATCAGTCACGTGCAGTATGACATAGGAAAATGTATTTTATCTGTAGTATGGTCCTATCTTTGCCATCCTGGTCCTGCACTTTGCAGTCTTTTCTGCAAAGCCTGCCCTGCCTTTCACCGCCCTGCCTTGCCCAGCCCCGACTTGGAACGTCTTGCAATGTCTTGCAACGCCTTAGAAACACACAATCACACACACATACACATTATATTTAAAAGCGCGCGGCTTTTATTAATTTAAATAAACCCAAATTTTATTAAATCCATCCTCGGCTAGCTCAGGGATATTTAGGGCACCTATGTGGCACTTTAAAGGAATTGCATTGTACCTTGAAAGAAAACAAGTGAGTACTATTATCATACACAAAATTTAATGTTCCAAAATAGAATAAAAAAGAAGAAAATTTGTTAATAAAAAGATCTTAGTTCAGCTCATTAAATACAAATTTACATAAACTTAATACCTACTATAACAAAATAAGCCAAAGCGCGGCTTTGCAATTAGCTGTATGAACTCCTCACTGATTCTTCGTTAACAAGAGTTCTTTCCGTTTAATTACGAAGCTTTATGAGCTTAAATACGAGCAGCAGTTCGTTTGAGAAAACTTCACCGATTTCCTTCATAAAGTCTTCCACCTGAGACGTACCTTCTTCTCGGGGCCGACGACCGACCCTGCCAGCTGGTTGAAGGTCGTCTGCCGGATGTAGATGGAGTTTCCCACTTGTGGGGGAAATGCCTCGCTCCGTCACTCCTCTGGTAGCGGGTGCTTATGGCTCAAGACCCGATATCGATTGCAGTCTTTACGCAATTACGATAATTCATTCAAGTGCGGCAGTCTGCGAGAGCTTAGCGCAAAGGTCTTCTTTTGGTGGCAGTGGCACGTGTCGTAGCACCGTGGCATGCCATGAGATTCTCTGCGCAACTAGCGTCGGGAAAGGGAACTATTACGACTAGTAGTAACACCGCCGTTTTACAATAGGGATGGCGTTGTCTCTGGTGGCGGGGTAATGAAATGCGTGGAGAGGCGATTTCATTGTGGCACTCGTGCCACGGACTCCCGCTCGTGGCATCGACCTTGACAACACTGGCTTAGCGTTTCGTCTTTTTAAAGAAAGTTCAATAGACATCATAACTCATAGTCGCCATAAAAAACGTTAGCTGCGCGTGCACCAAAATAAAATAATTTCGGCTGAAATGACGTGGAGCGTTATTGCGCTCATAACAATCAGATTTTCACAGATTCGGATAATGACTTCGACGATCTGACTAAAATGTTTGGTCATCCACACCAAAAGTAACTTATAAAATTTTGAAGATAGACACGCAGAGATGCGATTCCGCGTTCTGCTGTCTACTCTCTCCACCCGACGTGAACGAAGTTCATGTCGCGATCAAATCTCCGAATTCAGTTTCCCGTGCCCGAACGAAAGTCACCCCGTCCAAGTTAATTTCTCCCCTCTTTCTCAAATTCTACGTGTCTTCTTCGCTCAAATTCTTCGCTCAAATTCTTCGCTCAAATTCTTCGCTCAAATTCTTCGCTCAAATTCTTCGCTCAAATTCTTCGCTCAAATTCTTCGCTCTAATTCTTCACTCCTCTCCCGAGCGTCATGATTGGTCAAATCTATTGGTCGTATCTTAACTTTTGACCAATGCTGGCTACGCAAAAACAGGGAAATTTCCATTGCGCTCTCATTGTGTTTAACTTCTAGTGAACTGCGCAATTGCAGCACAGCTGCAGGCCTAGCAAGTTTGGTTCACCCATTTTAATTTAATGGCGTCGAAGGAGGAGGTGGATGTTTCAACAATCCGTGTTTTGTTTGTCAGGGGGGGAGGTGGGTGCGGAAGGGTCTGGGGACCTTGGCGCGTGAGTGCGTCGTTTGGAACGATTGTTGGCACCCCGGCTAGGCGCCCGGTAGACCCGGTGTCCAGCTGCTTCCGAAAACAGAGTTTTTGACCTGAGGTTTGCCGCAGGGGAGAGGAATAGGGGCTGCGAGCAAGTCGTAGCAAGAACAAAGGGCGTCATAAATTCCTTTCCCTACTGAGCTGCCGGAATCACGTCATACTTTAGAAATATTTTAATTATTGCTCTCTCTCTCTCTCTCTCTCTCTCTCTATATATATATATATATATATATATATATATATTGTGATGATTGGTCCGTGTACCAACCGTCCCAGACGTCCTATCTTGTATTTGGTGACCATAACGTTGCACGAGAGTTGCCTGACATGGAAAGCGCGAGGGTTCAGTCCCAAAGGGGTGTGACGGGCTTTCTCCCCTCCGTGGAAAGGGGCGTCACTTAATACGCAGAAACAGATGACCGGAATCTGTCTTCTTGGTTCGATCGTCGGCGAAATGAGTAGCATTGTAGGGAGAGCGGAGTGCCTAGAATGAGATCGCCATCTTATTAGCTCGAGTGAAGTGAAATTTGCATTCTGCAGAGAGAAACAATTAGCGTTAGATTTTTATTTAAGGTCGCATCAACTACTCGGTCTTTAGCGACCACTATTGGAAGTAACGTTATGACATGATGATGACACGATATGGTGATGAAAGGGAGTGAAAGGACGAACACATACAGCCATGCCCGAGGCGGGACTCGAACCCGCGACCTCCCGGTCCAAGACCACTACGGCACTACTGCCTTCGCGATCTCAGCCACGGGACCGGCTAGCGTGAGATTAATTATTGCAATCTACACGCGAAAACAGTAGAGAATTTCGAGTCGACATACATTTTGTGGAGCAAGTCGAACGAGATTTGAGAAGTGAAGTAGACGAGAAATTTTAATAGCACCTTCATGCAAATTGAGAGGTGACGAGAACTGTAGTAACAACATTGAGAATTGTGAAAAAGTAAAGCGTGTCGAGAGCAACGCCGAGAATTATCGAACGCCGTAAGTTATTTATGTGTGAGTGGACAGTGGACACGGCTGCATACAACGTGCGGAGGACGGAGCAGAAGAACGAAAACAAGCTTTACGGTCGAGCGGATTCGGCTTCCAGAAGGAAAAGCAGGGAAGAAGGGATTGGACGTTGGAATGCTGGATTGGAGTCCGTCGACGTGGTGAGCGAGGAAACGGTGCCTAGCGGAGTTCCGGAGGCGACGAGGCGGAGGCAGCACCAGGCTCGGAGTGAAGTCAACGGCGAGCGGACGCCCGCGTTCGGCGAGGCTAGGTGTGCGCGCGAGCAGAAAAGGTAAAGAGAACGGCATTTCGACGGAAATTTTGAAGTGTGTCGCAAACGACAGGCGTATGACCGCTAAGAACTGCGTTCGAGTAGTGGCCGCGCGCCCGTGAAGACTTTTTAACTAAATAATTCACTTGAAGTGAATAACATACTTTACAAATTGAGCGAGACGTGGAGCAAGCTGTATGCTCACAAACTACGTTGAAGCCCCTTGTAAAATATTATAACACATTGTCTTTTGAACCATGAGCCAAGAAAATTTAATTTCAAGGGTGTAAATTTTCTTCTGTAAATAGTAATTGTTATTTAATCTTTGCTCTAATAAGACACGTGATTATGTGGAAAAGTTAAATTTGGTATACCAAATTAACTTTCTCACTCAATTCTTTGAGTGTATAAATTTGATTACGAAAATTAAATATAAGATGCATTACAATTTTATTTGCTAAAAGCAAAATTTTTTGTTTATTATTCAGCCAGGCACTAACAATACACGGTATCGCAACATTTTGAATTTTAAGTTTTCTTTAAAATACGTTGCTGTCGGAAGTAATGCTGAGTGTTTCACAAAGTGTGTTAGTTTATTTTGAAGAAGAGAAAAATTCCGAGGTGAAGAATCATTTGAGTGTTTAATTTCCGTGCCATTTTTTTATTTTTTTGAAATTTGTAGATTATACTCGATTATTGATAGAATATATGCACAAAAACTTATTTTGATTTTACGGGTCTTGGGATCACTTTCTCACCCCGGAAGATCCTGCTACCCTGAGATGAATGCAAAGCTCACATGGAGCATTCAGCTGCGTTGCCTCATTAGGTGCCTGTTGGTCATCAGTAGACGCAAAGTGACGTCAGAATATATACACACGTATACATTTACATAAAACCTTTTGGCAATAGCGTTGTAAGTCATTCTGATCACTATGTAAGGAACTTGTGAGAAAACAGTTGTTGCATTAATTTACGCAAGTTCACTTTGAGGAAATGTAGATATTTCTCGATTATTTTCAAATAATATACGTATTTCATATTCTGACCAGCAGATAAGAAGAACTTTCTTTTAAAAAAGCACATTGGTAACTTCCGAAAGCCTTGATGTCATTCCAATTTCACATTTGTTCCATCTTTTCTTTCCACATTTGTTCCAAATTTATGATGAGATCCAATAACCATTTACTACGTAAAGTTTGGTTGTTTATACCGCTAATATCAATAAAACTGCAAATATCGAAAGTTTCTCTATCATTACAAACGACTTTTTACTACGGAATTATCAACCCGTTAGACTCATGTCTCCATTTATTTTCATATTTCAAAGCAGACTTGTTGCACGTGCTGTTAACCGCCAGCTCATATTAGCGCTCAGCGAAAACAATCGCGAATCCGTGCTAGCTGTTTGCAGTCAGTGCTAATTGCGATAAAGAGTCGCAGCGTTTTAAACAGATCTATTTATCCACCAGAGCGCGACCAGGACGCCGCCGAACGCCGTCGACGGGATCACGGCGGTCGCGTTGGATTACGCGCGAGGCGAGCGACGGTGCCGCTCCTGGCGGCCGGAAAAAGAGGCTCCGCTCCGTCCCCACCTCTCGCGTCCCCGCGAACACTCCCGCGCGCGCTTTTTCTGGTTTCGAATCGGTGTGTGCAGATTTGACGGTAAATATCAGCGCAAAGGGAGGCAGAAGAGGCAGTGGCGATGCGTAGAGGCGGCACAGACTCTAATTGCATCAACCTTTTGAAGCACCGCGCGGCGCGGTAGCGTCACGCTGGGACGCGCGGGATAAAAATGAGCTAACAAGATTCCCCAACAAAGGGTAATGCGAGAAAATTCATCTGCGACGCTCGCGGGAGGGGGAGGGGGTTGGCGATAATGCAGGCGGGGGAGGGGGAAAGTTGCCTCGCCCGTGAGGGATTGAGGTTGCGGAAGGACGAGTTGTTGGGGACGTGAGGATCACAACGCGACAAACGGCGCAATTCGGTTGGTGGAGGAAGAAGGGGAGGAGAAGGT
>JAHLJT010009419.1:187136518-187569492 GCA_031308135.1 Acheta domesticus | reverse complement strand
TTTTGGCTTTTTATCTTACGGATAGAAAGCCTTCTCTTCACACATGCAACCTAAGAATACTTCTAATGAAGGTGCCGTGACAGTAAGTGACCCATTTCTCTAATTCCATGCATCAGCCGTGTGCAAGCTTTCTTTAGGGACACGTGATAAATATCCAAGGAAGCACTTTACCGTAAATACTGCACTATCACGAGAGAAAAGCCTTACAAAATATAAATTGCCTTTCTTCAGAATTCTATTTCATTACTCGTAAGATTAAGTAACAAGAAGAATGTTTGACCGTTTTCTCTGACAAGTGACTGTCGGAACACGTTACATGATTTAATCAACTTCCTTTTTTCGAGAAGCACAAGGAATTAGGGTTACTAAAGCAAGCTCAAAGATTTAATGATGACATCTTATGCCTTGATTCATAATCCATAAAGTGCGTGGACGTCATAAAGTGAATCCATACAGTGTATTGGAGATAATGTTGAATATTATTACAGGTGTAAATGCAACGAGAACATTATTTCTGAAGTAGAATAAAGAAAATGCAAAAATAATTTCAAGTTCCAATATCTCCAAAAGAATTTTACATTTTTCAATCAACTATACATTTAGACGATGGTGTTATTTATGTTGAATGAAAATATATTTGGACTTTTAATTTTATTTGGAAATTATTGTTTTCTCACTATTATGAGTTCTCAAATCTACATACAAATTTGGCATCATTATAAAAAATGTCTTCCAAGCTAGATTACAAGTCGTTTCCACAACAAATATCACTGTAAGCCAGAGTTTGTGCAGATATCACTGTATTGCGTATTTTATTTTCAAAACTTAGAATTTTCGACATTCATGACCATGATTCATTAAATTTATTTCGCTTAGTTTTGTAGTGTTACTACATAAAATACTTATATGTCATGTCCCAATTTTAAGTTTTCACATTTTGGATTTTCTTCGATATTTAACAACAATCTCCTTCTATGATCAAATAAACGACTACTTCATTATTTTTATGACGGGCTTACGATGCCAGTTTTATGTCTAAGACTTCACGGCGGAAAGTACTGACGCATTGCAGGCATGACATTGCAGTCATGACATAGGACTAAAATGAGGTCCTTACAGAAAGGTTCTTTTAAACAACAGATTATTATTTAACACGCGGACAAAAATAAACCATGTTTCGCTAATTTAATATTTACTTTTTCCTGACACTTCAGTTTGTTATATTTCATTAGTTGTATTATTTAAATGCAGGACTAGCGAACAACCAGTTATAAATACGTTACAATTACAACGTTCAATTAACCACCAAAATTGCACATGTGACTGAAAATGAAACGATAGGAAACCTGTTGAGAAAATATTTCATATAAGACTTTTTATTGGTCGGTCATGTATATGTGAAATGTCCGTGTAATTGTAGTTTAGATTTTGCATTTTGACCGAATGTGATTTAAGTTGCTCCCATATTGAACTGTTTTCCATTAAGATCCGCTTGAAATAAAACAATATTCATATAAAATTAAGGTATTTTCAAGTTAATAACCTGCTACTAACGTAATTCTATTTACTTTAGTCCCTCTTTATTATTACAGATTTCTAAAATGGCAGTTTTTAAAATCTAAAAGTCCGATATCTATTTATCGCCGACAAACGTTATAGCGGTTCTCCTTTCGAAAGGTTATACACACTCATTGTTTATTGAAACATATTGAATTCTATTATCACTAAAAATATATGCGTAAAAATCGATTTTGAAATTAACATTTTGGTTCAAGTTCTGAGCTCGCAAAATGAAATATGCAAATCTCCATTACCCCACTGTAAATATGCATATTAAGGTATTATTAACAACGCACCATCTGTCAGTGCAGTGCAGTGCAGTCTATTGGCGAGGGCACGCTGCTTTCATAAAACTGTTATGACAGCGATCACTGAAGCCTCGCTACTCATTTGTTACCCTCGCCCAACCAGGCGCAATACCAATAGCACTGCAATTTGAAACACAACCACGAAAATTCTAGTTTAATATTTACATCTTACTCAAACGCGAAAAGAAAATTAAGTATATGTGTTAGTGGTTATTCATATGAATGTTTATTACAACGTAGATTTGAAACGTAAAGCCACAGAAAATAGTTCAATAGTATTAACATTCTAATGCTTTATTTATTTTTTATAATTTGGCAAATTAACTTCTTTCTCTATTATACAACATTGTGGTAAGTCTTTTAGGCAACAGCGAGACTAAAATACGCCTGAGCTGGTTTCATCCTCTGAATCTAATAGTCACATTTTTGTAATACAACAGGTACGTAAGTTTGGATTTATAACGTAAATCATTCGAAAATATTTTCCCTAGTATTTGTTCCGTTCTATTGCTGGTCTGGAAAGCTTTCTCGCGGGTAAATGTCGTTTGTGACTGGGTGTGTTAGCACTCTACGTTCTCCCGCGTGGCGGAGCAATTCGGATGGAGGGATATTATTACATCATGATGAAGACGAAGACAGGAGAATGAGAAAGAAATATCGTGCGGCGTCCGTGGCTCGTATTTCAGGATGCTTCAGCGACATACAAGAATGTAAAAAAGGGATAAGGGCACTGATTAGAGCAGTAGGCTTAGGAATTCGATTCTGTGAGGCGCCCCAAAATCACTGATGTCAAAACACACGAAGTCTGCCTGACACAACTTGCGACCAATTACTCTCCACTCAAGCCGTTACAGCTCCGCCTTCACGCCCGCCGCTACCGATATTCGTGTAAAAAATTCATAATGGTATATTATAAAACGATGACGTAATAATGAGTTAGAGTAATTAAGGAAAAGAATGGTTAAAGAGGGATACGATTGCACGAGTGGTATGTTCAAGAAAACCTGTAAACGATAACAGCGAGTTTTTCTTATTTCCCAATAGTGTAATTTCCCCTTGTCCACATGTTACTTTCAATATTTTTTCGTTTCCATTTAAGAATAATTAAAATTTTGAGAAATTCAAGCATATCATTACCATTCGAGGCAAACAGTTGATGAAGCCGTATTGCTTCTATAAAAGACTTATTTTTGCAAGCCTTGCATTGTATTATGTTTACCATAGTGTTCTAGAGGATAAAGAAACGTTTGCAAATGGAATATATTAAACATATTCTGGATGAAATATTAGAAGCTGAGAAAGTCATTAAAATATTACTTCCCACAAAAAGTTAAGACAGAAATGAGAGAGAATATAATAGTTTTAAATACAGGAAATTATAAAAACCGAGTCACTTCTAACTCTGCTTTGCTGGCGTACATTTTATAATTGTTGAACACAACTGACGTTTATGTTTTTTTACATACGTAATAAGCTAAGACCAAATGTTTTACATGCAAATCATTTAATTTATTAATGTTAAATATTTTGTTGTTTTATTAGTGTCAAACACATATTCAGCTAGTGTCAAACACAAGTTTACTTCACCAATTTAGATTTATTCATTCTAGTTTATGTGCAGTTGATGTAGGTATGTAACATGTGATATACATTTTTGTTCATATTTCATGGCCGACTAGAAATACCTTCACCACATCTGTGTTATAGTGACATAATTCTACAATTTTGATCATTTTTGTGAATTCTGATCGGTAGTTGTGGAGTTTCAATTGCACGCGTGCAAGGAGCATGATGATAACCAAAGATTTTTCATGGAATTAATGAACATAGTTAACTAAACAAAAAATGTTATTAATACACAATTGTGTAGTCATATTACGATATGAGCGAGGAACGAGCGAAATTTTTCCGACGATACGATCCACTGTATGGACATAATTACGGATCCAATAGACACAATATTTGCTATGACACTCAGTGCCTAACTTTTTATGCCAAACCTGGAAGAAATGTAGCTGATGGATTGACGACAGGCAGTGTTGAGATGATGTGATTTGAACGACACAGGATTTAATTGATGAGGGGCTAATGATGGAATGAGAGGTGGTGGAGATTAATCCCCCCAGAAAAAAAACTGCCGGGAACCCGTTTACACCACCACAAATTCCAGGCAGGTCAGTCCAGTATCACTGTCTCATGGATCGCCCCAATTCAATAGGCATGAATTAAATTACTTCGGAGATTATTAAGAGAAGAATTGTGAAACATAAAAATGATAATTCAAAACCAGTTATGAAGAGCCTAGTTGTAAAACACGATTCCAAATAATGTGAGTTGCGGATTGCTAAATTCCTCATAACATCAACATCAAAATTCAATATTTTTCTTAAATCTGATTGATGACCCCCTACTCAGCATGAGTACAATTGAGAGTTCTGTGTCAAATCATTATCTTTCCTTTGCGTCTTATGTATTGAAGGAATTTTCTGAATAAAAATTTGATCGAAAATTGAATTGAACGATCGTCAACTTCTTTTCATTACGACAGGTAGAATGTTAAGAACTTCTCAGCCATACCCATCAGAACAAACATGAAATGAACTGGGGTGCACTCGATGTTCATTTGGGAGTAGGCAAATGCGGGCCTTCAAGAGCACGGCCCCCGAAGTAAGATATTTCCAGCGCCCCCTGCACAGGTGGAAGGGGCCCCTTCTTTGTTGGTTAATCGATTGTGAATTTAATCCGCGAAGTTGTTAGCAAGTGGGGCGCGAGCAGAATCGCCGATGAAGTGCGAAGAAACAGCGGCCTGCGGCCAAGCAAATCTCTCTGCCCTTCTACTTATCGCCCACCCCTCATCGCCCGCCCCTCATCGCCGGCCCCTCATCGCCCGGCCCTCATCGACCTCGCCCACCGCCCAACAACCACTGCCCAACAACCACTGCCCAACAACCACTGCCCAACAACCACTGCCCAACAACCACTGCCCAACAACCACTGCCCAACAACCACTGCCCAACAACCACTGCCCAACAACCTCTGCCCAACAACCTCTGCCCTTCTCCCACCCTCTCATTACCTTCTTCCCACCACCATCTACAATTACCACTTGATCTTGTATGTAAACGCTGACGCACTTGCATGCCGGATTATTGTTCTAAATTATAGTTGTTTAACGTAACCATGTGTGTAAAAAAGAGCCTTTACTGCAGAGCTTGTAGAAACAAAGGCGAGAGTGGAATAGGATAAGAGATTTGACGGAGTTAGATGAAATGACATGTCATATTGTCACAGAAATTATATTCGTTTTGTCAGCTCTTGTTGAAGCTCCTTCCATATACTGCCTCTTTTACCAAAAATTAATACCAGTCGTTTGATTTACCGTGTGCATCTTGTAAAACAAAACAACTTTTTTTTCAACGTCACTGTCACGCTGTCAAGAATAGTGGATTCATTTTCATCACCCATTTCATCTAACTCCGTCAACTCTCTTTTCCATTCTCACATCTTAATTCAATCTCCATCTACAACTCGGCACAAAAAGCTCTGACAACTCACTTTTACTGGTAAAATATAACAATGAATAGAAATTATAAATTAGTTTAGAGAAATATCTTCTTTTGACATTTGGATAAATTTTTAATTACTAAAACTTTTTTTCTATTGTTATGTTTTGTTTGGCTTGAAACCCAACACATCATTTCAGGAAATTACTCTCGACGCATCGTTATAAAGAAGATTGTTGTAGGGAATTTCCATTACACCAGATAGACCACATAAAAGTCTATCGAAGTACAGTTAATGTGAAAGTATTTCCTTACTATAATACAGATTGCAGTCATGGACTCGCCGCTGTTCAACGTAAAAAAAGAGAATTTCCTTTGTTGTGTTTTCATTGGTGGTCACCAGAAAGGAAGAATGTTTCAGGAACGATTCAAGGAAAGCCCTCAGCCATTGTAAACCTTTTACTAGAAACGAAATCACGCAATACAAGACACTGTTCACGATTTTCCTTTCTCTTAATATCACAATCCTTGATCTCATGGTAATAACTAAATTCCGTGTAGCCATGTTCTAAATTTAGCCTAACACATGGATAGGTAACTTTTGAAATCACAGAAGCAATACATCAGGTAAGAAAAAATATTTTGAATGCCATTGCATTACTCTGTGTTACGTTACCCATAGAAGAACAAGTTGTTTTTGAAAGGTATGACTAAATTCGATTTCTACATCTCTCAGCGACCAACACAATATTATTTATTGAGATAACACTGTACTGAAGTAATGGATGTTCAGAGGACATACAATCAAAAGGTTGGTTTCAGTTTAACAATGAAAGGATGTACTTTAAAAGAGTCGGTAGGAAAATAAGGTTCAATTGAGAACTCGTTCCATTCTGTTAAAAGTCAGAAATGTAAAGATACGTATTATAAATATTTCAAATAAAGTACTCTACATTATATTCCCCGCCTACTTTATTGTTTTCAATAACAAAAGAAACACTGCATACAAAATTTAATGCGGCGACACGGCAGCATTTTAATTCATTCCAGTAAATTCAGAAATTTCCATTAGACCATGTACATGAACGTAGGATGAAGAGGAAAATTAAATACACTAATAAATTTAATACCGCAAATGTGCGTCCACAGGAATGCCTAAATGAAGGCTCACATATTTTGCTTTCAAATCTATCCATCATTCTTCTATGTACATGCCAGGCACCGACAGCGCACAATTAAATAACCTCTAATATAGCAAATGCACACGTTGGGGGACCATCAGTAATGACATCAATGAAATTATCTCACGTGATGCATGAGTTCGGGTGGGCAGGTGGTGTGAGTGGTCAACTACCTTAATGAATGGCCCATTTCTCTTCAACTTAGATCTCTGTTTTCTCCCTCCATTGTACTTGGAATCCCTAGAATTAGGGTTGCCAAAAGGACAACAATGGAATTCAGGACATCCGAAATATAGATTATTGTAAGTTGAACTATAGACTGTCTCTTGTAAATTCTTAAGTTAATGAAAGTTCCATATGATTTTCAGTCATAATGTTTATTCAAAGATACACATATAATGATTTAATTGGCACATATTATATTTAAAGACCTGATGATGGAGACACATCTACTCTCCGAAACGTAGCCAATTGAATCATTCTATGTGTATCTTTGAATAAACATTAAGACTGTCTGAATATCATATGGAACATAAACTGAACAAATTGTTTATTTTTATACTCCTAAATAGTATATCGAGTAAATCGTATAACAACGAAATAGCAAACCTCAAGTAAACAACTAAATAGTAAATCGAGATAACATTACACACTTTGAAGAATAACAGAGTGACCACTGTTTTTTTCAGGACGAATTTCACTGACTTTTTCAGATTATACAAGTAATTTCCTTATTTTTTCATGGCAAAATGTGTGAAGTATTATATGGTATTTAAAAAATATTAAATCAAGCGTGAATTTGATCGATATGAAACCAGTTATTCACTAAACCCTTTTTGTCTTGCATTCCAGATTCTCGTATACTAATACATTGCAAGAGAGACAGATGCACTTCGATTCAAAACATACAGTACCTTCATTTGGCAGAAACAAAGACAAATCTGCGGGACAACAGGGCACATGTCAGTAATCAGGACATATCCCGCTTTTTCAGGACGTATGGCAACCCTACCTGTAATGGAGGTGAGCTTTAAAATAATTGGGAAACCCGAAAACACACTTCTCACTTCTCGCTTCGTGAAATGTTTCAACAGTTTTCGAAACTTTAATTCATAATTCTTTGTCTACATTATTATTTAATTCTTTGGATACAAGTAATTATCTTTGAATTAAATAGTTTCCTTTTTCTATTCATGGTGATCGATATCACAGAAGTACATTGATTTAACATGTATTCTGATCCTTCTTCAGGCCAATACCCGCACTTCCGACAGAGAATGAAAGTGATCAGTTTTTCGCGAGGGAAAATTACAAACAAAATCCCTGTTCTTTAAACAACATTAAAAATATCTTTAAAAATAAACAAAAGTTGGTACACTATACACTATTCCCATTTGTCTGGATCGAACAAAATGTGAACTGGTGTGAATTTTAAACAATAGACAATTTTAAAAGTGGATTGAAAAATACATCTCCGACTGTAATTTCGATTTGAATTTTCGAAGGACCGGAGACCAAACATTTGATCTAATTTCGTCTAATTTTGCAGAATCATTATAACATTTGCACATGCTCATCTTTCACTATTTCTGCATTTACCAACTCTACTCTTTATCATAAACTCGCAATTTCATATTTCAGTTCACTGTTGTCCTGAGTTTTCATTTTATCCTTCTACATCTGCCTTCTATCGCTGTCACCCATCAACTCATCAGTTCCTTCTGATTCCCAAGACTGTCCTAGCCTCAGCTAAGTAACCTCGTAAAGTACATCCCTAACCGAAACTACTGCCTACGTCAACATATCCACTATATCTGCTACAATACTAGCGCCGCCGCTATTTTCATCTACACCACCCGCAATCCTCATCGTCCCCACAACCCCCCCACCAGCCTCGTAACCCCCTCAGCTACAAGTACTTCTCATTCCCCCACAATCTCCTGCTCACCATTCCCCTACCGTCCTATTCTTGGGTTTTTATTTCTTGGAACGAGGGGGCTTGTCTTCACGATGGAATATCTCACGTTATTTCGCATCGTTCTCGGATGTGCCGCTAGAAGTCGCATGATCGACAGCACCGCTCGATAGTCGAGATCATGCGACTCCTAGCGGCACGACCGAGAACGACGCTAAATACTGTGAGATATTCCATCGTGAAGACAAGCCCCCACGCGCCAAGAAATAAAAACCCACGTATAGGCACCCCGAATGTCTTAACAAACATCAATCATCCCAGCAACTAATATCCCAGCCCAGTCCAAATCCAGTCCCAGCCACACCCTCTACCATCTCCAAAATCCCTTTCAGTCCCCAAAAAGCTCCTCCGTCCCCAAAAAGCTCCTCCGTCCCCAAAAAAGCTCCTCCGTCCCCAAAAAGCTCCTCCGTCCCCAAAAAGCTCCTCCGTCCCCAAAAAGCTCCTCCGTCCCCAAAAAGCTCCTCCGTCCCCAAAAAGCTCCTCCGTCCCCAAAAAGCTCCTCCGTCCCCAAAAAGCTCCTCCGTCCCCAAAAAGCTCCTCCGTCCCCAAAAAGCTCCTCCGTCCCCAAAAAGCTCCTCCGTCCCCAAAAAGCTCCTCCGTCCCCAAAAAGCTCCTCCGTCCCCAAAAAGCTCCTCCGTCCCCAAAAAGCTCCTCCGTCCCCAAAAAGCTCCTCCGTCCCCAAAAAGCTCCTCCGTCCCCAAAAAGCTCCTCCGTCCCCAAAATTCTTCTCCGTCCCAAAACTCCCCCTCCGTCCCAAAACACTCCTCCTTCCCCAAACTCCCTCTCCGTCCCCAAACTCCCCCTCTGTCACCAAAATTCTTCTTCGTCCCCAATTACCCCTCCTCCCCAAACATCTCCAACCGTACTCAAAATCCCACTCCGTCTCCAAAATCTTCCTCTGTCCCCAAAATCCCCATTTGTCCGCTAACTCCCCCTCCGCCCCAGAAATACGCCCTCCGTCCCCAAAATCCCCTTTTATTCCCGAAATTCCTCACTGTACCAGAAACCCCCTATTTCACCCCCCCCCCTAATCCGAACAACACCCTAATTCACTCGTCAGCCACTGGTCATCCCTCTCGCCTTCCTCGCACCAACCGAAACACCTTCATCACCTCCTGCTTCATTGTGAACATTCCATATCTCCACCACATCCTCCACCACGCCTGTTTCCTCCCCGTCCGACCTCCCGACCCACCTCTGCCTTCCTTACCTCCCGCCGCTCGACACTGCGCCGTCCGACGCGACGCGGCGCTCGGCGCGAGCGAGCACGGGCGCGCGCGCTGCCGCCCCCAGGGAGCGCCCTCGGCGGCACGTCCCGCGCGCGCCGCGTCATAACAGCGCCGTCACCAGCGATCCGCCCCGCCCCCTCCCCCCTCCCCGCCACGCCCCATCGCGGCGCCGCCCCGGGGGACCGCGCGAGCGACAAACCGCGGCGGGGGGCAAGGGGAGCGGTGACAATGGCAGGGGGAGGGCTGCGGAGAAGGTGAAAGAAGAGGGTGCTGGGTGGTGGAAACGGCGAGGGTGGTGGGGGAAGGCTTGGGAGGCGAAGGAGGCGTAAGAGGCGGGTGTCAACGAGGGCAAGACGAGGAGAGGGGGAGATAGCGAGGCATAGGCGGGGCGAGAGCGGGGTGAGGTTGAAGCGATACTGGTGTGAGTGTGAAGCGAGGACGGAACGAAAGGGGGACGGTGGGGGGGCGGGCCTTCGGAACGGTGGGACGACAGGGCGAGAGGACCACAGGGCGAGGGGACGACAGGGCGAGGGGACGACAGGGCGAGGGGACGACCAGGGCGAGGGGACGACAGGGCGAGGGGACGACAGGGCGAGGGGACGACAGGGCGAGGGGACGACAGGGCGAGCGGACGACAGGGCGAGGGGACGACAGGGCGAGGGGACAGTGGGGTGAGGGGACGGCGGGTTGAGGGTTCGGTGGACGAGCGGATGGCGAGGGAACTGACGGCTGGGAAAGGCGTGGACGAGACGAGCAGGCAAAGGGGAGACGGCGGGGTGGGGACAGAGCGATGACATACCGACTGGTGAGGCTGGCGAGGATAGCCACGGCATGAGCGCTGCGAGGGTGGAGAGTGGACGGCAGGACAGCGAGGGAGTTGGCCGCGGGGGGCGGAGCGGAGGTGGCTGACGCGTGACGCTAGCGTGTCCGGAACGTGCCTGAACAGGTGAAGCCACCCCGGGCGCCCCATCGCCTCCCCCCCGCCCGTTGTCCCGCTCGATGGCCTCGCCCTCGCCCTCGCCCTCGCCCTGGCGGAAGGGAGAGTTCCCTCGCACCTGTACCCTCCGACTCCCCGTGGCACCGTCCTCTGAAGCACCGCTGCCTCAGATAATTGGATCTTACTACAGACTCCACACCTCTTCAGCCTAAAATCGGGCGTTTCACATTAGAACAATCAATCCACTCACGAGCACTCTGCAGCAATGGCACTCAATACCGACCAATCCACATTCCATTCCGATACGTCAGGTTCAGTACCACTCATATTTCGTTTTCCCTCTCATTTGAGCTGATCCACTGCTGCTCGTGACGTCGGGAACGCTTCCTCGTTTATACTTATGTTCCATAGAAATCATTAGGGAAATACCTCAAGATATCACACGAATTTAAATTAGGAATTTATTAGACATCATTTTAAACCTTACCAAAACACTCGAATTACATACAAGTTTAAAATCATGCTGAGGTGTAGAAGCTGAGGTACTTAACCTTTGGGAGCTGGCGCGATTTAGTGTCACATGTGCAATCGCGGGGCGGTATTTTTGCCGCCGACGAACATCCTTCCTTTTTTTCAATATGACAGCTTCTCATGGTCGTCAGTCATGAGAAATTTATTAGCTTCAACTGCGCATTGTAGTAGATTAAAAATTTATTGAATGAATTTTAATTATTCTTCAGAAAAAGAAATTTCTGATGGAGATAATCAGCAATATCAGTCTTCTACTTGGATTCACAAAAATCTGATAACAAATACTTACAATATAATAATGACATAAAATGTAAATTGAAATCTAAAGAAGTAGAAATGTAAACATCTAATAAGTAAGATAAAGATGGTAGAGAGAGAAGAGAGAAGTAGCTAAATATGTTACAACGAGGACGGTAAGTATTAGAATCTGCATTTTCTAAAATCCACTGAAATCACCTACAAATTGCATGTATCTATATGAATACCATGACGAATAATCAATTCATATACTTTACACAATAATTAGCATAGGATGATTATTATTATAAAATACGTGAAAAATGTAGTAACATATTAGTACCATATGTAACATGTAGTAACATATCAGAATATGTGAAAAAAACTGAAAACTGCGCGATCGCGTGGCGGTGTTTATGCCGTGTAGAACGAAGACTGATTGCCGATGGTCACTTGGCGCAAATGTGAGTAGGTTTGGAGAAGACTTTACCTCTATGTTGTGTCTCAGTTTGTATCTAGAGAATACCTGGATTCTCGTCTTTCTGAGTTTAAACATCAAGAAACAGGTCCTTTTTATTTTCGAAGGTGGCATTCATACCGCCCACGCGATCGTTCGAAGGTTAATGTCATTATCAAATAGGTAAACACTTAATATATTAATACTCAAATTATGCAGAGGGCGAAAGAAACAGAAAACCCAAGTATACATCTATTTGTTGTAGTGCGTTTTTTACACTTTACTAGAAACTGAAATTGACGCTGAAACCAAAGTCGTTTCTCAGGCTCTTTCTAGGGGCGCGGACTCCACCCACCCCATGGCCTCCGCCCCTTCCCTTAGCCCCTCGCACAAGCGTCCCTCGCCCACTTGTCCCCAACGGGTCGTGGACTCCGCGGCACCTGCAGCACGGTCCTCCCTACTCACCGAAAACAACGGGAGCTGGGGCCGTAGATGAGGGGGGAGTGGGGACATAAGGGTCGAACAGGTCACTACTTCAGGACGACGCACTGAAGTAGTTAAACTTTAGATGGTGAAATGCAACGGTGGCTGTGGCCCACATACGTTGGTGGTTCATGAAATTACGATTAGTTGAACCCTTATGAACATTCTTGCTCTCCGTAATTTAGTCTTAAAGGTGGGAAAGAGCTTATTGCTCTAATACAACAAGCAGCGTTTATGAAAATCCATGCTACCCATAGAAGATGGGGTACCATCTAAAGATGTAGAAGAACGTCCAAAATATGTCCCATTGTTTTTAATTCCGGCGTACGATTCCTAATTCATGTACTTTCCTATTATAAGGCTCTAATATGCTCTTTATTCGGTATTGCAGTGACTTACCGCGCCAGCAAATTAAAATTTCTTTAGGAACTGGTGTTCCTTCTCAAGTAGCCGAGTGACTCTGTACTTTCTTTCTTGGAGGATATTCAGCTGTGATCGGCGTACGTAAGAGCTTCGCGAATACAGACGCATCCAGAATGTCTAAGTCCAGTTTGTCTAAGTCGTCAACAAAAGAAAACTTTACGGTAAAAGTCACGGTGTGCGTTGCGTTATGTTTTCACTTAATCACCACCAGAATTGACACATATGTCAGACCGTGAGATCAACATTTCTGTCTCTGTGTCGTAGAAGATGCCTCGTGGAATACGTACCAGTGTTTGACAACCTCTTGGATGTCTGCGTCAATGTGACACGTGTAATGCTATCTGGACAGGAATTTCGTGAAGTGTAAGAAAGATGGAAATTGCTTGGGGGCGGGATCCGGACTCCAGGATGGAATTCAAGCACCTCCTATCGGAACTGCTGGGGAGATCTATTGAGTCAAGCGACTCTTTTTTGTACATGTGTATTCATATATTTGGAAACGAAATTCGAAAATATTTCCTTGCTTCAAATAATGTACGTAAAAAATAACTATGATTGAAGTCTGTTGTTTGAAATTCTCCTATTCATCACTAATCTCAATAATTCTGTAAAACAGCAAAGTAACGCGTTTTTAAAGTTTTAACAACCCACAGTGAATTTTTATATAGTCATCTCACTGAGAAAACTATACTTTTAAATAATTTTAACTACATAAGAACAAATAACTAAATAATTTCTATAATTTTTCAGAAATAATATCTTCTCCTATATAGGTAAAAAACATTTATATTTTATTGGTATTTTCCTGTACCTGATGACCGTATACCAGAAAAAATATAATCTCTGTTCATCACCAGTTACTACATTGAGCTATGAATCAAACGGAAAACTATCATGTAAAACATATGAAACAATTTTCGATAAATATTCTCAGAAAAGTTTGTGATTAAAGAAAAAAAATTAGTACAAACACTACGTCAACTACTTAAGTCGAAGGTGTTAAATCTATCGATCACCAGTACAACTCCAAGTGTCAAGACGATTTCCTGTTCACAAGCCGCCACATGATATATTCAGGGACACGCACGGCGGGGTGTCGCGGTAATGGATCTGACGGCGCGGGCACTCCAGGATTCCCTTTGCTCCTCAAGCGCTCGCGACAGGTTTCGCGGTGTAGGATGGCGGAGGTGGAGTTATGTGGAAGCGGCGAAGGCGAAGTGGTGGGGGCAGGAGAGGGAGAGAGAAGTGGAGGCGGAGAAGATGGTGAGAGCGGCGACAAAAGTGATGGTGATTCCTGTGGAGACGGTAAACTGCGGCGGCGGTAGCGGTGATGATAGTGGTAGCTGTGGGGAAAGTTAAGAGAGGCTTGTGGCTTCGATGGTGTAACAGCGTGTAGGGCTGGTGTACCCAAATTTGCGGGTTCAATACCGATCGAAGTGGCGGATTGTTAAGAAACGAAAAGACTCTTCGCGCGCCTTCCTTCAAATAGGAAGTAAAGCCGGCGGTCCCATGTAGATTTACTGCGTGTAAACGATACTGAAGAGTAAAAGAAGTCTCTGATCTAAATTTAAATTGCCTGCTTCTTCGCCGAAGTGAAACTACCTTCCTCCGTTAGATGATGGCGTAATGAAATTTGCATGGTCAGACGGATGAGCAGCCCTGATGGTGCGAGTCTCGCTATAATAAGGCATTCATTCAAATGAACTGAACACAATGATAAATCAATCTTTAGTGTAGCATATTGCAACACATTACTTAAACATCTAATCAAAACCGTTGACAATTGCAACAAGCCGGGCTTCGTAACATCGCGGCTTTAGACAGCTGGTTTGTCATGACACTGAGCTTTGAATTCTCCGGCCACAACCTTCGGTACTTTCAAATTCATATCTGAAAGACATCGAACGAAGTATCTCAGAGCGTAGCGCGCTGACTTCGCATTCGGAAGGTCCAGGTTCAATTCCCATACCAGCCATCCTGACTGGGATTTTCGTTTCGCCGGTCATCGGCACGAATGCTGGTATGGTTCTACTGAAAAGCGAAAGCAGCGTCGCTATCCGAATCCGTTAATTACGTGAAGTTACAAAGGTTAAGCGAATTCGAGACATTGCGAGTTTCTGGTTGGGCGACCGACTAGGAACCCCGGGCCGAGGCCAATTGTGCTTTACGGAACAAATAATGGCTAAACAACCAAATCTACAAGACAGCGTATATTTTGTTATTTTGTAGCAAAGGCACCTGAAAGGAAATTTGAGTCGCTTTGGAATTGCTGCAAAGCAACAGTGAAGCGAGGGCGCTTTCAGAAAGAGCCGGTGGTCTGCGAGAAGTGGGTCTGCAGAATTCCTCCCACGCACTCGCAGCCGTTAGATGCCGCGCCGCACGCTCTCTGGAGGAGCGATGCTCAATGGTTACGCCCTCCCCCACCCCTTCCCCTCTGTCCGATGGGAGAAAGGCGTAGACAGCGGCATTCAGCAAGGAGTGCCTCTTGACCTCACGAAACCTAACGAGACACACTTCAGGTTGCGATACTTAAGTTTCAATACTGCGAGTTTGGTTATAGTGAAGGGTGGATTAACTGTAGAGTGGTATTAGAATCATAAACTTGATACCAAAGACTAGAAGGAATTACAAATGTAGTGAGTAATTGGTTGAATGCTAAGCTCTGGATGTATTCATTTCTGTGTTCTTTCACGACATGATGCCGAAGACGAGCCCATTTAGTTGGTCCCTTTCTAATTCGACAAATTAAATTTAGAGTAATAATAAATAAAGCCTTCGACAAATTAAATAATAGAGAATATTGGAGGATAATCAAATCAGCATTTCGAGGTTACAACTATCTATTAAAATAGAACATTCGTCACCTTAATTACATCTGAACGGCAATGCTGTACTGGTAAGCGGATGACAAAGCTAGAACAAAATATGGAAAGAAATCTACCTTAACACTATAATATCAGCATAGAATGATCCACTTAAGTGCCAGAATATTTTTTGCAACGTTGACAATGAATATATTGACAATATTGAATATATTGAATATATTGACAATAATTCATGATGTGCAAAATAGCTATTAAAACATGTTGATAATCAACAATAGAGGAATTTATTCTTGATGTCTTTCGGGCTGATGGGTCGTGGTCCAATTGGCTTGGAACTGACAAACGTTTCGCCCACAACTGCGGTGGGCATCTTCAGTGGCGAGGTCTCGGGCGAAGTGTCCGGGACAGCGGCTTAAGCCGGGACCACGGCCCATCAGCCCGGAAGACATCAAAAATATTGACTCCGGCCGTGAAAGCCTTCAATGCTTTATAATAGAGGAATTGTTTGTGTTTTTTCTAGATTTACGATTTAAATGTATGCCCTGAATGTGCATTTGTGTGGTCTTCGCGTGTATTTTATACAAAACTGTTTGTGAATGATGTACGTAATTTGCAATCAAGTTATAATTTTTTTTAATGTGTTAAGAAGTATCCATCAAAATGATAAAATTTGCAAACAAATCCATTCGCCGATTCGTGGGTACAAGTATTCTTATATAAAAACTTTGAAACCGTCTCGTATGAAATTAGGTATTTTCATCTCTTCAACAACAATAAAACTTCAACAATTTATATAATATCCACAGTGACTTTGTTCAAAATCGTTTTGTTTCACACGCAAAATTCAAAGTGTAATGATGGATATTATAATCCAAAGGCATTAATTAGTATTAGTTGAATTGATATTTAGTTCATGCTGGGAGTTAAAAGATAATACAAATATTTGTTATTGGCTTGAGAGGGACTTTCTCTCACACGGATAACGCTGCCATTGAATAATCACACAATAGAGAACTTAGCTAACGAATATTTGTGTTACAGAAAGAATACACTCATAGAAATTCTTATTTTTCATTGTAGAATTCAAATTGAAAAGAAAATATTTCTGTAGTCTTGTCATGTTTGAAACTTTTTTTCTTATTAGTTTTGCATTGAACTGTTCGCTTCTTTTTCGGAAATGGTATCAAATTAAAAATATTAAATCTGTAGTCACGGAGTAAAAGTTCTTAAGTGAAAAATCTTACTTTGAAGAAAACAAGAGTTAGATTTTCGAGCCACCGCTTGTTCCTACGCTAAACGCTATTTCTTAATACTTTTTTCTCGTTAAGGAGGCAACATTTGAATTCGGTCGTTTTACTAAAAATATAGATACTTAACTCGTAGTTTCAGTACTTAACCCAATTTCGCCAAAAATTGACTTCAGAATTTTTACCCCGTGACCACATAAATATGAAAAGCAAGTTAAGATTATTCTCTTTCTTTCGAGGCCTCTAAACATTTTCAAGACAATCTTAATTAATTACAGGATTTTCCAAGTGAAAACAAAACTAAGTTGGATCCACTTCGTTACATTACAATAACACTGCACTCTATTTTAAAAATCCTTTCACTTTCTATAAAATTTACCTGAGACATAATATTGCACAATTATTGAATGCTTAATTCTGAAAATGATACGACATATATAAGGAAACAACTAGTAACTACCTTGTAACTACCGGCATGACATAATAATGAATTCATTAAAAATACATCTGAAATTTAAGACAACGTACTGCTGCTGAGTTTTCTCTATTATGAATGTCTAATATTGTTTATGTATATCCTGATAAATGAATACTGATGTTACCAGGAAACAGATCAATGTTCACCAATATATTTAAATGTGTGAAAAAATATTAAATTCAATAGCTTTGTAGAACAATGCAAATATTTTGCATGCTTTGGAAACGACAGTTGCAAAAAATGTTTTTGAGTAAAACTGTCACTTTAATATGACAATGTACGATCCCAAAATACGATAGAAAGCGGACGTGACGCAGAAATCTCCTAAGTCGACCCTTCCTTGGTGAGACCGCGAGAGCGAACTTTGTTGCGTATCACTTTCTTCCAGAACCGTGAGCAACTCTATACCCAAGTATTTGTATAAGAGGCGGCCATGGGTTCCTCTCTCTCTCTCTCTCTCTCTCTCTCTCTCTCTCCTGTAGTGGCGAACTTATTCATGGAAGATTTTGGAAAGAAAGACCAGACGAGTGCCCTACGTAAACTAACACTCCGGTAAGTTGAAGATTCATCAGTAGTGTGTCCCCACGGCCCTCACGCTTTAGCGGACTTCCTCCAGCACCTTAACCCTCCGGCGGGCGCGTAGCGGCACTCAGTGTCGCATTCTTACATTTTTGTTGATTTCGTGTAAATAATTGGTGTCACTCTATTGAGCTTCTTCATTCATTATACTTTCAAGCAGATGGCACTCAAATCACGATTTTAGACCCTGCCGATCGACCGTTATTCATTAGTACTTCGAACACTGCAATGGTTGCGGCACTCTGTACCGAACGCGCTTTGTCATGTAAGTATAATATTTACGTATATTCTTGGCTGTCCGGGCTCATCCCGGACAGCCAAGAATATAATGACTCCGGCCGCGGAAGCCTACGAATCTATAATATTTACGTATTGTGATATACCAGAACGGGACATGGTTTATTCATAATATTAGTTGTATACGGGGCGACTAAATGGACTTGTAAAATGGCGATATCCGGCCCTAGTAACGCCAGCGCAGAGGGTTGCTATGGTGCAGGGCAGGTAAATAAACTAGCTGCAAGCCTCGTAGGTGCCGGAACGCTGGCTAGATCGATATAATAAAGAATATGTGATTGGTCGAAAAACGTATGACGGACGAAGGCGCGGCTACATGGGGTTGTAAGAAATGAGCGGGTTGGCGGGGGGCAATTAGACTTTCTGGTGTTTACCGCCGTGTTTTGGAAAAATAGAACGTGGGACGCTACCGACCCATCAAGGGTTGCAAAATACAGAAAAACATTCATTCGGACTTGGAGCTTCGTTGAGTGCAGATCGTTACAGTCTGACTCAGAGTGGTGGAGTGTAGGTCGTGAACTCGGCTCTTGAGTTTCGTGGAGTGCAAATAGTGTGCGGACCTTGTAGTTGAAAGTGAGACTTATACATTTTCGTGCGAAAAGTAACAGTCGTCATCGGACTTAGAAATTATTTGCCGGAGTACATCCGCGGACTTGGGCAGTTTTGGGTGTTCACCGGACGATAGTTCGAACATTAGTATTTTATTAAACTCGTGTGAAAGATTATAAACCTAAAGCGTCGGAAAGAACTTAGCTAGATTTTATGCAGTGTGGACTGGATACTTCAGCAACCGCGCAAGATCAGAAGACAGAAGAGCGACTCGGATTCATCGGCCAAGTGAGAAGCGTCTTCGGAACGAGCGGGTCGGCAAGACGGTAACATATACTGCAGTATATTAAAATAATATCTTTTAAAAGGGGTCATGGCCATTAAGTAATCTGTTAAAATTAACATTGAATAAATTGTTAAATTTTGTTCTTTGGAAAAAGAAAAGAGTCTGTTCATTTGTCAATCATAAGCTTCTAATTAGTTGGAAGCAGAGAATTTCCATATTTCAGATTCCACGCCAGGCTGTACAGTCGGCAGATCAGGTAATCGGCTATCTTAGCGATAGCGAATACATGTAATCCGAATCCATCGGCCCAAGCTAGCTGGATGCCCATATAATTTTGACAGAATTAAATAGGGAAAGTTAGTATTAGTTTATGTCACCTGTTCCTGGCGCCCACATCTTTCTATAAATTCGGAACAGGTCAAACTCACGACAACGTATTACGAAGTGAAGGATGAAGGTATATTTCAGTATTTTATCCATTATATATGAATCTTACTGCGGTTTTGTTATTAAGCTTTATGACACAGATTTTAGAGTACTAACTACTAATTCAAAATTAAATGCGTTGTTTCCGAAGAAACGTTAGAAGGCACGTTTGCACCGTATTCATTCCCTGATATGTAACACGTGCCAAGACACAGAGGGAGCGAGTGATGGATCATATTCTTATTAATATTGTTATTTCGTTTTGTATTTAGTTCGATATTATGAAATAAAAATGTGTAAATACATAAATAAGGAATATTTCCTTCACATTCAATAACAAAAGTAATAACTATTGACGCGAAAATCGAAGTTGATAAATGCGGTACGGAGTGCCACACGCGCCTGTGGGTAGGATATGATGGGACGTGGCCGCCGGAGGGTGTAACGTCAAACTCTGCCAACACTTTTTTTGTAGAATCTTCCGTTACAATTACTGTAACTACTTATTTTTTTAGTAGTAACACTTCAATTCTTTTTTATTTTAGTTTTTATTCACATTTTTTTGTAAAAGATTTTTTTTGTAAAGATTTCACACAATTCTTTAGAACACGTTTTTTGTTCAATTCTCTCTCTATATTTCATCAATCTCTGTTGCTAACCTCATTCTCTAACAACCTCGGTACATCATATGTTTTTTATTTATCAAGTAACAATGTAAAAAATGTATACAAACATTGGAATTGTGCAAAACGTTACAAGGGTTAATAACACCCCCCCAAAAACAATTACGTTTACTGTGGAGGTAGAAAACGAGGGAATATTGCCTTTCCTCGTCGTGATGGTAAGTCGGAAAGCTAACGGCAGTCTAAAGCAGTCTGTGTAGCGGAAACCGACTCATACCAACCGCTACCTGCATTCCAGCTCGCACCATCTCCCAGAAACTAAACGGAGGTTTTGAAAACTCTGGCCATCGGAGCTACTTGTGTGATGAGAAATCTTAAGACTGAAATGAAGCTTCATGTGAATCTCGGACTAAATCTTGTACACGTTAAAGACTGAGTCCCTCCTGTTAGGTCACCAGGGATATATGAGATCCCATGCAGCTGCCGCCATAGACGAGACGGGATGAAACATTGAGGAACATCTTCGTGAACCCATTCGCCAGTACAATAATAATAATAATAATAATAATAATAATAATAATAATAATAATAATAATAATAAATCGGCCACAGCCTTCCATGCATGGAAAAATGGCCACATCATTATTTCTGATAACGCCCGCGTCCTAGCCAGAGGAGACCGCTGGGGATCGGGAAGGGTAAAAGAGGCTGTGGAAATTCTCAAACATCCCCCAAAATCTCAATGCCAGCCAAGGCCTTTGTCGAAGCACTTCGGTCAGACTGGTGGCGGCCTGCTCCTGGTGTGGAGCTCTTCCGCCGGGTGTTTTAAGTTTTTGTTTTCCGGCAGATGCAGAACACCGTACGGTTTCCCCGTTTTTTGATGTCTGCTTGATGTCTGAAGTGGTTCTAGGCGTTCTTGCATAATCTCGGTTGCGCGTCCGAAGCGGCGTTCGATGAGAGAAGCACTCAGGTCTTTCTGGTGGCGTAAATGGCGCTCTTTGTCGTTTCACTCTTATTACCCGTTCTCGCAGGCGTCGGGGACTCTTTATTTGTTTTCAGTTTTACAGAATACAGATTTGTGTTATAATATAAGATACAAACAGATTTTGTTTACAATTTATACAATTTATACAATACAGTACAGGGGTTGGAATGTAGCTGCTATTTTTGTTATAATCCTAAATCTTACGTTTAATTTGGTTTAAATAATTTCTAATTCCTTAATCCTAACTAGGCCCTAATCTATACTACTGTTCTATATACAATATATACAATTTGTTTCGTTTGACTTATAACTATTTGCTTAATCCTAATTTAATTCTAAACTAATCCTAAGCTAATCCTAACTTAATTCTAAACTAATCCTAAAGCCTAAATCTAGTTTTATTTACATAATTACAATGTTTATAGGTTGAGTTTTCTCTTAATTTTGCCGAGGAATTTAGAGATAATTTGGAAAATTTGTAGTATGTGTGAAATATATTCATTTTAGAGGGGGTAGTTGCTCGTACTTGCCTGGTTGTGGTTTTGTTTTTGTGTAGTTGTTTGTGTAAGTGTTGTCTGTGTTGTGTGTGTTATGTGCCTGTGTTGTGTTGTGTTATGTGCCTGTATGTGTTGTGTGCCTTTGTCTCTACGGGAAACATCTATTTTACCTCATCGTCCATGACGTCCGACCGCGGATTCTTCCACCAAACTCGGGGAGCGCGTTTCCTGATTGGCCGATGCTTCCTCCGCATTGTCCGATCACCCGGCCAACCGGCTGACGGGTGGAGGGTGGAGGGAAACCTAGCCCTGTGTAAACTCGTGCGCTGTCCATCTCCGTGCGTTTCGCCCTGAAGGAGGTCACAGAATGGTGACCGAAACGTTGGCGGCTGTATCTAGGACGCGGCGTCTCCGGGACAGCCATGTAGCTACTGTTAGCATTCTAATTAAACAAGAACGTGACAACACAAATACGTTGCCGAAATGTCGTTTAAGAAATAGATAAGAGTAAATATCCTAACGTTACCTATTTATTCTTATTTAGAAACAGAATTTAAGCTTAATAACCGCCAGACTTATAAACACATTTCTCTTCATCGTTCGTGATTCTTTCGAATCGTTGCAGCCGTTCACTTGTGGATTCAAGCGGTCGAGAACCAATGCAGAATGGAAAACGACCCCATCGAAGTCCCCGCCCTCTCTCAGCAGGCGCCCAGCTTTGGGCCCGGGGTCGCCCTCGCTGTTAGGGTTATCGCCTTCCGCGCCCTTTTCCGAAAGAGCCTTTTTGCGTCCGCTCTCGGTAAACGGAGTAAAGATTTTCTTTAACGAGGTGGGTTGCGCCTGTCGTTACCGCGTCCGCCCACGCATTCGATACGTTTCTCAGTTCGATTCCCTGCGAGACCCCGCCCACCACCCCCGCCCCGCCCCGCCACGCCCCTCACCACCCCTCCGCTGCGCTCGCGGCGGAAAGCGCGTCGTTTGCGTTCGCGGCAAACCGCGGAGATCCCGGCGGGAGGAAGCAACACGTTCTGCATGCAAGGCAAAAGGGGTTCCGTTGCCCTGCGGTCCACGCCATGAAAGAGAAACGACCCAGGCCACGAAAGAGAATAGAGTAGTATACAGGTTTTTCGGGTAGGAAACGTGGAAACTTGGAAAATAAGCTCTTAAGACAATTCTAATCACATTTTGTCTAATAAACTACGTGGATGGTTGAACCGCAATAAGCACTCGAAAGTTGGTTTGAAAAATGGATTTGTAGGCAAAAAATTGCATTATGGAAGCATAGAAACATTCCAGAAACATGTAAATTGTTCTCTGGACATTCTGTATATACTGCGATTTTTCTAACTTTGACTCTCAAAGCCTGTCTTCGCGATGGAATATGTCATGATTTTTCGCGACGTTCTCAGTCGTGCCGCCAGATATCGCATGATCGCGACCATATCAATCAATGCTTGGGATCATGCGACTTCTAACGGCCCGCCGAGGACATTGATACGGCCCGCCGGGTTTTTATGGTTTAAAGAATTTTTTTTCTTAAAATCCGCACATTTTTTTATTATGTGTTAGGATGTCTAGGGATGGCAAAAAAATCGATGGTTTTAAGACAACGATGTTTTCAACCAGAAACTTCAGTGTTTTTTAATATGTTTCAAATATTGTGTTTGTTCCCGTTTTGATTCTTCACTTCAAAATAAGATATATGCAGTGTGTATAAGAATTTGTTGATAGTTTTTGTTTTACTATAGTGCGATTTTTCTAAGTCTGCCTCTCAAGACCTGTCCACGATGGAATATGTCAGGGTACCTCGAGTCTTTCTCAGTCATGCCGCTAGATGTCGCATGATCGCGACTGTATCAATCAGTGCTTGCGACCATGCGACATCTAGTGGCAGGACCGAGAAAGACGCGAAATGCCGTGTGATCGGCCAAAGGGGCTTGAGAGGCAGAGTTAGAAAAATCCGGCTCTCCGACGGCCTGAGGGACAGTGAACTGGCCCCCTGTTTAAAAAGTTTGAGGACCCCTGCAGTAGATACATGAAAGTTTGCTTTTTTACGTCCGAACTATTTCGTTACTTTTTTATACAATAGAAGATTTAATTGTTGCTTAAGAGTAATACGAGTGATTGCTCTGATATAATGTGGCATATTTATCATTAAAGCATTTCATTACTGTGGCTTTTACTTTTTTTTGCGCCTTTTGTACAATTGCGTATTGCAGAAACTACTTGCTTAAGGTTACGGGAGGTTAGGATTCCTTTCTAGACTACTCTTTTGACATTTGTTTCCCCACTTTCACGGTCCTCTGCAAATTAACGGATCACAGAAGATATGTGATTTTCTAGAAGTGGGAGAAGATGTCATGGTAAGCGTCATGCTTCATGCGCGTATATTAAAAAAAGATAAATTTTTTTTTAATTGCAATTGGGTATAACCCGGTGACAGCTAATTAAAACATAAAAATACAGTATCATCTCTCAGTAACATAGAATACTAATACCAATAATAATAATAATAATAATAATAAGGTAATATAACAAATTATATAATAATAATAATGTTAAAATAAAATAATATTTTTATATTTATAAAATATTATATTTATATAACAATTATTATAATTTCTTCAAAATTTACTGATAATAATGCTATTAAATACTGCAACTCATTTTGAAAGGAGTCTGAGGATCGCCCTGAATAGGACACAGCGGGTTAAACATTTCTAGCTTTTGGGGGTTTAAAACGCGGTTCCCTCAGGTAGGGAAGCGTGTGCCCTAACCACTACGTTCCCACGACCCTCTGCGACTTTATTTTTAAACATTTAAACTCTTAAACATTTAAAATCGGGTTGTGCTCCCGTTCGCACCAACTTTTAAAGATCTTGCAGCCAAGTTGTACTGATGTGGAATCGTTAGATATGTAGACAAAGGCAGCGCATTAATATCGTAACAGTGCAGCAAAGGTACACAATATATTTTCAATTCACATCGAAGTCTCTCAGGGGCACTTTCCGTTAAGGGTTTTTCAGAGATAGATGAAGTTTTAATAAGATAGATGTTACAATATTATAATATTAGTAACCATTACAATAAATGTGAGAAAGTACGTGCTGCTTTGCAAGTACTAAGTCTTTCCTTGTTATAGATTTCAAATGAGAAATTGAATAGTGAACAATTTCGCCTGTAAATTTGATTCGTGTAGACTGTTTGGGCACCTAAGCGCCCAAACTTTATTTCCCCAGAAAAGAAATTTTAATTTAAAGTACAGTCGTGTGCTGGAGGAAAGTTATTATTTTTCCTTGGGTATTTATTTATCCGATAGCCGGTTACCCTATACGTCTCGATAGGTCGCATATTTGATCATTGTACGCTAGACACCAACGCCTTGCGGGGTCCACTGATCTGGGTCTGCAGATCGCAAGGTCCTACGCGATAATACATACAAGAGAGACAAGGGAAAATCATGCCCAAGGCGGGACTCGAACCCGCGACCCTTCGAAACGAAGTGCTGAGTCGGTACGCGCTCTGAACCACCTCGGCCATCGAAGTCGACATGTTATTAATAAAATTGTTTAACGACAGTAATAGCTTAAAGCGTAGATGTAGTCAGAGTTGACTCAATATTTGCTGAAATATCTATTTTAAGATGATTAATATATTTACTGATGTAATTTAGGGATACAAGCGTTAACACACTTGCTTCCAAAACTCTTAAGTTTGGAAATTTAAAATTGAATATGGTAGTAAAATCCAATAGTAGATAAACTAGAGTGTCAAAGAAGTGTCAAATTTACAAATGTCCAACAGTATAGCCAACGAGCAAGGATAGCAATGAACACACACATGGACACAGCATCAAATTAGACCATATGGGTTAAAATACATATGAGAGTTTAGGGACGAGGAACGAAGTACAATAACAAAACCCTTCATCATAAGTAATGCCTCACATTTTCAATAAATTAATATATTGCTAGAATACGATTTCAACATACAACAATTTCAATGTACACATAACAAAAGGCGCGAAAGGCAGTGCAATTTTACACCATGATCACCAAGAATGTTCTCTCAGAAGTGACCAACTAAAAAAAATTTACACGGGGCAAACTCATTCGAAAAATACGACACACTATGCAAACCGCGAGAAGGACGAATGACCAGCCTGCAAGACATGACAAGCCATGGAGGAGGAATCTGCTTGACAGGGCCCACGCGAGCGACACAGAGGGCGGCGTGACGTGGCGTTTGAGAGGCCGGAAGCACGAGCGCTTTGCCGGCGGGCGATCTGCGCGGGGCCCCGAAGACGTCTAGTAAGGCCCCCGGCCATTCAGCCGCGCCGCGCGCCGCTTGTTAGGGGGCATTCAGCATTCTTCGGAGGACGGTTCGCCGCCCCCGCGCCGGACACGGCATTCGCCGCCCTGCGGAACGCCTCGCGCGCGCCCGCTCCGTCCGGCCACGACCTCCCCATTACCTGCTGCTCGCTTGGCTCGGACCCCGCCCCGTCCTCCTCCTCCCCGCTCAATCCCCCCCGTCCTCCACAACGCCAGTTCCTACCCCGTCCTCTTCCCCGCTACCCCTCTCATCGTCCTCCCCGCCCCGACCTCCCAAACTCACCCCGACTTCCTCCCAGCCCCGTCCTCCTCACCACCCCGTCCCCGTCTCGTCCTCCTCCCCGACCCGTTCTCCTCTCCGTCCCGTTGTCTTACCCGCCCCGTCCTCCCCCACCCTCTTTCTCCACTCAGCAGTGACCTCTTCCCAGCAATGCCCCCGTTCCGCCCCCCTCATCCCCTTCTTTTCATCTTCCCCGTCCCGTTCTCGTGCCCACTCCGTTCTCCTCACCGCCCCGTTTTCCTTCCCGCCACGTCCTTTCCCTCACTACTCCGTTACTTGGCCAATGGCAACTGGACCCTCTGATCTATTCTCCGAACAATTGCATCCTCACTTGCCAAAGTGTCTCATATTTTTGTACACCTCTACACTCCGTCCTCCTGTTTTCATCTTTCAAATTCCTTCATCACTCTTGTCCTCCACGAGTGTTCTTCTCCCAGCACCCTCTCTTATCTTACCGATTCACTCCATACCATTCCAAACCCTCTCCTTCCCTTGTCGCTCTGGTGTCTCGTCCACCTGCCTTCAGGGCATCACAGCCCTTTCTCCCTAAGACCTTGCGCTTTCACGCCTTCCTCCTCTCCGCCGCACTGTCCACCTCCGGCCGCCGTTCCGTTGATCCCTCCCTGCCCCCCGACGCCGCCCGCTTGTCACCCGCCGCCCCCCCCCGCTCCAGCCCGCTGCCGGCGGCCGCCGCCGCGGGCGCCACCGGCGCCGCCGCAGCCTGTTGGCCATTTACGACTGAAGCAGCTCTGGAGCGCCAGAAGGGCTCTCGGCGGCGCGGCGAAAGAGGCGGGGGCTCTTCAAAGGTAGCTGCGGCGGAGTGGGGGAACGGTAAGACGGTGAGCGCGCGGTGGAGGACGGCGGACGGGAACAAGGTGGACGGGAGGACGGCGGATGGGAAGATGGCGGACTGGAGGACGGCGGACTGGAGGACGGCGGACGGGAGGACGGCGGACGGGAGGACGGCGGACGGGAGGACGGCGGACGGGAGGACGGCGGACGGGAGGACGGCGGACGGGAGGACGGCGGACGGGAGGACGGCGGACGGGAGGACGGCGGACGGGAGGACGGCGGACGGGAGGACGGCGGACGGGAGGACGGCGGACGGGAGGACGGCGGACGGGAGGACGGCGGACGGGAGGGACGGCGGACGGGAGGACGGCGGACGGGAGGACGGCGGACGGGAGGACGGCGGACGGGAGGACGGCGGACGGGAGGACGGCGGACGGGAGGACGGCGGACGGGAGGACGGCGGACGGGAGGACGGCGGACGGGAGGACGGCGGACGGGAGGACGGCGGACGGGAGGACGGCGGACGGGAGGACGGCGGACGGGAGGACGGCGGGACGGGAGGACGGCGGACGGGAGGACGGCGGACGGGAGGACGGCGGACGGGAGGACGGCGGACGGGAGGACGGCGGACGGGAGGACGGCGGACGGGAGGACGGCGGACGGGAGGACGGCGGACGGGAGGACGGCGGACGGGAGGACGGCGGACGGGAGGACGGCGGACGGGAGGACGGCGGACGGGAGGACGGCGGACGGGAGGACGGCGGACGGAGGACGGCGGACGGGAGGACGGCGGACGGGAGGACGGCGGACGGGAGGACGGCGGACGAGAGGACGGCGGACGAGAGGACGGCCGACGGGAGGACGGCGGACGAGAGGACGGCGGACGAGAGGACGGCCGACGGGAGGACGGCGGACGAGAGGACGGCGGACGAGAGGACGGCCGACGGGAGGACGGCGGACGGGAGGACGGCGGACGAGAGGACGGCGGACGAGAGGACGGCGGACGAGAGGACGGCGGACGAGAGGACGGCAGAAGGGGGGTGGACGGGAGGACGGCGGACGGGATCAAACAACGACGCAAACGGAACGGCTACGGAAACTGGATGGCACGGCAGAGAGGATGTTGGAGACGGAAATGACAATCTGGAATCTGTAGCGAAAATGGTTTGGACATCGACGGCGTACGGCGGATGGGGGCCAGCGGAGTGCGGGGACGGCGGCTTGTACGGGAAAGGATAGGCAGAGGCAGGGGCTGGTGCTTGGAACAGAACACGCGAAAGGAGGCAAGTGCGGTCCAGGTAAGTAGATCGGCCTTCTCAATGAGGAAGGGAAACAGCTTCGTTAGGCGGTCCAGTTCGCAGAAAGGGCAAGTGAATGTCTGCGTGAGCTCAATGTGGTCGTAACTCGCAGAAGTTACGAGTATCTCCTGTTGAGCACTAAACAAATTATCTTTGTAACGCATCAATCTAGCTATTTAAATTTCCAAATTTAAGAGAATTTTATGATTTATTTTTGTACAGATCGTCATCTACTTTCTCAGTTTATTCGATTTTAGGTCGATAATGTAAAAAGAAATTCAATTTTATGAAATATTATGTGAAATTTGTTTGAAGAATTGTCAAACAAGAATGTGAGAAAACGCGATAATTTTCTATTTCACAAGCATTGTTGTACTCCCATTCAAAAATACTAAACACCCAATGACCTTGTCTGTGGTCCCCAAACGTTACCTTCCAACCCTTATTTCCATACATCCATCCTCCCCTTCCCCACTCCCGTCATCCAAAATCTTAGCAAAATAATCCTTCATTCCAAAATAACAAAATAATAGTCTTCCCATTACCCAGACTCCTGATCCCCGTCCTTGAACGGAGGACTCAAGTGTATTAAACTGGACCCAAGAAACAATACCTGAGTTCGAAGAGACCCTGCAAAGGGTCAGGCGAACAGGAAGAAAACTTTTGATTCGTTCGTTCCATACGGGATATGAACTAGTAATATTAAAATTTCAAAATTGTAATCGCCGCAAGAAACAGGTTTGGATGATGCAAACAGAAATTACAGCTACATTTTATACGTTTTTTGCTATTTACGTAATACGTAATTTGTATTTGAGTAATTGAGTTAATTCGTGATTAAGTTTAAATATTTTTCGAAGTTTTCTTCCATTTTGAAAATAGAAGAAAATTTTTTAATATAATATTCTTTAAATCAATTCATGTATTTTGAAAAATTTGAGTAGTTTTTGTAAGTTTGAAGAGAATATTCAAAAATTCAAAGTGAAAATATGCAATGACAATAGGATTTGTACTTTTACTTCCGCTTCTGAGACCGAATTCCGGCGATTTCGGTTTCCAGCCATACTTAAATGTTTCTAACTTTTATTATGAACATTCTCTATAAAAGAAAACCGGATGTGAGGGGGTAAGAGAGGAGCAGAAGACACAGAGGGCAAGAGAACCGAAATAAAAGGAATTTAGAGGCAATTTCGTTTTCAAAATGCAAGTTTTATTCTTCGTATTCATCCACGCGACGGCGAGGGGGGCGGTGAGGGGGACGGCGAGGGCGGCGGCGAGGGCGGGCGGCGAGGGCGGCGGCGAGGGCGGCGGCGAGGGCGGCGGCGAGGGCGGCGGCGAGGGCGGCGGCGAGGGCGGCGGCGAGGGGCGGCGGCGAGGGCGGCGGCGAGGGCGGCGGCGAGGGCGGCGGCGAGGGCGGCGGCGAGGGCGGCGGCGAGGGCGGCGGCGAGGGCGGCGGCGAGGGCGGCGGCGAGGGCGGCGGCGAGGGCGGCGGCGAGGGCGGCGGCGAGGGCGGCGGCGAGGGCGGCGGCGAGGGCGGCGGCGAGGGCGGCGGCCAGGGCGGCGGCCAGGGCGGCGGCGAGGGCGGTGGCGAGGGCGGCTGCGAGGATGCTGGAGAGGGCGGCGGCGAGGGCGATAGAGGGGGCAGCAGCGTGGGCGGTGGCGAGCGCCGAGGCGAGGTTGCCGGCGAGGGTGGCGGTGACACCGGCACCGAGGGTGGCGGCGCGGGCAGGCCAGGCCGATGGAAGCAGGGCGGTGACGGCAGGGGGCAGGGATGGACGCGGGGGCGGCGAGTGGCGTCTATTTGGGCGCGAGTGGCCGGTGAGCGCGCATGCCGGTCCGGATGGGCGCCGTGCGGCCGCGGGCGGCGCTGGTGGCCGCGGCGGCGAAGGGTGGGCAATCGAACGGGGTGGGGCGGGGCGGCGCTCTGCCGATTGACCGCAGCGCCCGCTGCTTTTCCTCGCCCCGGGCGGGCGGCGCGGCGCGGCGATCGGCCAGCCAGGGGACGGGGGCGCGACAACCGCCACTCACGTACAACACCCACACGCGGCTTTCTGTCCCTACAGCGGCCACGCTTCTCTCCGTGGTTGCTCGCGCGAGGCTGTGAGGCAGCTTTTGGCGGTATGTCGTGCGGTGTCGAGGAAAACGTACGCAGTGGTTAACATAGTTTTGTTAAATAGCGTTGTAACTAATTAGAAATAAAAATACAGCTAACGCACGTGTGTAAAAATATGATGTAAAACCACAATATTTTAATTTCTAGAGATCTTTCCTTGCAGAATTTTTATACATAAGGTGCTAAACTAAACATGGAATGAGGGTATTTATACCCATGTTTTACAGAATCATAGAAAACGTGAGATAATGTACTCTATTAAGTTGGCTGTCCGGGTGACGCCGCGTCCATGGCAAAGGTGCCGACGTTTCGGTCGCCATTCTGCGACCTTCCTCAGGGCGTAATGCACGGAGTTGTACTGTGCACGGGTTAATATAGGGCTACGTTTCCCCTTCTACCTGTGTACCGGTTGGCCGGGTGGTCGGCCAATGCGGAGAGAGTGCACCGGCCAATCAGGGCCGGGCTCTCCGCGGGGCGCTGTTGACGGACGGCGCTCCGTCCGTTACCGGACGTAGGGGAGCAGCTAGGTGAGTTGAGGCGTTGCTGACAGATCAGGCCTATACTGTTCTGCAAAGTAATCCCGTTCGTAAGCTGAGGGGAGAGGTCGCGGCACGGATTAACAACTCGGCTGCTATAGAGTCGGAGGCCAAACCTAGGTTAAAACGTGGCAACCACTGTATTCCTAGGCTTTATGGTCTTCCTAAGATACATAAGCCCGACGTGCCACTGCGCCCCATTGTGAGCGCTATTAACTCCCCCACCCACCCTCTTGCCCGCTATGTGACCGATAAACTGCAGCCTTTGACTGACGACATCAAGTCAGCTGTCAGGAATTCGGCCCACCTTATTGACATTCTTAAGGAGCTCCGCATAAATGACTCGGACATCCTCGTCAGCTTCGATGTCACGTCTTTGTTCACTATGGTTCCAGTGGACGAGGCGGCCACTGTCATACGCAGAAAACTTTGCTCCCGTGGGCTCACGTCGGAATGGGCCGACTTAGCTGAGTTCTGTCTCACGTCCACTTTCTTCCAATACCGAGAGCAATTATATGCTCAAGTTGAAGGAGCGGCCATGGGTTCTCCCCTCTCTCCAGTTGTGGCTAACCTGTTTATGGAGGCCTTTGAAACAGAGGCCCTGGAGAATGCCCCACTAAAACCAACTGTTTGGCTCCGGTACGTGGACGATACACTAGTAGTGTGGCCCCACGGTCCTCACACCTTAGCTGACTTCCTCCAGCACCTTAACAACACACACCCTAAGATTAAGTTTACGATGGAGGTGGAAAATGAGGGAAAATTACCTTTCCTTGACGTGCTGGTGAGTCGGAAAGCGAACGGTAGACTAGGACACAGTGTTTACCGTAAACCACTCATACAAACCGTTATTTGCATGCCGGCTCTCACCATCACCCGGCAACTAAACGGGGGGTTTTGAAAACTCTGGCCATCAGAGCAACTAGAGTGTGTGATAAGGAATCGTTGGACTCTGAAATGGAGCTCCTAAAGACCACATTTCGAGCTAACGGATACAGCGCTAGCGCTGCCAACCAAGCGGTACGGCAGGCTACGACCACTTCCAACACGGTCGATATCACCACACTTAGTGACAATACCAACCAAACTATAGCCACTCTACCGTATATACGAGGTGTCACCGATAAGATTGGCAAGCTATTGAGCCGCTTTGATATAAAGACGGCCTACAAAGCCCAGGAAAAACTTGGGCAAAAGCTTGTACGCGTGAAAGATCGCGTCCCTCCCCTTATGTCATCAGGGGTATACGAGATCCCATGCAGCTGCGGCCATAGTTACATTGGCGAGACGGGACGCACAGTAGATGAACGCCTCCGGAACATATTCGTCATTATAAATACAATAATACGAATAAATCGGCCATAGCATTGCACGCATGGAAAACTGGCCATGCCATCTTATTTGATGACACCCGCCTCTTAGCCAGAGAAGACCGCTGGGGTACGAGGAGGGTAAAAGAGGCGGTGGAAATAATTAAACACCCGCATAATCTTAATGCTGACCAAGGCATTCGTCTTCACGATGCCTGGAAACACCTATTTTACCAGGACGTCCGGTCTCGAACGGACGCGGTCCTAGCTGCTCCCCTACGTCCGGTAACGGACGGAGCGCCGTCCGTCAACAGCGCCCCGCGGAGAGCCCGGCCCTGATTTGGCCGGTGCACTCTCTCCGCATTGGCCGACCACCCGGCCAACCGGTACACAGGTAGAAGGGGAACGTAGCCCTATATAACCCGTGCACAGTACAACTCCGTGCATTACGCCCTGAGGAAGGTCGCAGAATGGCGGACCGAAACGTCGGCACCTTTGCCATGGACGCGGCGTCACCCGGACAGCCAACTTAATATTGACTCCGGCCGCGGAAGCCTACGCTCTCATAATGTACTCTATTTAAACTTATATAAAGTATACATAAAATGTATGTATTAAAAAGTATGTATAAAGTAAATATAAAATGTAAGTACAACACTACGTATTCAATCGTTTAGAAGCAAATTCTGTGAGCGAAGTTCAATTGAGTGGGAACAGAACGGATCAGCTTTAACCAAAGCCCGGGGTAAATGAAGCAAGATCGTTTCGCAATGACGAGGCCGGCCATTCGCCGGCGTTAAATCGGCTGCGAGGGCGACAAAACGGCGGCGGCGGCGGCGGCGCGCGAGGCGCAAGCTGAGCAAGGCGGAGGGCGACGGGAGCACACACGCATTGGTGCAGCGCAGGATGGGAGCGGGGAGACAAGGGAGGCTGCGTGTCATCACGAGAGACCGGATTTTCATGTAATTACATATTTTTTGTATTTCTACTTACTGATCTCAAATTTGTAATCTTGGCGAATCGTCCCATCCTAACACAATATCCAATTATTTCTTAACACATTTTTACATATTCAGTACTATATTACATATTTTGGTATTTTCACAATTTTTTCATTTTATCGATTTTCTTAATTTTATTACATATTTTTAGGAAAAGAAATATTTTTTAAATATCAGCATTTTTCCTATATTGTTACTGCGTGCTATCAACTCCAGGTTCCCTACATGAAGACGCGGTGTGTTCTCACAGTCCGGTGCGCCTGCTTCAGTCACATCTCAATGGCAGAAAGTGCGACTGAGATTATTTTCACCTTTTATGTGAAAAGAATCCTGACACCGCGGATCGTAACCTTTGACCTTATTTTCGGAGAAAACATTGGTGATCGCCGACGTTTAACATTCGATGATTTCTTGGTCTCCACGCTGCAGTGATAGTTGGCTGATCGAAGATATCGCTAGTTTTTTATGATGCGATGTTAATATATTGATTGTGTCTAGTCAAACTGCAAAACTATGGACCTAGATTGTAGTAGATGAAGCTCTACTACTGAAGGAAAAGTTATCTTTTGCAAAGTGTGCATCAACTTGTGTCTCCAAATAATTTTCAAAACTATTATATCATTTTTAAAATTTGTTTAGGACTTTTTATGTATATAATTTTGTATATGTAAATGTGTTTATAATTAGTGAATTTTAATATTACATAATATAGCTGATTTTACATATTTATTACATATTCTTACTGTTCTCATGAGAAGTTTATATACATTTTTTGATGTTTCATAATACATATTTTTCCGGTCTCTAGTCATCACGCAGCAAGCTAGAAGAAGAAACATTCATTAGACTAGCTAAAGTGTGATGATATCGCACAGAAAGAAGAGATGTAGAAAAGTTACGACATCAAGTACTGCAAAGTCCTTATATTACCCTTAATATTTACCAGATCTTTACACCTATATTCATAGATATTGTTTTGGCCTATAACAGCAAATCCTACTACCGCCATTATTTTAATGTAATTACTGATTTGTTTAAGGTCATTACTGGAATTAAATACAAAGTGTATGAAATGAATAATATCAGAAACAAAATGTATTAAATACAGTTTCCAAACTATAATCAGAACTTCCTCACCTCTTTCATATTTTCCGTAGACATCACAAGAATGATATATAATTAAGAAAAATAAATACTTTACAATTGATTATCACAATCAATCGTTTTAACCAGCACACAACAGGATGTTCTATAAGAAAGAGCAACTGCTCATTCTTTTCGCCTCGGCCTCGCGTTTTCAAACAACGCATATTTCGTAGCTTTTTATGAATGAAGAAATGATGCGATCTACTCAACTTATAGTGAACTCAACTAATTTTTCTCTTTTCTTTGGAGCCGCACTTAAAATCGTTCAGTATAGTGAGTCTATTAGGAGGGCTATCAGAATCGTTCCCTTTAGAGCTTTGATGGTGAATAGGTACGGGGAGGCAAAGAGTTTAGTTGGCAGAAAGCTACGAGGTTGAAAGGGTATGGGCAGACATGGGGCAGTAATTGGCACGGCAGAGGAAGTACTGTCGCGGAGGGGAGGGGGGCCGTGGGCTTGGACACCTAGGCAGAAAGTAGCGAAGTGAGGCACGATGAGATAGAAGCAGAATTATGCGGTACAAGGCGGCGGTTACGTCAACGTTGAAACGGCTAGGCTGACCAGGAGAAAGCGAGACCGGAAGTTGTGAGGTAACAACTAATGGTGCTACGGAATGGCACAGACTTTCCCGTATTAGTTTTCTATTTCCTTTGGTGTTTGCTAGCTATTCGGAATTGAAACAAACTCTTTTTTGCCAGCTGTCATCTATCACCACCAAAAGTACATTTTTTTTGTCATTTTCTTAATTTTTCGGTTTCCTATTTGTAGAACAAAAATATTAATTTTAGAATATTAAAGAACACAGAAACCTAGTCACAAATTGCAATTTTCTTTTAAAAATTATGTGCCTTTTAAGAGAAAATGGCGTTTTAGCGCTGCTAAAAAATGCGAAATTTGAAGCTCATTTTCACAGAAAATGTTTGAGTTTTCAAAATACTTTATTTGAAGTTATTTGAAGCACTTACACTCACAAATATAATAATGTTTACAAATTGCTGGTAATGTGCATATTAAAGATGTGAGAGATCTTTCAAAAAAAACAATTATGTAATTTTTTAAAAAACAAAAAAATAACTCAAAATAAACTTTACGCTATACTAAAGAGTGTAATTAGCACTATCCGTTACAAAAGTGTAAAGAAAAAAAATTGCAGCCATATATGAAAAAATGGCGTTTGAGCGTTTCTGAAAATGCGAAATTTTGAGCTACTTTTCACAGAAAACAGTTGTGTTATCGAGAAACTTTACTTGACATTATTTAAAGCACATGTATTCGTTAATATAATAATGTGAAAAAAATTCTGCTAATGTAAATATTATCGACGTGAGAAACATGTGAAAAAATTTATATTTTTGAAAAAAACAACTTATAGATCAATATGGCTTTTATATCATCTGATAGAGTACATTTACCACTAGTTAAAAGAAAAAAAATTGGAGCCGTTTTTGAGAAAATCTTGTTTTTGTAATTTTTAAAAATTTAACATATTGTACGCAATATTGCACGAAGACTACTAAAATTTTGAAAAACATTTACATTACCTTTATGAAAGAAATTAATATGCAGATCAAATTTTTTTGAAGGAAAAATCTCTATCTTCAATTTTGTAGTTGGAGAAAGACGCCGAAAAAAAAAATTTTCGAAAATTCAGAGTAATCCGTGAAAATCGGCCCTATGCCATGTTAATAAGTGTATTTTACTCTATTCATACAAGAAATTTAAAGAAAAAATTTGGAGCCGTTTCTGAGAAAATTTTGAAAATCCCCGGGGGGCTTCATATAAAGTATCCCCAAATATGGAAGAATCTTTTTCAAAATCTCAAAGCTTCGACTAGAACCAGATCGACCTGGGAATATCCAGTTTGGAAGCAATTGTACGTATGATTTAGGCGCCAGCACTGTTCACACACGGACAGACGGACGGACAGACGGACGTTTTGCTTTCAATTGGTTGTTCGGTATCAAGGACCCACAAAGAGGGTTCTGGCTACACCACGTGTTAAGGGATTTTTTTCTTAATTTAACAACTGATTTTGTCCACTTTTTCGTTTTCACGGACCGGCAATGAATTTTTTTTCAGCCGAAAATTGGCCATTTTTTCGCGCAGCATTACATAACTTTCCCTATACTACGTAAATTACTTCGTGTATACGTACGTATACGGGAAAGTAAAAATAGCACGGACGTAAGCAGCATGGTAAAGAATGGCAAGCTGGCGATGAGAGATGAGAGGAAACGAGACATGGAGAAACTAGACATAGAAAAAGCATAAAGAAATTGAGCATAGAAAAACGAGGCAGAGAGAAACGTATCATAGAGAAACGGGGCAGGGAGAAACGAGGGAGAGAGACACGAGGCAGGGAGACACAAGGCAGAGAGGACACAAGGCAGAGAGGACACAAGGCAGAGAGACACGAGACATAGCGAAATAAGGCAGAGACAAAAGAGTCAAAGAGAAATGAGGTATGGAGAAACGGGGCATGGAGAAAAGCGACACGGAGAAAAAGGGGAATGGAGAAACGGGGCACGCAGAAAAGGAGAGTGGAGAACCGCGGCATGAAGAAACGGAGCTTGGAGAAACGAGATGAGAAACGAGACAATCAGAAACGAGGCAAGCAGAAAAGAGGCATGGTGAAACGAGTTGAAGAGAAACGAAGCATGGAGAAACGGGGCATGGAGAAACGAAGCGATGAGAATCGATTCAACAGGGAACAAGGCGAGGAGCGTGGGCTCAAGCCGGAAGAAGGGGCGGGAGCAAGCGAAGCGGAGCACCGCCGCGCGCCGGGTTGGAACTGAGCCTGAGCGGGGCAGGGGCGGGGCAGGGGCGCGGCGGAGCGGTCGCCCGGGTGTCGAACACGCGCGCCGTCGGGTTTAACACGTCAATCCCGCAAGCCGGCAGGCGATGGCTTTGAAGCAGGCGGCCGTGTTTCGCGAAAGCGGTTTCCGCCACCGCGGCGGCGGCGGCGTCGGTGGCGTTGGTCGTTCCCAGGAATGGAGCCGGGCACCCTCAGACAACGAGACCCCCGCCGGGGGAGGGGGAGGCGGGGACGAGCCATTGTGCGCGCGCGGGGCGACCCCGCCCGCGGGAATTGCGCCCGCCCGCCCGCCCACGCCCACGCGCTGTACTCCCGCTCGCCCGCCCGCGCTCCTCGCCGGCCGTTTCCTCATTACGCGCGATGGAAGCGACCTCTCGCTCGCCCGTTCGCCGCGCGTCTGCCCGTCGGCTGCCGCTGTGCGCTTCGGAATGTCTGGCACATGCATCGACTCGGGAACTAGTACTTCGAAACGCTGCATTAGCGAGGAGAGAATAAAAGTTTTGGAGAGAGCTACGAGCTAAGAATGATCCATTACGGAATGATGTTTAGTATAGTATCCCAGGGTGATATTGCAGAGAATCTGCTTGATTGGAACTGCAGTTACACCGGATCCACTGACGCCATACGATATTTTTAATACATCTCTATCTCAATAATTTTATTATTTTATAAAGTATTCATCAAAATTGTCATCAGAATTATATTCAGACGTTGCTTTGTAATTCAATCCTTTAGTGCTTAGGTCATTTGCCTTCCACCTTACTGAAGTGCAATATTTTTTTTTACTTTCCCGTATACGTACGTATACACGAAGTAATTTACGTAGTATAGGGAAAGTTATGTAATGCTGCGCGAAAAAATGGCCAATTTTCGGCGGAAAAAAATTAATTGCCGTGCCGTGAAAACGAATAAGTGCATAAACCCAGTTGCTAAATTAAGAAAAAAAATCCCCTAACACGTGGTGTAGCCAGAAACCCTGTTTTCTTGGTCCTTGATACCGAAAACCCAATTGAAAGGAAAACGTCCGTCCGTCCGTCCGTCCGTCCGTCCGTCCGTCCGTCCGTCCGTCCGCCCGTCCGCCTGTGAACACTGCTAGCGCCTAAACCATACGTACGATTTCTTCCAAACTGGATATTACCCGGTCGATCTGATTCTAGCCGAAGCTTTGAGATTTTGAAAAAGATTCTTCAAAATTTGGGGGTACTTTATATGACGCCCCCCGGGATTTTCAAAATTATCTCAAAAACGGCCCCAAATTTTTTCTTTAAATTCTTGTAAGAATAGAGTAAAATACACTTTTAATCATGGCATAAGTCTAATTTTCACGTACAGCTCTGAAGTTCGAAATTGTGGAAATTTGAATTTTTTTCGGCGTCTTTCTCCAACTACAAAATTGAAGATAGAGATTTTTTCCTTCAAATAAAATTTGTTCTGCATTTTGAGTTCTTTAATAAAGGTCATGTAAATGTTTTTCAAAATTTTGGTAGTTTTCGTGCAATATTGTGCGCGATATGTGCAATTTTAAAAAATTACAAAAACAAGATTTTCTCAAAAACGGCTCCAAATATTTTCTTTAAACTTTTGGTAGGGATAGTGATAAATGTACTCTATTAATGACATAAAAGCCATATTGGTCGATAGGTTAGTTTTTTCAAAAAATTACAAAAATTAAAATTGTTTTACTTGTCTCTCACGTCGTTAATATTTACATTATCGGCGATTTTTTCACATTCGTATATTTACAAGTATATATGCTTTAAATAATGTCAAGTAAAGTTTCTCGAAAACACTATCGTTTTCTGTGAAAAGTAGCTCAAAATGTCGCATTTTCAGAAACGCTCAAACGCCATTTTCTCATACATATCTTGTACAGATAGTGCTAATTACACTCTTTAGTATAGCGTAAAGTTTATTTGAGTTATTTTTTTTGTTTTTTCAAAATTACATAACTGTATTTTTTTAAAGATCTCTCACATCTTTAATATGCACATTACCAGCAATTTGTAAACATTATTATATTTTTGAGTGTAAGTGCTTCAAACAACTTCAAATAAAGTATTTTGAAAACTCAAACATTTTCTGTGAACATGAGCTTCAAATTTCGCATTTTAGTAGTGCTAAAACGCCATTTTCTCTTAAACGGCACATAATTTTTAAAAGAAAATTGCCATTTACGGCTAGGTTTTTGTGTTCTTTAATATTCTTAAATTAATATTTCCCGTTCTACCAATAGCAAACCGAAAAATTAAGAAAAATTAAGAAACCGAGAAATTAGTAGCTTGCAAGAAAGAGTTTGTGGCAATTCGGAATAGCTTGCGAAGACCCAAGAAAATAGAAAACTAATACGAAAAAGTCTGTGCCATTCTGTAGCCACCACTAGTTTCCAAAAATGGACAGATGTGTCAGGTGATTGACGGCTATTGCGTTTATTTACACTCACTGATATTTGCATTTAAAAACACTCCACTTCTAACCTACAAATTCGCCATCTTTGCTTCATCAGCTGTTAAGATATCCTTGCATTGTGCAATCTCACACTCACAGGCTTGCTTATGTTAATTAAAATTGTATTGTGGTTGGTATTGAAAATGACGCAACGAAGAAAATGACATCAGATAGGCGTTCATTCTCCCAATTTCTGTCTATTCAAAAACATTACAAATAATATGTTATGTCTTGATCTTATGAAAATAATATATAACCAAAAGGTACTCTAAACATTTCTAGTGATCGGTAGCAGAATTTTATTTAACCACTTTTGAAAACTTAACGGCCCCGTTTTTTCACATTTTAGTAATGAATTTAATATCCAAAAACTGTAATCTAACCAAAATAACGACTACTTTATATTCCTACAATCTCATGTTAAATAACTATGAAAGAGAACTGTTGCAAAAGTCCGTATAAAATCAATAAAATGGTAAATAAGGTATTGATTGAAAAAATACTTAACAAATATGCTAATAAAATTATTTACAGTACCGTAAAACATGTATTGGAATCCATGGTATTAACTAATTCTTTACAAATACCAATAGAAACATGTAGTATAAAGTGGTGTGGTGTTTATGATAATTTTGTTATCAGAAATAAAATATCTGGCGCAATATCATAATAATTGATACAATCGGATCTTTATTTTAACTTGCAACAATATGTCTGGGAGCACCTGCAGCAAATGAGGAGGAGAGCGTCAAGTCGTAAGGTGCAGCAACTTTCCTGTTTTGGTGTTTTACCATTCAAGAGTATAGACGAGCAGTTATGCGGCTTACACGCCAGAATCTTTTCGCGCTGCACAGGGTAGGTGGAGTGGGGTGGACAGGGACATGAGTGGGCAAAAAGTACTCTTTAGTCAATTCTTTCAGTGTGTTAAAAAACAAAATGCAAGCAATAGTGAAGATGTGGAAAGAAGCTACGACTTATGATTTATTATCAGTAACGTAACAATAAGTATTATTATGGCCGGGGGGTCGCTAAAAGAGAAAGTGGTCGAAAAGATATGACCGTATTGCCAAGTAGCCAAAAAAATAGCAGATGATCCGACATATGGGTTACAAATTTAATGAAGCTACGGCATATTATTATAAAACTACATCAGATGTTTTTTTCCTATTAAGAAATTCCTTGAAATACGAATGTAACGAACAAATTAATGAAATTGAGGATATTCGTAACATTAGGTTACTTCCTGCAATCTCCATTTCTAAAGTCTCGCTAAAGATCTTATTTTTTTTTTGAAATAACAATAATATTATTCTAAATAATGATTAAATAATTGCATTAAAATGTTCGACAAAAGTACTTTTCTTTCCTTTGGCTACAATTATCTCATCAGTATATTTTCTCCCTTAGACCAAAGTACTTGTATACACTTACCATTAAATGTTAGTGGTTACTCTTAGTTCTCTGGTACAGGTTGTTTAAATGTTACACAGAGTTGTTATGCCCCTTTCCGCTAGTTTACCGTTTCCGCAAGATAGGCCTCTAAAAGAGAGGTAATGGGCGCATGAAACGCATAACGCTTCAACACATTGTCATCTGAAGTTACTGTTGTTCTTGAGAGAGGCCTATGACCACTTGCTGTAAGGTGAAAGATGAAAACGCTTCATACCGTTAGGCTAATAGAAAAGAATACATGTGACTCATTGAGACACTTGTAGAAAAACATACTAATGCTAATCTTCCTTACAGGGTAAGCGATTACACGTTTATCTGAAAATTTTCCTTTCACGTGTCAAAATTCTTTGCCATTGCTTAACTTATAATAGAAGAGCAGTATACGAGTAGAAGTAAGGTCGTGATTGCCAATGGGAGAATGTATTTTGATATTAAATCGCTAATAAATAAACTTACTTAAAACATTTTAACTAAGACCGTTTATTGCGTATTTAAAATACTTTGTTCTTTCAGATGTTTACTCGTTTAATACAAGAATGGCGCTTCTACCATAATGTAGGTAAAATAGCCATTCTACCTATGTTATGGTAGAAGGGCCATAACGGAAGTTTCGGCTATTGGAAGTTTTTGAACTATCTTGGGAAAGGAATTATACATTGCATGAACATAGTTTATTGTTTATTGCAGGATTTTTACATTTGGAATTTAAATTAAACTTACATTACTTTTTATCTATAAATATGAATGATTTAAGAAGATAATAAGATTGTTAAAAGGAATTTTTACAAAATAATGATGAAAACGTTTTTGATATCAATTTTCAAACACACAAATTTTCAAGTTTTGATGTCTTAGATTTTTATTCTAATAACCAGCTAATCATTTCGTAATATTATGTATTTCTCTTTTACTCAAATCAAATCCATGAAGTAATAGATTAATTGAGTAATAATTCAGATGCATAGCAAATCGTTTAATATCCATTAGCTGAATATTTTTTCGCATTCAGTGTTCTGGTAATTGTTTCTTACAAGTTATTCCTGGATAAAAGATATCAGACGTCCTATTCTTATTTATAACTACAAAGTGAACTTGTGTATACAGATGTGAAGAAAATATAGTCAGTCTATGATGCTTTTCATAGAGAGGATAAAGAAAATTCGTTTAAGTCTGCGTGTGGTAATATTAGTTTCCAAGAAATGACTGAGCACTTCAAAATATGTAATGGCTAGAGTGTCTGTATCAGAGGTAGAAGAATAAAATGATGTAAATTAGTGGTGCTAAACAGGACATACTTTCTCAAATTATTTATAACTTTTCAAAATTCCGAAAAGTTTTAAAGAACATGGCACCTGTGTCATTTTACATACCACGTCCTTTGATGCAAACGAGCAGAAACTTTGAAGTCTTTTTGAAAAATAATTGTTTAAATGTAGCTTTATTTCACCCAAATTACGCGAAAACGTCGTGTTTTCGAAAGCATAATCTTACATTAAGGTTGGTTTTGAACAGCAGATTTTATCAAGGAAAAAATCTCAATCATAAATATTGTAGTTGTTTAAAAACGCCGAAAGAAATTGAACTTTTTGCAATTTTCCAGAAATCAGATATTTCATCAAAATAAGATCATTTTAAGCGTCCATTTGGTGTATTCTAGTAAATTATTTAATTAAAGAAATTGAACCACTTGTAGAAAATTTTTAAAATGTTATGTCATGGCAAGGATCCCCCAAAAAATTAAAATATTCGCTTCAAATTCGCAAGATCTCGAGTTTGTTCCTATCTATCGGGGAAAATTAATATTGAAAATAACATCTGAAAGGTTTAGGTTCTTGTGTTGACCACAGACGGATAGCCGGTCGTTTTACCGTCACTGAGTCACTGTTAATTTTTAGGTGTCAAGGAGTAACAAAATATGGATTGTGAGTACACAATCTTTTAGAAGAAATAATTGACTACAAATAGGAACATTATTTGTCATTTTTTCCTATATCAGGACTTCAAAATGTACATTTTTTCTACCAATAAATCGCGATTTTACCTCAGTATTTCAATAGTTTCTCTTTACTAAGAAAGGAGATAGTCCGGCGACAAAGTAACAATCAGACAGATGCTCTAACCACCACAAGTAATATGTCGTAGGACTAATTCCGCTGAAGGGCTTGGAGGTCTCCATGTCATCTCTCCTGGACATAACCTTTGAATATACAACAATGACCCTTTTTATGGTGACAAAAGTTTTGATACACACGGTCAGAGACGCTGATCTCAGCGCTGTGAAGTGGAAACTTGTCGTTCCAAAGCGATGACCCTGGGATATGGCGAAAGCAACACGCTTAGATTTGTGACTGCGTTGCACTCCCGGTTTTCATTTCCACTCGCATTATCGTGCGCGTGGTGTATTATGTGTCACACGAATTCTGTGCGTGCATTATCGAGTTGAAACAAAATTTCAGTATGCTATGTGGACAATTATATCGTAAGGTCGGGTTTCGTATGAACAGAATATTATTTCCTTGATAATTTCGAAGTGGAAACCATTTTCAAATTTATTTTTGGCAGAAATAGCACCATCATGAATAACACAAGTCTCACTTTGCGAGCCCGAAGCCAATTTTGAATCCTCTCATAAGCATTCAAAATACACTGCACTTTACACATTGGTACGAGGAGTACCGCACTTCTCCGGAGCTTCCTTTTAAGCACCAACAATAAATCGTTGTTGATGATAGCCTCCTGCGTCAAAAAAATACAGGAGGAAGTAAAAACACTTTTTGAAGCTAATAATGCACTATTGGTAAAGTTTAGCGATTCTACACATTCTGTAAAATAACATTAAATACTTATTTATTATCATATTTTTCTGAAAACACCTTACGAAAATCTCTCATGTGGCTCTTACCACATACAAGATATTATCTTATCAATAAATATTGTAATATATAGGAGATTTTCTATGATCTCTTTTAAGACCACAATTTCTAGTTTTCTTTGGATATTTGTTCTCAAACTACAGAACAAGCAAATTCTGTATCATTGATACTAATTGTAAATTTCGCCAATTCTGTCGCATAGGAGGTTGTCCATCATCAACGACGAAACACGGAATGAACTTCCGTTCCAACCCAATGTAACGAGAAGTTGCCTTCCCGACCGGAGGAGTAAATTATGAGATCAGACCCTGTTCACCGCCAGGGGCGTGATCCAAGGGGCTCCCGGCCCGTCTCCGTCAGTGGGGCCCCGGGGCTCACAACGGGCCCGCGCATGAAGGTTTGATGCCGCCCCGGGCACCGGAGGAGACCGGAGGGGCCGGAGGGGGCTGAAGGATGCTGGAGGCTCCGGAGAAGGGAACTCTCCGCCGCCACCCCCCGACCCCTCGCCGCCCCCCGCCGCCAAAACCCGCCCCTGCCGCCGCCACCGCGACCGCCTCCGACGCTGTCACCGCCGCCACTACCGCCACCGCCACCGCCACCACCACCGCCGCCGCTGCCTCCGCCACCGCCACCGCCACCGCCTCCATCGCCTCCACCGCCGCCATCGCTGCCGCCGCCGCCGCCGCCGCCACCACCACCGCCACCGCCGCCACCACCGCCGCCGCCGCCGCCCGACTCTGCTGTGTGCTCAGCGCCCCTCGCCCGCCCACAACTTATCAGCCGGCCGAGCGGGTTGCATAAACACCGGGCGCGGCGGCCGCAGGGACCCCCGACGGTCGGGGAAGGCGCGGCGGCGGGGACGGTGCACCGGCGGAGGCAAAGGCGGAAGCGGTGGCGGTGGCGGTAGAAGGAGGACAGAGAGCGGAGGGCAGTCCCTGGACCCCCGCAACCATTGACAGCGCTCGCGTGAACCTGCATATTTCATTATCCTCGCTTTTGGCCACTTTCGGCAACCGTTTGGTCGCTGCGGCTGTTTGTTTCGGGGGCTTGATACAATATTTACTTCATGCCCTAACCTTCCCCTTCTCTCTCTCCCTTCCCCCTCTCCCTCTTCACCACTCTCTCTCTCTCCTTCTTTCCCCTCCCTGCCTCGCATCAATGAGCTGTTTCCCTAAGGCTAATGGTTGGCTTCTTGCGGCACCACAGAAAGTCTGCGGCCGCCCCTGCCTCAGCACATTGCAGATCTCGTCACGGCTGGGGCTCTTCCACATTGACGAGATGATGACCAAATGGCAAATCAAATGCATATTCTGGTTCTATAATGTACACGAGCAAATGTTGCTCTGTTGAAAAAAAAATTAATGCAAGCAGATTCAGATTCCTATAGTCCTCCCTTCCCAGATACTAAAAACCCGTAAAACCCAGTCTTAGAGCTAAATACTTAATAAAATCATAATGACACGCAATGAAGAGTTGCGTTGTTTGCTTTGAAACAGCCCCTCTCTGTTCCTCACACACGTGGTCTTGAGGTTCAGTTCCCCAGCCACTGAAGTGATTCTGCGAGCGACGTGAAGGGACGGGAGCGAGAGTGGCGCGTCAAGATAAAAGTATCAATATTCCGAATGAAGCGGAAACGGCCTCACACGCGAGGGGGCAGCAAGCACCAAACTGTGTCACGCTGCCTCGAAAGGGTGAATTCACAGTACCGCATTGATGGTTAAGGAGGGCGGAATGATGAGTTAGAAGGAATGAAGGAGCTGCAGTAAGCATTGAATAATGAGGGAATTAACGTTTTGATGATAGACCAAAATAAATGCAAATGTTGTTGAATTTGGGACCCTAGGTTACTAAAAATATTTTTTGTGATATCAGAGTCGATAGAACGAAGCTTCTGCAGGTTCGGACATGTGCCACCACTGTATTGCTACTTCTCCCTCAGCAGTCACTAACTGCTACAATACGCTTGACCCACGTAGAACATTTACTCCTCACTTAGAGTTTACGTCGAATCTGCTCGCAGAGATGAATACCATTCCTGTACTTGAAAAACACCAGTGGTGGTGCGGGGTAGAGCCGACCGGCCTCCCGGCATGTGTGGTAGTTTAATGCATCTAAGTGTGTGAGTGTGTGTAAGTAAGAGAGAGGATAGGACAGACTAGAAAGAGGAAGAAGAGATCACGCGCGGCCTGTGGCCCGTTTGTTAAGGTAATGCTCCGACACTCGCCTGAGGTTGATCGTAGAAACCATGGAAAACTACTGATTAGAGTAGCCGATCTCTAAACTCCTCCTCCACACAGAACTCGTCTTAGCTATTCAGTTAGTCTCGAAAATCCCGCCACCTTTGGGAGTGGAACCCTAGAACCTCGCGGTCAGAGACACTGCAGTGAATCAGTTGATGCCCTGAGCCACCTCTCCCGGATCTGGTAAAGAGATACAGCAAATGAATGAGAGAGCACGGATACAATTGAACGCAAGAAAAATACAGCGAGCATCGCAAGAACAGGCGAATGAAAACCATTATCATGAAAGACGAAGTGCCTTATTTTACCTGGCGAGACTCGTGCCATGAGGCCCGCTCTTCCGTCTCATCACGCAAATTTTGCTACGCTCCTTTCACCATCTAACGGAGAAAGAAGATATTATCTCGGGCGACGAAACAGGTGATTTGAATTTAGCTCAGAGACTTCATTTAGGCTTGAGGATCTTTTACATGCAGTAAATCTACCACATGGGACAGCCGGCTTTACTTCCCCTTCGAAGGAAGGCGTACGAAGGATTTTTTCGTCCTTAGAAAATCCACGGCTTCGATCGGGTTTGAACACGCAATCTTGGGTACAACAATTCGATACGCTGACCGTTATACCATTCATCCTCTGAAAGACGAAGTAAGCGAAGGGCGGGCAGCACAGATCGGCCGCAGGAGCCCACCGACCGACGGAGCGCGAGCCAGAGGGCGGTGGGGGTGGAGGGGTGGGGGTGAAGGGGTTGGCAAGTTGTGACTTACGCGGCTCGCGAGGAGATTGGGGTCGCATTTTACTGGCGCGCCAGGGGACGAGCGGCGGGCGCCGGGGGAGACTTTATGGGGGAACAGAAGAGAGGGATTTGATATCGGAGGGAACGCCGTATTACGACACCGGGAAAATATAGGGCATTGTAATAAAATTATGGATTTATTTACATCCCGGTACATCGTGCGGAAGGATTGATGGGAAATTATTTTAACATCCCCTCCACAAAGGGCTCTGTTAAGAGCTTTTTTTAAGAGCCGAGCAGATCGATGCTTAAATAAAGTCCGCGGGCAGAACTGTTTCGAAAAGTACTCTAAAGCTACACATATTTTAACGCAATGAAGTGAGACGAAAGCATTTTAAGATTTTTGTGAACGCTTCTGTAGCTCAGCGTTGCATTGTCTTCGATTTCCCACGTAGCATCTTTGAAACTCCGTGCACGTATTCCGAAAGTCGCTATCGAGTTGGAGGATTGAAATTTTTCTCGAGAGATGTTCTTTGAGAAGAAAATGATGTTCACGTGTTCTGTTTCGCAAACAAAATTTATTAGATAACGAAAGACGGCAACAAATACATTACACAACTTCACTTTGTGATTTAGTGAAGGGTGTTTTATTGTAAGGAGGAACATTGTTTTTACACTTCGTGTGTTTTTTGGACAACCAAAAGTTTGTTCAAAGCAAATTTTCCTTCAATGTTGACATTTGTAAACTAGGAGCAAAGCTTCCCTCTGTGTCGCAAAGAATGCTGAATAGTAAAACTAGTCCGGTACAGCATTACACAAGAGCTTTGTATTTGTCACTCAAGATTAAAATTACATTTTTTGTTTGAAACAATACCTTTAAAAGAGACATTTTACATTATTTTTAATTTATTAAATATTTACGTGGTCAAAAGAAGTCTTTAAAAAATTACATATTCAATCAAATTGAACTTCTTAAAACTAATTGTTGACTGACGAGTCCTTTGCGGTGGGTACTACTGCATATCGTTTTACTGCATAGTTACTACACGTATTTGCAAGTGACATATGATTTTGGTAGAAAATTACGAGACCATCACCAACAACAAACCACGGTTTAGTTGGTTGTAAAAACATTCAAGGAAACATTGGAACTCAGATACGGATAATTCATCAGTCTTTATTCAGTTAAGATTCACTCTGAGTAACCGTGATAATAAGAAAAAGTACAGGGAACTGGGACACATTGATCCGATTTTTTTATTAAAAGTGTTGGTGCCCAGAAAACAAATTTCAAGTATGATGAACATAATACTGTCGTCTCCACCTTCGAGCAAAGTGTGTTTAAAGTAGCTTCCTTTGGAACCTAGCTTTTACACCCCACTCAAATTTACTAAGTCAGCGCCTCTTCCAAAGCCAGCTCTTAAGAGCATGTTCACTGGGCTCTCATCCCTTCTTAATCAACTACGAGAATACGCTTCAGGCGGCTCCAATTGGTTGGAAGTCATACTCGCCAAATTACTACAGTTACTACTTTGCAGACCTCGCGATATAACCAATGAGAATTAAGTTAGTCAAACAAAGATGCTGGAACCAAGTAAAAAATGTATCACTCTTATTCAGCATTTACTTGTTTCTGTAATTAGCTAAATGCCTGCTGTGTAACACATACATTATCAACTGAGTTTTGTTTTCATTTAGTTTTTAGTGGATATTAATCTAGACGCTTTATTTTAACATTCGTAACTTTCTTCTCCTCTCATCGTGGTGAGAGACAGACGGCAGAATGTCTGCTTGCCTCCACTGGCTATTGTGTGTTTTTATTACTTCCTTTACATTAATTGTCAATGGCTTACCTACAAACATGCATGGTATTGTAATCACTAGTGTTCACTTGTGTCCAGTGTGTATGCATCAGTTTCTGTGCTCCGCATGCTATAACTTGATCGTATATATGTCACTGCATTGTGAATAAACTGATTTTCGTTCCACGCACAGGAGACATTTGTTATACCACGAGCAAAATTTATTGATATATTAATTTGGCACATATGTTTTCAAATCTTTATCATTTCATACATTTCTTTTCTGCAAGCTGTGTGATTTCAATATATTACACGTTGTCAATTACAATGATGAATTTGTTACATTCATCTGTTTCACTCAGCGCTTAATTTCATGTTGTCCAGCGCTTCAGTTCATTTCTGTTGTTAACTTTTAGGTTCACGTTTATTATCATATTAGTATTGCAACATGAAGCGATCAAGCCAATAATCAATCAAGACATCCAAGAAATATTCTAAAAAAATTATTATCCACTATTACAACACCCTTCGCGAAGTTTTCTTTGACATTGAACTCTAGCAGGAATCAACCCCTAATCACTCAAGAAACTTAATCTTACTTCTAAGCCGGGAGCATCGAACTACAGTTACCTCAATTTAACGTTCATCTAATAAGTTATTTCAGAGCGTATTTCTTGCTAACTTCCACCACCCAAGATTTAACAATATAAATTCTTGATTCTATTAGACGACTCTTCACTAGTTCGTCTGATAGTTCAGCATATGTCTTTCTCTCAGTGCCCTTTTTATGATATTTAAACATTTTTCATTTCTGACTGCAAAAAATTCAAACATTACATTTAAGTTTTGATAATTGGCTACGAGCGTTGAAGTGTTCAAATTGTTTCTCTGACTTATCTAGCCATGTGGAGAGACCTGTGCTGTTACAATATAAATGTCAATGACTTCATTATTTTAATGAATCGAATTAAAATATTTTCAATACCGAGAACACACGAACAGATTTCAATGAACCGTTGCTGAGCATTCAAAAATATATGGTACTTTTAGGAAAAGACTCTTATCTATGTTAATAGCACAAAAACTAAAAAGAGGAAACCACTAACATTTTCCCTCTTTTCATCCATTACAAAATTTCATTTTCCGTTTATTTTCACAAACAAAATCCTCTGTATGTACTTATTTTACTTCCACATTACAGAATCCAAAACACGATTCCAAAAATAAGAGCCGTTTGTATATAATCAATTAAATGTTCATACTTATTCTTGGGTGACATATTTTGATGTGAAATCTTAGTTTTTGTAAGCAAGTACATTTGACGTCTCTTGTCTCTTCGAGTCAGTTGATCACTCTCAAAGAAAGTTCATTTACGGAACTGAGGAAGAACACGATATAAACAGTAAAATTGGAAAAATATCTTGCAAAACGGGATTGCTTTCACACGACTTGGAACACTATAAATATTAAGACGTAGGAGATTTCCGAGACGTTGGAGACAAACTTCTCTAATGCAATTTGGCATTAATTAATTAATGGCAGTAATGTAGCTCATTTAATATTTGCCTGACACAGGTAAATCAATTGTGAACTGAAAATCAGTTACGGACATTCCTGACATGTGTGTAAAAAGTGGATACATGAATAGAAAGAAGGTTGCTCCGAAAACATTTAGTATATTTTCCCCAAAAAACTCGACATTGTGGCTCATGCCTCTAATATCCTATCATATTTTCCAAGTTTCCATGACATTAAAAAGGAAGTAGACTCAAACTAGCGGAGTTTGCTCAATGAAAACGCAAAATTGAATGTTTTCTTGCACACTCTTTCAAGTCTCAAGAAGAACGGTTTTCTTATACCTAGAACCTTGATCTATTTAGTTATTTAGTCAACGGAGCAATCAAAATTGAAGAATTATGTACAAAAGTTGCTATTCAAATCTCAAAGTCTAATAAACATAAAAAAATAAATTCTAAATTCATCAATGAACCAAATAAACTTAGCTATTGTATATCATTGCTCCAAATAAACCAGTAGTTAATTTAGTCTCCCAATAAGTTCTTCGTTCGCGAATTGTTAAGAAAATAAAATAATTTTACAGAAAAATGTCACCAATTTACGGACATACAAAATGTACTAACCCCTTCAAGGTTACTGGCAGAACTATCTTGTCCCCACTTTAGCCACATTAGTATTAGAATGTCCAGAAGCGACCCTTCACATTCGACCCTCTCGTTCAACCACTGTACACGACCTTCTCCTCCCCTTCTTCCGCCACCAACCGAATTTGCGCCATTTGTCGCGTTGTGATCCTCCCGTCCCCAACAACTCGTCCTTCCGCAACCTCAATCCCTCACGGGCGAGCAACTTTCCCCCTCCCCCGCCTGCATTACCGCCACCCCCCTCCCCCTCCCGCGAGCGTCGCAGATGAATTTACTCGCATTACCCTTTGTTGGGGAATCTTGTTAGTTCATTTTTATCCCGCGCGTCCCAGCGTGACGCCACCGCTCCGCGCGGTGCTTCAAAAGTTGATGCAATTAGAGTCTGTGCCGCCTCTACGCATCGCCACTGTCTCTTCTGCCTCCCTTTGCGCTGATATTTACCGTCAAATCTGCACACACCGATTCGAAACCAGAAAAAAGCGCGCGCGGAGTGTTCGCGGGGACGCGAGAGGTGGGGACGGAGCGGAGCCTCTTTTTCCGGCCGCCAGGAGCGGCACCGTCGCTCGCCTCGCGCGTAATCCAACGCGACCGCCGTGATCCCGTCGACGGCGTTCGGCGGCGTCCTGGTCGCGCTCTGGTGGATAAATAGATCTGTTTAAAACGCTGTGACTCTTTATCGCAATTAGCACTGACTGCAAACAGCTAGCACGGATTCGCGATTGTTTCGCTGAGCGCTAATATGAGCTGGCGGTTAACAGCGTGTGCAACAAGTCTGCTTTGAAATATGAAAATAAATGGAGACATGAGTCTAACGGATTGATAAATCCATAGTAAAAAGTCGTATGTAATGATAGAGAAACTTTCGATTTTGCAGTTTTATTGATTATAGCGGTATAACAACCAAACTTTACGTAGTGAGTGGTTATTGGATCTCATCATAAATTTGGAACAAAAATGTGAAATTGGAATGACACGAAGGCTTTCGGAAGTTACCAATGTGCTTTTTTAAAAGAAAGTTCTTCTTATCTGCTGGTCAGAATATGAAATACGTATATTATTTGAAAATAATCGAGAAATATCTACATTTTCTCAAAGTGAACTGCGTAAAATTAATGCAACAACTGCTTTCTCATAAGTTCCTTGCATAGTGATCAGCATGACTTACAACGCTATTGCCAAAGGTTTTATGTAAATGTATACGTGTGTATATATTCTGACGTCACTTCCCGACTACTGATAACCAACAGGCACCTAATGAGGCAGAGCAGCTGAATGCTCCATGTGAGCTTTGCATTCATCTCAGGGTAGCAGGATCTTCCGGGGTGAGAAAGGGATCCCAAGACACGTAAATCAAAATAAGTTTTTGTGCATATATTCTATCAATAATTGAGTATAATCCACAAATTTCAAAAAAATAAAAAATGGCACGGAAATTAACACTCAAATGATTCTTCACCTCGGAATTTTTCTCTTCTTCAAAAATAACTAACACTCTTTATGAAACACTCAGCATTACTCCGACAGCAACGTATTTTAAAGAAAACCTAAAATTCAAATTGTGATACCGTGTATTGTTAGTGCCTGGCTGAATAATAAACAAAAAATGTTGCTTTTAGCAAATAAAATTGTAATGCATCTTTTATTTAATTTTCGTAATCAAATTTATACACTCAATTCTAAATCATGACCTAACAATACCAAATTTAACTTTTCCACATAATCACGTGCCTTATTAGAGCAAAGATTAAATACAATTACTATTTACAGAAGAAAATTTACACCCTTGAAATTAAATTTTCTTGGATCATGGTTCAAAGATAATGTGTTATAATATTTTACAAGGGCTTCAACGTAGTTTGTGAGCATACAGCTCGCTCCACGTCTCGCTCAATTTGTAAAGTATGTTATTCACTTCAAGTGAATTATTTAGTTAAAAAGTCTTCACGGGCGCGCGACCACTACTCGAATGCAGTTCTTAGCGGTCATACGCCTGTCGTTTGCGACGCACTTCAAAATTTCCGTCTAAATGCCGTTCTCTTTACCTTTTCTGGTCGCGCGCACACCTAGCTTGGCCGAACGCGGACGTCCGCTCGCCGCTGACTCCATTCCGAGCCTGGTGCTGCCTCCGCCTCATCGCCTCCGGAACTCCGCTAGGCACCGTTCCCTCGCTCACCACGTCTACGGACTCCAATCCAGCATTCCAACATCCAATTCCTTCTTCCCTGCTTCTCCTTCTGTAAGCCGAATCCGCTCGACCGTAAGGCTCGTTTTCGTTCTTCTGCTCCGTCCTCCGCACGTTGTATGCAGCCGTGTCCACTGTCCACTCACACATAAATAACTTACGGCGTTCGATAGTTCTCGGCGTTGCTCTCGACACGCTTTACTTTTTCACAATTCTCAATGTTGTTACTACAGTTCTCGCCTCCTCTCAATTTGCATGAAGTTGCTATAAAAATTTCTCGTCTACTTCACTTCTCAAATCTCGTTCGACTTGCTCCGCAAAAATGTATGTCGACTCGGAAATTCTCTACTGTTTAGATTGCAATAATTAATCTCACGCTAGCCGGTCCCGTGGCTGAGATCGCGAAGGCAGTAGTGCCGTAGTGGTCTTGGACCGGGAGGCTGCGGGTTCGAGTCCGCCTCGGGCATGGCTGTATGTGTTCGTCCTTTCACATCCCTTTCATCACCATATCGTGTCATCATCATGTCATAATGTTACTTCCAATAGTGGTCGCTAAAGAATGAGTGGTTTGATGCGACCTTAAATAAAAATCTAACGCTAATTGTTCCTCTCTGCAGAATGCAAATTTCACTTTACTCGAGCTAATAAGATGGCGATCTGATTCTAGGCACTCCGCTCTCCCTACAAGTGCTACTCATTTCGCCGACGATCGAACCAAGAAGACAGATTCCGGTCATCTGTTCTGCGTATTAAGTGACGCCCCTTTCCACGGAGGGGAGAAAGCTCGTCACACCCCTTTGGGACTGAACCCTCGCGCTTACCATGTCAGGCAACTCTCGCGCAACGTTATGGTCACCAAATACAAGATAGGACGTCCTGGACGGTTGGTACATGGACCAATCATCACAATATATATATAGTATATATATATATATATATATATATATATAGCAATAATTAGAATATTTGTAAAGTATGACGTGATTCCGGCAGCTCAGTAGGCAAAGGAATTTATGACGCGCTTTGTTCTTGCTACGACTTGCTCGCAGCCCCTATTCCTCTCCCCTGCGGCAAGCCTCAGGTCAAAAACTCTGTTTTTGAAGCAGCTGGACACCGGGTCAACCGGGCGCCTAGCCGGGGTACCAACAAATCGTTCCAAACGACGCACTCACGCGCCAAGGTCCCCAGACCCTTCCGCACCCACCTCCCCCCCTGACAAACAAACACGGATTGTTGAAACATCCACCTCCTCCTGCGACGCCATTGAATTAATATGGGTGAACCAAACTTGCTAGGCCTGAAGCTGTGCTGCAATTGCGCAGTTCACAAGAAGTTAAACACAATGAGAGCGCAATGGAAATTTCCCTGTAAAAGAATGCGTAGCCAGCATTGGTCAAAAGTTAAGATAACGACCATTAGATTTGACCAATCATGACGCTCAGAGAGAGCGAAGAATTTGAGCGAAGAAGACACGAATAATTTGAGAAAGAGGGGAGAAATCACTTGGACGGGGTGACTTTCGTTCGGGCACGGGAAACTGAATTCGGAGATTTGATCACGACACGAACTTCGTTCGCGTCGGGTGGAGAGAGTAGACAGCAGGACGCGGAATCGCATCTCTGCGTGTCTGTCTTCAAAATTTTATAAGTTACTTTGGTGTGGGTGACCAAACATTTTAGTCAGATCGTCGAAGTCATTATCCGAATCTGTGAAAATCTGATTGTTATGAGCGCAATAACGCTCTACCGTCATTTCAGCCGAAATTATTTTATTTTGGTGCACGCACAGCTAACGTTTTTACGGCGACTATCAGTTATGATCGTCTATTGAACTTTCTTTAAAAAGACGAAACGCTAAGCGAGTGTTGTCAAGGTTGATGCCACGAGCGGGAGTCCGTGGCACGAGTGCCACAATGAAATCGCCTCTCCACGCATTTCATTACTCCTCCACCAGAGACAATGCCATCCCTATTGTAGAACGGCGGTGTTACTACTAGTCGTAATAGTTCCCTTTCCCGACGCTAGTTGCGCAGAGAAGCTCATGGCATGCCACGGTGCTACGACACGTGCCACTGCCACCAAAGAAGACCTTTGCGCTAAAGCTCTCGCAGCCTGCCGCACTTGAATGAATTATCGTAATTGCGTAAAGACTGCAATCGATATCGGATCTTGAGCCATAAGCACCCCGCTACCAGAGGAGTGACGGAGCGAGTCCCCCACAAGTGGGAAACTCCATCTACATCCGGCAGACGACCTTCAACCAGCTGGCAGGGTCGGTCGTCGGCCCCGAGAAGAAAGGTACGTCTCAGGTGGAAGACTTTATGAAGGAAATCGGTGAAGTTTTCTCAAACGAGCTGCTGCTCGTATTTAAGCTCATAAAGCTTCGTAATTAAACGGAAAGAACTTCTTGTTAACGAAGAATCAGTGAGGAGTTCATACAGCTAATTGCAAAGCCGCGCTTTGGCTTATTTTGTTATGGTAGGTATTAAGTTTATGTAAAATTTGTATATAATGAGCTCAACTAAGATCTTTTTATTAACAAATTTTCTTCTTTTTTATTCTATTTTGGAACATTAAATTTTGTGTATTATAATAGTACTCACTTGTTTTCTTTCACGGTACAATGCAATTCCTTTAAAGTGTCACATAGTTGCCCCTAAATATCCCTGAGCTAGCCGAGGCTGGATTTAATAAAATTTGGGTTTACTTAAATTAATAAAAGCCGCGCGCTTTTAAATATAATGTGTATGTGTGTGTGATTGTGTGTTTCTCAGGCGTTGCAAGACATTGCAAGACGTTCCAAGTCGGGGCTGGGCAAGGCAGGGGCGGTGAAAGGCAGGGCAGGCTTTGCAGAAAAGACTGCAAAGTGCAGGACCAGGATGGCAAAGATAGGACCATACTACAGAGAAAAATACATTTTCCTATGGCATACTGTACGTGATTGATAATACACGTACCACGGAAGCACTTCGCTAGTTTTTAACGAATCCTTTCAGTAAGAAACTTATCCTTGGTAATAATGGAAAAAAGAAATAATAAAGAGAAAAGTCAATTTTACAATACGCTACTCGTCCATTTATACCACCCGTTGAGAAGTGATTACCTCTCTCTTTTACTACATTCATCTCATTAAAATCTAACATCGTGAATGGTATGCACACATATGTCTCCGAAAGCTAAAAGATCAAAAACTTCCCTTTGGAGATACGACATTATCCGACTTCTGGGCCTTTTATAAATTACATAGGTAAATTCTTCCAAGAAAATAGAGTTTTGTGGGTCCTCAAATCTTTAAGAAGGATTCTCTACCATTAGGGAATTTTCGAAACTAAGTTTTGAAAGCTCTGATAATATTCTATAATACAGTTATTTCAGCTACGATGTAAATTATTACCGAAAATGATGGAAACCTTCCTGTGGGAATTTAAAACACCTACTGGTGGCAGTCGCACGCGTCGGTGCTCCGCAGCATGCCCCGATCTACTCTGCGCAAGTAGCGTCGAGAAAGGGAAACTATTAGTAATCCCGCCGTTTCACAATAGGAATGGCGCCGTGGCTCTGGTGGCGGGGTGATGAACTGCGTGGAGGAGCGATTTCGTCGTGGCACTAGTGCCACAGACACCCGCTCGTGGCATCGACCTTGACACCACTGATTCTAGATAGTGTCAAAAATCCTGCTACTGACGAAACTCGAAACTTATGACCTTCCGCTTAGAGGCAGTGACATTAGTTAATCCCTTGAGACCCCTAAAGCGGTGCCTATTCTCAAGCCGAGAGCACTGGAGAAAAGTAAAAGAGGTACTTGTTAATGGAAATTTTGTGGAGTAGCAATCGTGCTCTAAGCTGTATTTTCTTCTTGAAATACATTTTACAGTTATGGTTTGAATTCTGCTACTGCGTTTCATTAGAAACATTCTGGAATAAAATTGACGTTTGATGAGTTAGGAAGGTGATAAAAGTCTAAATGTCTGCAATTATTTCAGAAATGAATTGAATGGTTCACTTTGCAGCAATGTTGATGTAATGGTTCCTCCCACAAAATTTAATTTATTAATGGTGTTAGTTCTGCAGATACATAATATGCACCGAAATGCGAAATCTATGAGCTGAGAACCAAGTCGAGATGATAGGCGTACTTTTGCACTCTGAGTTTGTTAATGAAATCCTGGAATTTGATTTTTGTAATTTTGTGAATCACACATTTATTGACGAACCTTTTCTCATTATGATTAAGCAATCTTTATTCCTAAATAATCAGAACCAATTATAAACAGACAGTTCTATTATTCTAAAAGTTTTTACAACGATTCATACCCTATCTGTTCTTGTAAACATTTTAAGAAGGATAAACTGTCGGTGTATAATTGGTTCTGATAATTCAATATTAAAATAGACTATCTCTTTAGATATAAAGTTTGTATTCAGTTGAGTAGGAATGGGAATGAAAATTTCAAATGAATTACAGAACAAAATATTTCCATATGCAAAAACGCGAAGTCTCAAGTAAGTGACACTAAGGGACCGGCGCCAGTAACGAATTTGAAACTTGGAAGACTTGTCCGAGGTTGCGAGTTGGAAACCAGCATCGCAGCAGAATCAGCGAATTGTCACAGTGAAAGATGGAGGACAACGGAAAGAATCAAGTAAGGGTAAGTTAAATTGAGAGTACGAGAAGTGAAAGCGAGGTGAGGGAGAAGGAGGAGGCTATAAAGACGACACGAAGCGGCCACAAGGGAAGCGGGCTCTAGAGAACCGGGCTCTAGAGAAGCGGCCACAAGAGAAGCGGCCACAAGAGAAGCGGCCACAAGAGAAGCGGCCACAAAGAAAAGCGGCCACAAGAAAAGCGGCCACAAGAAAAGCGGCCACAAGAGAAGCGGCCACAAGAGAAGGCGGCCACAAGAGAAGCGGCCACAAGAGAAGCGGTCACAAGAGAAGCGGCCACAAGAGAAGCGGCCACAAGAGAAGCGGCCACAAGAGAAGCGGCCACAAGAGAAGCGGCCACAAGAGAAGCGGCCACAAGAGAAGCGGCCACAAGAGAAGCGGCCACAAGAGAAGCGGTCACAAGAGAAGCGGCCACAAGGAGAAGCGGTCACAAGAGAAGCAGGCACGAGAGAAGTTGACACAAGAGAAGTGGAACGGAAGGGAAGCGGAAAGGGACAGCATAATGAATAGAAGTAGAGAGAGGAAAATGTAGCCTCGGAGAAAGGCAGCGAAAGTGTGAAACGGAGAAGGAAGCGAGGAGAAACTGTAAAGAATGATGGTGGAGCTGAGGAAGCAAGAGAAGAGAAATTCGACAGCAACGGGTGGCAGTGTTGGAGAGCACAGCGACGGAAGGGGGGCTGTGGAGGCGTGCAGCGGGATCGGCGGTGGGGCAATCCGAAGGGATGGAAGGACGCGCAGAGGGGCTGCGGGCAGAGGCGGGCGGCGGTCAGCGAGCAAGGAGATGACTCCGCGCGGCAGCAAATCCAGGAACAAAGCGCCGCGCGCCGCGCTCTGATTTTGTAAGGCTTTAATTCCAGGCAGGGAGATAGGCCTCGTATTAAAGCCATTGTGCACGTGCTTACCCCCCTCTCTTCCCCCCGCCCCGCGAAGCCACCTCGACCTCTCGTTAATGCGCGTCAGTAATAAGAGCCCCCGATGGCGGAAATGGAACGCCGTCCCCATGGCAACGGGAAGCAACAAATGCTTTAATGGCCCAGATGGTCCGTTTGATTTGCACATGATGTGGGTTATTATGTTCCACACAATGATTGCGTGAGTACTCTCTGGACGTGCGGTTTGGCGATGGAAATGTAGAAATACGAGTATCTTGCCAAATGCCCATTTATCTTTCCTGTGCATTTAATGTAATCTAGCTGGATCTATGCTATCTTGCCGGATTAATGCCACAGTACTGATATTTGTCATAAAATATTTTTCATAATTATATTAATTTAGATGCTTGCAGATGAGCTCGCAAAATATTTTATTGTGCCGGTTGGTTTATTGTGCTAGCTAGGGTATGGTGTTTGTTTAGGTACGTATTGTGCTGTGTCAGTATATCTTACTATTCTGATATGTCGGTGCCGCACGTCTTACTGATTAAAAATGATCGCAAAATACACGACTTTTAAACACTCACCAAGACAACTCCACACTCACCGAGACGACTCCAAGTCTCACCTTATAATAAAAATTAAAAAAATACTACTTATCATAATTAAATAATATTCATCTGGATATTCGAGGGACATTTTGCGTTCTTACTCACTATTCTATTCCAGAAGAATTCTACTTCTGTAATATAAGTGATTCATGGAGTTTCCCATATCTAGCAGCGTGAACGGTCAGTATTTCATTTAATATTGCTTACGAATCTGAAACAAGTGGATTATAAGTTTTTATTACTTTTCTTTGCGATAAATAACTCAAAAATACTAGATGAAAACTTGCTGTTTGTTTCGAGTTGGTCATGAAGTTAATAGTCTGAACTCTATAAAACTTTCTTTAAAACATTCGAAATATTCTGGGAGATCTGTGGCAGCTCGAAATCCCAGTAGCCAGTGAAAAAGGGATGGTTGCCAGAGACCTGTTAGTTTGCAAAGTTTAAATTTGAATTCCATCTTTACAGAAAGAGTTAGTTTTACCAACACTGAAACGAAAAGTCAAAGTGTGAGAGAGGTTTGAAGATACCGCTTCGTTACCATTTTCTGAGATGAATTTAACTAAAGAATGAAATCTTGGTTGTACAAAAGATATCGCGGCCGAGGACATCGTTGACAACCATTTTAGGACTTCACGAACAGAACGTTTTCATGAATATTGGTCACGGAAAGACATATGACTTCATGAACAAAGAACTTCAATGATACAGAAAGTAGATAGAGGAGATGGTAGAGACAACGATTCACAGGAGACTGACCAGACTAAAATCTTTAAACCATCTCTAATATAGGAAAAGGGGAAATGGATCAAATGTTGATGCAAGTGCGTTATATGAGATGCTGTGGAGGTTTTCTATTACAAAAACACATGAAAAAATCATCACAGTTCCCGAGTATTAGTCGTTACATCTGCTGACAACTCAACCCTTTATCACTCGTCATAGTACAATGCTTAGAAGAGCTACTCGTACGCGACGAAGGAACGGATTTGCGACGGGTTGTTTGTCATGTCAAGGGGACCTAATGCCCCGTGAGACTGCGAATGAGGAATAGAGGGAATATCCGGGAGAAGAAATATCCGGGATGGGGAAGGAAGGGTAGTAGGTTGTAACTTAGTGGGCTAAAAACCAGGGCAAAAAACAGGAAGAAGAAGAACAGGACCAACATTTACAATAACACGAAGGATCAGTAGTATGACAAAAAAAAAGACCTCATGAACATGGAAAGTATAATTACCTGACGAGGACCGCAAAAAGAAGAATCACAACTTTCAGATAATGAAATACGTGGAGAGTTATCTTCTACATTAACAATAAAAAATCTTCACTACAAACTACAGACGAAAAATCTCGCTTTGTGGATCGCAGATCAGAGATGACAGACCAACATCTGCCCTCATCCCCAGTCCCTGTGCAGAGCCGAAGAGGTGACAACGCGTGGAGCAGCCGCCGCCGCTGAAGACGACGGGGCCTTATTTAAGAGGTCCCGCGCGGCGCAGAATTCGCATCAATCTTAAGGCGGCAGCGCGGAAAAGAACACCCTCCTCTCCATCTCCCTCCCCCCCGCACAGCGGCACGTCCATCCGCCCTTGTTTAATTAATTCCGGCGGGACGGCAGAGCACACAGAACACCATTAACCTCATTAATTAGAAAATTATTTTACTTCTTTTCTCGGGTGCCAGAGCGCGCGCGCGCGAGCCAGCGGAGAACGGGAGGTGGCGGGAGGCGGGGGGTGGGGGAGGAGCGGTTCATCTCACGCCGAGTTCATTAGTTTCAAAATCCGCCGCCGTGCGGCGCTGTGCTCGTGTGAGGCAGTGACGACGGAAGGGGAGGCGAGAACGGGAATGTCGAGTTGCCACTCCCACCATTGCATGCGCTCCTACTCCACCCCCGCCATCACCTTCTCTCCCACTCGATCTCAACACCATCTTCACTCCCACTCCACATCCACTCTCGCCTTTACTCCCACTTCCTCTCACCATCGCCTTCAGTCCCACTCTACTCCCAACATCGCCTTCACTCCCATTCCACTCCCACCATCGCCTTCACTCCCACTCCACTCCCACCATCGCCTTCACTCCCACTCCACTCCCACCATCGCCTTCACTCCCACTCCACTCCCACCATCGCCTTCACTCCCACTCCACTCCCACCATCGCCTTCACTCCCACTCTACTCCCAACATCACCTTCACTCCCACTCTACTCCCAACATCGCCTTCACTCCCACTCCACTCCCATCGTCTTCACTCCCACTCCACTCCATCGCCTTCACTCCCACTCCCACCCTACCCACCACTCTTACCCTCACTCTCTCCCACCATCACCTCCTCACTCCACTCTCACTACCGCCATCACTCCCCACCCGATCATCGTCCTACAACCCCTCTCCCAACATCGCCTTTCCCACATTACTCTCACCATCACCTGCACTCCCAACTCCCACCGTCATATTCACTCCCACTCCCCTCCCACCAACGCTTCTTTCCCTCATCCCCACCTTCACGCCCTCCACCACCCACCTTCTTCTCCTCCTCCTCCCCCCGCCGCCGCCGCCGCCGCTCTCCATGCAAAGTCCAATTTGCCCGCGGGACGAGATCAAATGCTGCGGCGACGGCGGCGCGTGAACGTGAAGGGTCTCCGCGCTGCGCTGCGTGGCGCGGCGCGGCGCGGGGGGGGGGCGGGGCGGCGACGTGAAAGGGGGCGTCGGCACGGAGCCGCCACAGACGCCCTGGCAGCCTCCGCCCCGCGCCCCCGCGCCGCCCGCAGCTTTGCCAGTCGCCTCCGTCAGCGGCACGCGCTCCGGCGCCTCGACGCACCTCACGGCGCCTCCTTTGCCTTTCGCTTTTTTTTTACCTTTCATATTTTGTTAAGTGATGCGAGCAAAAGGATAATAGAATGGAAAGTATCCCATGACTCTTCCTCAATTTGAAAAAAAAATTTGCACGAAATTTCTCGTGAAAACTACACATTTGAAATGCTCGGTCTCTTACAAAAAAAGTCAATTTTCATTACAATGTGTTGAAATGTTCGTGATGAAGATCGTTTCGGAGGACGAATGTTTTTCAATTGTAATGTTGTTGACGTTTCAAGCTTTGCTCTATTCTAAATGCAATATTCAGTTGCATATACGATGAGCATCGCGCATGCAACTCGATTGCTTCAATACTGCAAAAATCCAAGTAATACTAATGCTAATAGGAAACCAAAATGACGCTACTCACTATTGAACGGAGACAGAAACATCTGTTTGAACTTCTCGTTCTCCAAAATCCAGAGAGAACTTAAAATCTCAAAACCGCATAATTAAACGCATAATAAAACCACAAAATAAATGGAACTAATAAAATGGAAATAACTACAAAAATCTTTCGCACAAATCATATTACTCCTAAATTCGGTTTCTGCCCATCAAATTATTAGAAAATAATCGGTACTTAATGAATAAGAAATTAATCCGATTCTATGATTGTAGAGTATAAAATCTGTGCTTGATATGCAAATGAACTTCAACTGTATTTGACCTCAGCTGCTTAATGTTTTTTTTTGTTAATATGCCTCTACTTGCCTGCTTCGACCGTTTCGAGGAAGTGTATTTCCCGAATGCACGTCCATGAGATTAAACTCACGTGCCATAGTTTTTAGTATGAAAATTGGGTACACATCGAGTATTTTCAGACGGCCATGCATTTTACACAGCGTTTTCATTCAGTAGAATAAAGCGTATGACACAATACTCATTCAAAATTCAAGAATGATTCTCTAAAGATATAATAAAAATTATAGGTAACAAACAAAAATTAATGAAGTACTGCAACGGCACTTTTAAATACCCCAACAACACCAACATTCTACGAATATTATTGGGTTCTTTCTCACCACACAAGCCGCGTAAGTTTTTCATCTCGAACGCGTTAAAATCGCCCCACTTTCGCAAACAAGGAAGACAACGGCAAAGGCTAACGCGTTGGCTTCGAGCGGAAGGTGTCGTGAGCGAGTTAGACACCGGGAATCGATGCGCAGTCGCTCAACGGATTGCAGAACTGCAGACCGCAACCGCCGCCCTGGTCACGCGAACTGCGGAGTTAAGCGCCACGCCCACACGCCGCGCAGCGTCGGTCAGAGAGACAACACGAACTCGGACTAGGGGTGATCCAATCAGTATTACAGTATCCAATCAGAATTATCCAATTATTATCAGTATCAAGTATTAACCCGGGAATGCTCGCAATAGGTCTGCGAGATCCAAGCCACGACAAATTTATGTTTCTGAAATTATTGCGATGCTGATTAGGCGTCTGGTATTTCATGTATCCCTTCATTGTGCATTTCTGAGAACGCCTGGCTTTTTATTTTTATACTTTTGCTGAATCATTTCCCTTGAGGATGTTGAAACGTGATCGCTGCACTGCGCGATGTCTGTCTCACACATTAGGAGCAATGGCGCCGGTGCATTGTGAGCTTCTGTCCTGAGAGTTACATTTCATGGCTTGTCTCTCCGTGAGTGTTCAGACAAGAATTCTGAAGTTTAAGATACATTAACAATTGCATTGGGGAGACATATAAAAACTGAATAAAATACGTATTTCAGCAAATGGACCTTCAGATCATTCGCATTCACAAAAACGTTGCACTTATATCTGAGAGTTTCATTGCGGGCACTGGCGTGAGTTTATCTATTGCGAGCACTCCCGGGTTAAGTGTGGCGAGACACCTCAAACAGTCACGGTACAAATCTTTGAGAACATTTTTATGCTGATTTAGCTCGCGAGATGGATTAGCACCCCAGCGTTTCTAATGCAGATAAAATATTTTATAAAAAAAATCTCGTGCGAGCGACTTGGTTTCCGGATTTTCGCACTTCTTTAGTTTAATTTTTTACTTATTTAAGGACGCTTTTCAACTATTATGGTCATACGAATAGCGACCACTATAAGTAACATTGGTGGTAACAGTAACCGTATACGGATACAAACATCCATGCCCAGGGTGGGATTCGAACCCGCAACAGTTCAGGCACGCGGCAGCTACGGCTCTTTAGCATTAGCAAAAGTCGGCTATCCAGGCCAGTGAATTTTCGCACTTTGAGCAACTAAATTTTGCGTTTAAAATATTTCAATCCAAAAGAAGGACGAAGTATTGTAGGAAATACTTAGTGTTTCAATTCAATATGTATTTAAGAAATAAAATTTAATTTTGAAACCTTTAACTCACTTCAAAGAAACTAAATTAATTTAGTTGAATCATGAAGAAAACTATGCATGTGCGCAGAGTCAGCAGTTCTAGATAATTGATCTAATAACGTGGTATGTTTCAAAAATTTCTCATTATGTTGTTGTAACCCTTCTGTTCGTTGTCATTGCATATTTCCAGTTGAAATATTCACTTTTACATGAAATTCTGACTTGAACCAATTGAAGAGGGCTTGCGTGTTGAAGATCGTTTTTATGTTAGTTCCAAATGAATATAAAGTCCATCAGTTGATGTGTCGACGTGACAACGCAGTGCATGGCATGGTAGGACGACGGAGGCAGGAGGGGCGTGGTCTAAGCCAGGGAATTTAAGGCCAGCACCGAGAGCAATGTGAACTCAGTTGTCTGACTACCACCGTGCGAGATGAATGTAACCCTTTCGAGCAACGCACTTACATCAAGACAGCCGCTCCCCGTTGACGAAATACCCTGGGATGTCACAAGAAATTGGTGGAAGCTGTCGGGAATAATATCCTTCCATACCGAACCGTCGCGAGATAGCCAGAAGAGTTTCAGCGAGGACGCGTAGCCACCTTTGATCAGCAACGCACGGGACAGCTTGAGAGTTTTACGTTTCTCGATACCACTTTCGATATTTGACTCCAGTTGCGTCCATCGTCTGCTTCCCTGCAGTATATGCTTGATTACCCCACGTGCCACATCGGTCTGCACACTTGCAGGTCGTCCTGTGCGTTTGCTGATCGCAGGTTGCTACGTGTCCTTGGTGAAACTCTCCTGGCTAACTCACGACTGTCCAGTGTGGAACGGTTTTATTCCCGACAGCTTCCATCAATTTACTGTGACATTCTAGAGCATTTCTTCAACGTGTAACGGGCGTCTTGATGTAGGAGGGTAGCTCAAAAGCGTTACATAGATCTCGCACGGTGATAGTCAGACAATTGATTTTCATTATATTTGATGAGTTTGGCCATCTATTTTCTGGCAGACAATCGTTAAAAACAACTGTTTGAAGTATGTCAGAATCACTTAATTTTAAACATTGAACTTTGACTACTAAATTATGAATAAAAACCATTATGTTTAAAATCATGTGATTCTGAGTTATTTCAAATATTTTTTGAAACTACAATCTGTCAGAACATTGCTGGCCAAACTCATCAAATAAAATTGAATTTAATAGTAACAGGCAATTCACTGCATTTATTTATAGAGACTTTCAAAGAACCATCTTTTGTTGTGAATATAAAATTGGACTGCATTTCTTTAGAAAAAACAATTGCCATGACTTCTGCCTCAACGCTGGTATTCCTGTTTCCATATAGTAGTGGATTGATTGATTGATTCGTGTTTCCAGGCGCGACAACTACTTAGGTCATTAGTCCCGTAAGTGTAGTACGTGTTTTTTTCTCGGGAGGTGGCGATAATCTTTTCCCCGCTGGATGGCGAGATCTGGCGCCGACTTACCGTCGACTAGCGGGGTTTTCCCCTCAACCAGGTATCTCCCACCAGCGGGGCACCGCCCCAGCCGGAACAAGCTGTAAGCTCCCGACCGGCCTCCCGGCATATGTGATAGTGTAGTGCATGTTAGTGTACGTGTGTGTGTAAGAGAAGAGGATAAGACCAGGAAGATGAAGGAAAGATCGCGCACGTTCCGTGGCCCGTTTCTTAGGGTACTGCTCCGGTATTCGCCTGGTGTTGACCGGAGAAACCACGGAAAACTACCGATCAGAGCAGCCGACCGCTAGAAATTCTCCTCCAGACAGCGACTGAATTCGACCTAGCTGACAAGCTAGTGTCGAAAATTACGCCACCGTCGGGACTCGAACCTGACCTCTCCGTCAGAGGTACTGCAGTGACATCAAATTGATGCACTGAGCCATCTCTCCCGGTATATAGTAATGGAGATGGTGTGGGAATTATAGTACTCGCGATGGTAAGGGAAAGATAGTGGTGGCGTTGGTGCGGGATATATAGTGGTGACGATGGTGTGGGAAGTACAATGGTAGCTGTATTGTGGAAGTGATAGTGGGTACGTTTGTGTACAAGTGTTAGTGGTGACTATGGTGTGGGATAGAGGTAGAAATGGGAGTGATTGTGGCGATAGTGGTGGAAGCAGGTGTTAATAATGGTCGAATCGATAGTGATAGTGGCGGAAATCGTGATTATTGTGGCAGCAGCGGAACCGACTTTGGAAATAACGATGGGAGCGGTGGCGGTAGTGTAGGATACGGAGGCGATTGCAGCGTTACCGATAGTGGCGATTGCGATACTGACGTGGCGACAATGTCAGGAGCAGTGGCGATGGTGGGGAGGAAGCGCAGGCAACTGCAGTGGAAGCGGTGTCGATAGTGGCGGAAGTGGTGGCTATAGTGGCTGTACTAACGGTGGCGATAATGGCAGTAGTAGTGGCATCGCCACAATTGCAGCGGAAGCGGTGTCGATAGTGTCGGTAGCGGTAGCGGTGGAGCGGGAGTAGCCGTTACCGGTGGTTGCGGCAAGGGCAGCGGTGGGAGCGGCGGCGGCGGCGGGCGGCGGCGGCGGTGGCGGCGGCGGCGGCGGCGGCGGTGGTGGTGGCGGCGGCGGCGGCGGCGGCGGCGGCAGTCCTTGCGGTAGTGCTATCCCCAGGGTCCTCGCAGGGGCCGTTACCGCGGGATGCGCGTCCTCAAGAGGCCGCGAGCGCCCCGTCCTCCCCTGCCCCGCCCCGGCCGCCGTCCTCTGCAGTCCTCTCCCGCTTGGAGCGCCGCCGCCTGGGGTCGATGCCACTCGGAGCAGCCACGCGCCGCCGCGGAGTCAGACCCTGCGCTTCGCCCGAGGAGCCGCAAGTGCCCCTCGCGTAAACCTGACGTTTCATTTTCTGGATTACGTACTAGAAAAACCCGGCAGCCGTTGTTCTGCCTTTCATCTCCCTCTTTCCCCTCCCATCACCCTCTCACTGTCACTGTCCTCGCCCTCCCTCCAACACCCTGTCCCTGTCACTCTCTGTCCTCATTCACAATTAATTGCAGATTCTGCGCATCTCTGAGAAGGTGAGGTAATATCGTGATAACCCGGACCAGCAAAAAATGTAATAGAATTTTTCAATAAGATCCCTTGCGTCTGCTGTCAAGGAGAGGCTATTTACACATGATTTTAACATATGTTTCTATCAGCTGTAAGCACAGTTGTCACTGTTACAGGAACATATTCTCGTTTTTGTAAAGAAAAAGCTAGTTCTCCATCAAACGCACATTTATCACGTTATTTATTGCATCATCCAGCTGATTTTTATGGTTAATTGAGCAAAAATTCAATAAATAACGTGTGTATTTTCTAGCACATTAATAGTTATCCTTTCATTTGCTTGAACATAGTGATCATTACAGTTGCCTGTGAACAATAGTTCAACAGTGATCTCAGTTCTTCTAATTATTGTAATGCCAGTCAAGTGCATTCCTCTATTAAACATAAAACTAAGGCAGCTCCCGCTTCATGTGACATTCAGAATTACCATTAACGTCAAGCACAAATCGCGCGAAAAATTGATATAACGAATTGTTCGTTCACAAAATGAAATGTTAAACAAAATTATCACAAAAATTACTCCACAATGACAGTAGAATAACACTTATTCAAATGAAGATTGAATCTGCGAGATTTAAAGCAAAATCCACGCTAATATTAGAGCTGTAAATAAAAGTTTTCTCATTGTAAACATATTACTCCTGAAATGCCCCAAATTTGTATCACAAAGAATCAATGCAATATCTGCAAATGGACAGTTAACGGTATCTGACCGTCCAGTGGAATGTTTCTTGAGTAAACGCAACAGGAAAACAGAGTAAACCAGTGATCGAGACACGCAGAAACATTTTCTAGCGTTCTTCAAGGATCATGTCCTATTAACCCTTCGTATTGAATGTTACCGGCACTGGCCAATAGAATTTGATTGGTTCATGGCTTTATTCAATATGTAAAAAGTAAAAATATTTTCATGAAAATATGCTTGCAATTTTTTCTGCGCCTTTCTGTCAGCATTTTCATCACTTTTATTCCGTTGACGCTCGCCTTTATTGTTGTTCTTGTTTGATATGTCACTACATCATCGCAAGAATTCGGACGACAAAAGATAAATAAAAACGTGCTAAGTGCCAAGATCATCGCACTCGTGAACCTCCACCTACGCGTAACAACGCCCATTCAATATTTGTTTTTCCTTTCCCAGCAATAACCCCGCACAAATGCATGATCTGCCAGGCCTCCGTCAGCGCCCGCCGGTTATGACAGGGTGGTTTAGGACACATTCTTCGCTCACCTCTGCTGACGATCAAAGATCGACGAAAGAATGTGAGGGAATACACGGTGGCGTTTCCTTTTAAATAGAATGTTAGACCAATTGGTAGAAGAATTTATTGCACCACAATCCTTACTGTGTATAAGGACATCTTTGTATCGCAATGCGCTCTTGTACATGCAAGGGCAATTGAAACTGCTTCCATTATGAAGTGAAGAATGAATGGTAAAGACACCATCTCTACTAACAATTGCACATAAAAACTGGTCAGTATGTAAATTAAGGTCCACTACGACTATAATTACCATCATCATCATCTTCTGTCTGTCGTATATAGAAAAACAATGGAAAGGAGATCGCATGTGGTCCTTAACCCGATGTATAAGAAACTGTACCGCCATTTGCAGGAAATGATCAGGAAAACGACTGATAACAGCAGTCGACGTACGAATTGAATTCCATCAGCGGTACAAGCTACCTGATATTAAACATATCAAGGTAATTCCGTCACATTACCGGTAGTAACAAACCAACGACCTCCCCATCACTCTGCTGGAAAAAGAATGTGTGGCCTTCACGTTCGCCGTTGCCTGTGTTGGTTCAAGAGAATATGCAGTAAACTATCTATTTCCAATTAATTATGTCAGGCATCCGAATATGAGATCCAATTTACAATTTGGACATTATAAAACATAGTTAAAAACAACATGTGTACTTGAACATGTGAACTAATTATACTAAACTACGTCACTTTAATGATTTGAAAAAAGGGACTCCTAGTATGAGATACAATTGTAAAAATGAATGAGTTGGGCATAATTGGTATGATTGTTACAAAAAAATACATTACACAAAACATTTTTATTCACAAATATATTTTATTTTATTTCTTGAATAATATAATATAGTGAACTGAATAAATAATAAGTCTTTTGCGTTTTATGTTCATTTGCTTAGTGACATGTGGGTAAATAAAAAATCATCTGTTCCACATTCTTCCTGTGCCCATCTGTAGCATTTCGCCGCTGTTCACTATGTTCCCTCGGTCCAACCCACAGGTCCCCTGGAGGTCTCAGAACACAGTTCAAATGCAGTTTGCACATATCTGTTATTTTTAAAAGTGATTTCTCTGCTAAGGTTTTAACATGTTTCACTTTTTTATATATTTAAGAAAATTTTCCAATACTATCTTGTATGTGAATGAATTCTCTACGAGAGTGTCATTAATACGTCTCCATTGTTTTTCTTGCTATCTGATCTCTTGAAATGCCTGAGGCTCGCTCTAACAAAGAGCCTGAGCTCGCACTAACACTTAATGAGTGGTCCAAGTTGATTGACATTTCAAACATGAATTAGGTGTACTGCGCAAATAATATTATCGTAATTGTATTAATGTAATAATTCTAATTAATTAATGTAATGCAGCTACATAATCACTGAAAAGCTTGTGTGTTATCAAAAGTTGACGGTCGCAAGTTGAGGTCTCGTTTGAAATTGGTGATGAATTAGGATACCACGTTTAATGATGATTACTGAAAGCTACAACATTTCGTGATGTGAAATTTCAATAACGATAATTAAGGGATGTGCACTTAATATAATGGCCAAGTATTCCGAAATTTAAGAAACCCCTTAGTTTAGTTGTAACCCACAAGAGCAATTGAATAATAGTCGTAATTATATTAGAATAATCATTGCTGGGTAATAATGATAATTAATTTACGGCAGAGGCAGGAGAAATCATGAGCGTGAAGATCACGTAATGCGTCTGTTGGTGGAAACTGCAACGAACAAAGTATTAAAGGCTGTCAGCTTGGCAACCAGGGTAGCCATTAAGTCCACGTTGTTATTAGCGAGGCCGTGGTTATGGGATGAAGACCGATTCGAGAAAGGAATGAACAATGAAAGGGAAAGCCTTGGCGATGGAAATGGTGAAGATTAAGAGTTCACTTCACGAGCACCCATTAGGATAAAACACGCATGTCGGGTGACTTTGCGGTCATCCCGGCTGGGGTGACGCCCCGTTGGAAGAGAAACGCGGAGGAGGGGAATCCCGTCAACCAGTGGTGTCAAGGTCTTCTATTGGTGGCAGTGGCACGCGTCGTGGCACCGTAGCACGCCACGAGCTTCTCTGCGCCACTAGCGTCGGGAAAGGGAACTTTTAGTAACCCCGCCGTTTTGCAATAGAGATTGCGTTGTCTCTGGTGGCAGGATAATGAACTGCGTGGAAGGGGCGATTTCGTCGTGCCGCTCGTTGCATCGACCTTGACAACACTTCCGTAAACCATCAGCGCCAGATGTCTCGTTTCAGCGAGGAATGAAGATCACCGCCAACACACGGAAATAGCATGCACTACATTTGCTTGACTAATGAGCATAGCAGTTGACGCGCTCAGAAACACAAAGTACTTGTATTCAGTGAATGAAGAAACGTATTACGAAATAATGTCGAGGTGGCCAGAAAATTATGAAAACAAGTTGATGTGGCGACAACCGAAGCTTCGGTGATTATAGTAGGAAGCTACATTCCGACTTGAACCTAGCTGCACTTTACGAGCTGGAAAGAGAGGGGAACACTGTCATCCAATCGGGAACATTTTTAGAACTTATACTTTTGATATTGGAGCTCCCAATGGAATGGCAGTGTCCCCCATTCCTTCCAGAGTGATCTTGTAGTGCAGCTGTGTTTAAATCGGAGTATATGGCGAATACATGTGTGACGGCGCCCAGACAAGGACGATGAAGTAACGATGAGAAAATGTGAAGACGGCCAATGATGTGAAGGCACGCTACATGAGTAGGTACTATGATGGGGGCACGCGTGATGACGCTTGCTGAGAAAATGTGAGGGAATATGAAGAAAATAACAAATCGAGAGTAAGCAAAATTGTACGATTGAGGACACGAGCTAAGCCGGCTGTGAGGGCGGGAGTCCTATGATGGGGCACGCGTGATGACGCTTGCTGAGAAAATGTGAGGGAATATGAAGAAAATAACAAATCGAGAGTAAGCAAAATTGTACGATTGAGGACACGAGCTAAGCCGGCTGTGAGGGCGGGAGTCCTATGATGGGGCACGCGTGATGACGCTTGCTGAGAAAATGTGAGGGAATATGAAGAAAATAACAAATCGAGAGTAAGCAAAATTGTACGATTGAGGACACGAGCTAAGCCGGCTGTGAGGGCGGGAGTCCTATGATGGGGCACGCGTGATGACGCTTGCTGAGAAAATGTGAGGGAATATGAAGAAAATAACAAATCGAGAGTAAGAAAAATTTTACTATTGATGACACGAGCTAAGCCGGCTGTGAGGGCGGGAGTCCGTGGCACGAGTGCCACGACGAAATCGCCTCTCCACGCAGTTCATAACCTCACCGCAAGAGACAACGTCACCCCTACCGTAAAAACGGCGGGGTTACTAATAAATTTTCTTTCCCGACGCTAGTAGCGCAGAAAAGCTTGTGGCATGCCACGGTGCCACGAAGTGTGCCACTGACTCCAGCAGAAGACCTTGACACCACTGGCCTAGCATGCGCAGAGGCGAGAAGACTGGATAGTTGAGGGACCCATGGATTCGAGGGCACAACGTTCGCAACGGGAACTACCAAGCTAAATTGACGAAGTTGGCTATCTGCGCTTTGTGTTAGCGACGAATGTGGCTACAGGATGACGAGATTGGACGGGGAATATAGAAATAAGATAATCCGTGAATACAGCGACAATGAATGTCGAGAAGATTTGTACGAGTACGTACGAGTCTTGTACGTAGTCTCGTTTGTACGAGTACCAGTCTTGTACGAGTATCAGTCTGGCCTCTCGGGTAGTTACAACTACGACGGTATGTGCGGGGTCGCCACAGGTGTCGCCGTCTAGTGCACAAAGGCCTAGCTTAGGGATGACACCTGTGTGGTGGAGGATTAGGCTGACAAGAGCAAAGACAAGGGCAACAACCACACCAGAGAAAACGCAAGGTTGAATTCATGGGAAACTAAGCGCGACTCTTTTATTGGTGTGCCGCAATAGCGGCAAATTCTGCTCGGCCGACGACCCGCCACTCGCCAGGGAAGGAACTGCGCTGCACTCCCTTGGGAACGTTGAGGACGTGAGAGTTTCAAGGCTCCACAAAAGGCATGTTTTCAGTCTTCTTGAACAGTCGGAGTGTGATGGCTCGCTCGAAGTTCATTTTCAAACACATACGTAAAATGTGTCAAAACGTTATGTGCATCGTATCCTGGAGCCTTTCTTCTCAATGTTGACAAATGAAGAGCATAATTACGGTTGTTTTCAACAGGTCTTCGCAACCGCACTCACTGCGTCAATTGACTCAAGGGATACATATGCCGTTTATAGAGACAGAAGTTTCACATGTGGTTTGTGGCCTGCACGCTCTACACAGCCGACTCCGTGCAATTTCTGTCTTTAGGGATTCCTGAGAGTTGCATAAATGCGACAAATCCTCACTCGGAAGAAGTATGAAAGCGTAATGTACAGGAATAGATCTCTGCAATATAAAAAGGACATTCTTTACCGAATGAACCAGAACATATTTAGACGTATCAAAGCCGAGGTGGAGTTGTAGCAACTATAACGTGAGTACAATTTAAACACTCCGGTACCAAAAACTACCTTCCATTTTCCGCGAAACTACCAGCCGCCCTGTGTTGATTTCCACGGCATCCGTGGCTTCCTTCGCCGAGGCCAAATTCCTGCGCGACCGACACATTTATAAAATGGTCGCACTGTATTAAGCCAATATTGTAAATGACGGAGACGACGGTTCAACGAAGGCAGGATGGGATAGGCTCCGTAAAAACGAGGGAAACAGCCAACAGGGCCACGACCAAGACAGAAAAAGTTTGTGATTCTGGTTGAGTTAGGAGAGCGGCTTCACTACCTCTTTTATCAGCGTATTCACTACTTGTCACGCTTCTATTTTTCTATATTGTCATCCTGTAGCCATATTCGCCGCTTGCACAATACATAGATAGCCAACTTCGTCTTTCTGGCTTGATATATTGCGATTTTTCTAACTCTGCCCCTCAAGCCGCTACGGCCACGATGGAATATCGGCATTTCGTGTCTTTCTCCATTACGCCGCTAGAAGTCGCATGATCGCAAGCGCAGCTTGATTCGGCCGCGATCATGCGAAATCTAGCGGCACAACTGAGAAAGATGCGAAATTTCGTAACATATTCCATCGCGAAGATGGAACTTGGGCAAAGTTTAAAAAAATCGCAGTATACTCCCCGTTACGATCGTTGTGGCCCTCGCGTCCACGGCTTCCTCAACTTTCCTGTCATCTCGCCCCAACACATGAAACGGCTATGTCTCTCGGGTGCAGGAGGGGGGCAGTAAGGCGGCACCGAGGGGGCAGCGACTGCGGAGGCGCCTCATGCACCACGCCCGCGGCGGCGCGTGATTCATCAGGCGCGTCACGCGTGCGCTCCGGCAGAAGGCGTCTGTCGCGGGCGCGCGTATCAGCTATTCCGCCCAGGCACGCGTCCTCCGCACGCCCACGCGGGCGCCCGCCCGCCCGCCCTCGCTTCAACCGCGTGAAAGGCGGCCTAATTGGCTCTAAGACAGAGTGAGCCGCCCCCGCCGCCGCCATCAGTAATCCACGCAGACGCCGCGAGACGCCGCCGCTGCCGCCGGCACCAACCCCATCGTCATCGCCGTTGCTACCGCCAGCAGCCCGGCTGCCGCCGCCGGACCATCGCCACCGCCAATGCCTCCATCAGCACTATCATCACCGCCGCCGGCACCACTTGCAATGCTACCACCAGCACCAAGGCTTACACCGACGACCATCGTCACCCCCAATGTCTCCGCCAGCACCACTGCCTCATCACCGCATTCTCCACTGCCACTGCCGACGTCAGCAGCACCACCACAGCCGCCGCTAGCACCACCACCGACGCCGGCGGCGGCGCCGGTACCACCGGCACCGCTGCCGCAACCGGACCATCCCCACCGCCAATGTCTCCGAAATTCTCCACCGAAATTCTCCACCGCCACTGCCACTGCCGACGCCAGCACCTCAGCTGGCGCCGCTAGCACCACCGCAGTCACTATCGCCAATGCCACCATCGCCACTGCCACCATCACCGCCGTCACCATCGCCATTGCGACCGCCATCATCGCCACCGTCAACATCACTGCTATCGCCACCGCCGCAGTCCCCACCAGCACCATTGCCTCCACTACCACAACCGCCATAGTCACCGCCGTTGCCACCGCCTGCACCAGTACCACCACCGCCGCTGCCGGCACTGCCACAATCGCCACTGCCACTACCTCCTCCGCCATCACCACCGCGCCACCACCACCACCAAGTCACTATCGCCATCCCCACCGCCAGCACTCCCGCCGCCGGCACAGCCGCCGTCGCCACCGCCACTACCTCCTCCGCCATCGCCACCATCGCCGCCACCACAACCGCCGCCGCACCATCGCCATCACCACCGCCACTACCTCCGACAGCACCTCCGGCGCCGCCGCCACCGCCTCCGCCGCACCATCGCCACCGCCACTTTCTCCACCGCCACCACGACCTTCGCCATGTGCACCGCTACTGCCACCACCTCCGCCAGCAGCACCACCGTCACTGCCTCCGACAGCACCACCATCGCTACCCCCACAGGCGTCATCGCCATCACCTACGCTATCATCAGCACCACCGACGCTTCTGTCATCGCCACCGCCACCAGCACTACCACGGAGCGCCTCTCCCGAGGATGGGGTGGGGACGGCACGCGCGACCTCCCGATGCTGCGCTTCATAGAGGATTCATCGCTGGGCTGGGGACGAGGGTGGGGGCGGGACCCTGTGCTTTGGGCGATGTTTGCTCCATGACGTGTGCCGGGCGGAGGCCTTCAGCATGGTCGTCTGTATGCAGCACGAAACAGCTTCCTGGAATTTCGCCTCAAAGGCGACAGTTCCTGCAACAATTTGTCTGCAATAACTGACATCAAGGTGGAGCTTAGGCTTGTGCCTGAAGTTTTGTTTATCTTGTCTGTTATAGAGTAGATGAATCGAATACTTCTTGCAACATCTTTCTGTAGCTTCGTTGTCCTCCCTCACAATGTAATTCGTTCGGGAAGTTATGGAAGTTATCCAAAATAACTAAATGAAGTGTAAGTCTCAAACTCCATGACTCAATGGTTACAGATTTCAATTTCTCTTACGTTTTGGTACAATATTCTCTAATATAGCGATTACAGGATTTAATTGATCGAAAATTAAACCGACAATTTCTTCACATTTCTTGTTTTGTTTTTGTTTTTACTCTTATGCAAGAATATCGATGTTTCTCTTTCACTTTCTCCCTACTCACTCTTTGCTCAAGCATGCCTTGAATCTATTTGTGCGGTAGTAGAATGTAGAATGCGAGACGTGTGAAATTTCTTTTATATATTAAATTAATTGATATACAGGTGAGTCACGTAATTTTAGCACCTCCTCCAGTTTTTGAACGGTTAATGTGATCTTCGCGGATATGCACAAGGGAATGGGGCTAATTGGTACATTTATTCTTTCCTATTTTATCACTTGTATTTTACGAGACATTGAGGTAACTTTAAAAAAGGGGTGTACGAACGAGTATACAACATTAAATCAATATCTGTTAAATACTAGCTATTGAAGTTACCGGTTTGACCACACAGTCTAACAGAGTCCTTTAAGTACTAACTGATTACATTAGTAAAAGAAGATACTCTATATCACTGTCCTTTAAGAACACTTTAGATGAACACAATTGTAAACTTCCAACAACAGCTGTGTTCTAGGTCGTTGAAATGCAGGCCAATTTCTTGCAATGTAGTAGATGAAATAAATAATGTTCTTCGTATTCCAATACGTTCAGAAGAGATACTAAATCAAAGTACGTTCGTGGTTTGCATATTAAATTTCAGTATCTGTCCTCTGCATGTGGAAAATAAACTGTATGGCCCCTCCCGTAAAGCAGCGACGCGAAGCGTATACTCCAAATTACGAGCCGTTACACCGCAAACACACACACACATTCTGCCAGCAGCAGCACGCTAGAAATTATCTATACGGTAGTTAATGTAATAAATCTCTTATTATAACATAATTAAAATTCCCTGTGTGTTATTTAAATTGCCACAGTAAATTACAATATTTCATCCAGAACCGACCCAGTTTATGTGTTGGCAGATATAATAACCCACTCAGAATTTCAAATCTTTCATGTAGCGAAAACAAAAACGAATTGACACTTAATACTCCGGATTTGTTTACAGCTGTGTAAGCAAAGATGGTTATGAAGTAAAATTAATTATGAACCTTGTTTACAAGAATCGTTCTCAACACGCAAGATTCATTTGTGCGAGTTCTGTTAATTTACTACCTTTTCATTTTAAAGTGGCAGAGAAGATTTCGACTGCGTAAATGCCTCAACATTACAAATGAGTTTTCCTTCTATATCACAAACACACGGAACAACCTTGGTATGCTCTCTCGTGAAGAGCAGAATTAATATCACAGGCATTTTACCCGAGATAGAGAAATACTTTGAACTCTCAGAATAAAAGGAATTTAATTTTCATATATACGCGAGTGAGCAAAGCTTATACACACATGGACCTGTGCAAGATTTTCTCGTTAAAATTTTAACGAGATGCTACACGAAAAAGATCTAAAGTTGTAAGAGATTATCCATCTTCACCTTATAGCTTATGAGAATGTAGTTGCAAATAGGCTTTTTACAACAAAGTATGAAAGCGTGGGTGTGTTATTAAAGGACATCATAAAACTACATTAATGAACTACATAAACTTCTGAGATATTCGAAACAAGATGGATATATTTTATTATGAAAATATCTAGTGTGTATTAAATTACTAACTTGATTGACGAATAATATCTTTCAAGAATGAAACCTAGAACATTAATCCGGAAAGATAGACTCTGTAAACAGGATTCCAGAATATTGTGATGTGTTAATTCCTCCGGTGAACTATTTGAAGCTTTCCTTCTTGCAATATTCCAGAATAATTGAATTCAGATGCCTAATAAGGTATACCATTTAGATTTGGCATATTAAGCACCAGCATTATTTTAAAGACGTGTAGTAATACACTTACTACTTATAGCTTTTAGATGCAAATAACATTTCTTCATATACTAAAAACCGCCATTTAAAATCAAATGAGTTCTCATCGGAAAGATAAAAATTCACTCTAATTATTCGTTTATAAGATAAGTTATTAAAGAAACAGATTTCAATTCCACTGAAGTAAAAGTTTCAATATTTTCATTTTATATCTTTGACATTTTAATTAAAAAATGACTTTTGCTTACATCGTAAGCTAAAATTTTGTCTGTGAACGGAGAAAGCGAGACGTTTCAATTTAGGCAACCAAATCTTGCCGTCATATTTTGTGTAAGGACAGTAAAGAATCAAATTTAGAGAAAACAAAGTTTTCAAAGCGGAAAATGCAAAGTGAAAATCAGAAAAGTAATGATATGCGTAAGTATATTAACATTTTTAGGCAAGTGTGTAAAATCCACTGCATCTGGTACAACTTAACTGAGATCTTAGTGTTCCCTAAAAAGTTTTTCTCAATTTAAAAAGCTGTGTTAGTTCAGACATTTCCTTCAGAAAGATTTTCACACTATAGAATACAAGGGATAATATGGATAATTGACCCATGAGGATATTATTTCATTAGAAAATTTTATCAGACTACGAAATGCAAAGTTGGTAGTCTACTTCCATCCAGTTGATTATTGATTGGTGGCAAGAAACATTTTAATAACTGCTTCATTTCGAAAATACGCATGGTAATTCATTTTATACCCAGAAAGTGATTTTTACTTTCCCGTATATGTGCTTATACACGGAGTAATATACGTAGTGTAGGGAAAATGTAATGTTAGGCAAAAAACGGCGAATTTTCAGCAGAAAAAAATTGTTGCTGGGTCGTGATAACGAAAAAGTGTAAACATCCACTTCCTAAATTAAGAAAACAAATCCCCTAACTGAATAGTAGTCTTAATCTCTGTTTAATGGGTCCTTGATACCGAAAAATCAATTGAAAACAAATCGTCGGTTCGTCTGTCCGGTGTACGTGAACAACACAAGCACCTAAACTATTCCTACGATTTTTTCCAAATTGAAGAAACCCGGTTTATCTGGTCTGAGTCAAAGCTCTGTGATTTTGTAAAACATTCATTAATTTTTGGGTGTACTTTACATGAAAACCGGGGGACTTTTTCAAACTTTTCTCAAAAACGGCTCTATATTTTTTCTTTAAATTTCTTGTATGAATAGAGTAATAGACACTTATTAAGGTGGCATAGGTCCGATTTTCACGGTTAACTCTGAATTTTTGAGAATTGCAAAAGTTTGAATTTGTTTCGTGCTCTTCCTACAACTACAAAATTAAAGATAGAGATTTTCCTTCAAATAAAATTTGTTCTCTATAGTGAATTATTAAGCTCAGGCAGATTGTTTCGAAAATTTTAGTAGCTTTCGTGCAATATTTCGTGCAATATGTGCAACTTTTAAAAAATACAAAAACAAGATTTTCTCAAAAACGGCTCGAAATTTGTTCTTTACACTTTTGGTAGAGATAGTGCTAAAAGTACTCGTGAGATGACATAAACGCTTTATTGCTCTATCCTTTTGTTTCTTCAAAAATTGCAAAAATGAAATTATTTCAACTTTCTATCACGTCGTTATTTTTTACATTAGCGGTGATTTTCATATTTATAAGTACATATGCTCTAAATAGTGTCGAGTAAGGTTTCTCGAAAACTCAACCGTTTTCTGTGAAAATTAGCACAAAATTCTGCATTTTCTCATAAATTCCTCCAAATTTTTTCAACAAATTTTTCGAATGGATAGTGCAAATTGCACTCTTTAATATGACGTTAAGTTCTGTTTGGTGTATTTATTTGTTTTTTCAAAAATTACACATATATACTTTTTTTGAAAGAGGTCTCACACCTTTAATATGCACATTAGCAGCAATTTACTTATATTTGTGAGTGTATGTGATTAAAATAACTTCAAATAAAGTTTTTCGAAAATTCAAAAATTGTCTGTAAAAAAGAGCTTCAAATGCTTTCGCATTTTTAGAAGCGCTTCATACGTAAAAAAATACGGCTTGAATTTTTCATTCTTATTTTTCATTCATTGGGATTAAGAAATCGAAGAATTTGTAGTCGTCAGTTATTGTTTCTGAATTAGTTTAAAGTTAATAAGCATTCACAGTGCCAAACGTATTCGATAACTAGAGGCTTTAGGCCTTTCATTTATATTTCTGCGCTGAAAATAATTTCCTTTGTTCAACGGATTTCGAAAGTAATACATTATAAAGATGATTCCCCCGATTACTCGAGTAACCGTCAAAAAGTCCCTTCTCCTATTTCAAAACAACCTGCATTTATAGAACAGTGTCTGTTGTATCTGAAAATTTCACTATCACATAGTAGAACAGAATAAAAGGAAAATTACAAGCCGAGATTGGAAGGCAATGATTTTCGCTCACGCCCCTTACAAATTTGAAAGTGAAGCTGCATATCACAACAATCAGGAAACGTAACATAAACCTTCCATTACAATGTATAAATAAGGAAAGTACTTTTCCAGGAAAAAGAAAGAAACATTGGAAAACATTAAAAATGTAATAAGAGTGAATATATAGTGAACATTTAATGAATAATATTTATAATATATTTTTACTGAATTTATTAATTTGTTTCTTGGATCATTCATGCTGATAAAGGTGCCAGATGTAGATTACACTTATCCCAGTTGTAAAATTTAGAAAAATGTTTTTAGTAAGTTGAAATTTAATATTTAGTTATTCATATCACATTCACATATTTTCAAAGATAATGTAGTAAAAGGTGATTGGCGATCCGATGGCCGAGATCGCTAAGACGGTGTAGTGCCGTGGCGATCTTGGACCGAAGGATCGTGGGTTCGAATCCCGCCTCGGGCATGGTTGTGTGTGTTTCGTGATTACGTGTGTTGTTTATGTGTAATCTGCTTGTGTTTGCCCTTGCAATTGGCGTCAGGACGGGCATCCGGTCATAAAACATTCGCCAAATGCATATAAAAATTGAGTATGTGAAATTAATAGAAATGAGCCCACGCCCATTAGCGCCGACCTCGTAGTAATGGGACAAGGCAGAAGAAGAACAACAACAAAAGAATCTAGTAGAAGGTGATTGTAAAATGAGTTTTCTATGTAATACAGAAAAATTTACGATAGTGAAAACATGCATATTGGACAAAATGTCCTCATTCTCTACACATTTTACATACTTTTCCAAATGTATTTTCAGCTTAGTTCTTTACAACTTTATTTCTATTATTTCATTTCACATAACCTACATATAAACCAAAAAAAATAATTCATTATATATGACCTAAACTGGCCCTGATTAAAGTGTTTGTACTCTAAATAGTATTAAACATAAGTTACACTACTTTGTGTGTAAATAATGCGTGTGTAATAAAAATTCAAAGATCAACAACCGAATGAATAATCTTATTCACTTTAAGGGATTCCAATAATGTGCAGATAAAATAATTATATGCCACTTATTGTTATCAACATTTATTGCAAGTACCATTTAACTTAATAACAATAAATTTAATTTCACGACTCAGTTATCTCCTACCACAATCCTCAACCCCCAGAAAAAGTGAAACACACTCTTGTATATTTTTTGGATTGGAGTCATGCAGCATTACTCTAATTAACCCACCAAAAATATAGTCGTGTATCCGCCTCAGTGTACACGCAACAATGATGAACAAGAGAAGGGAACATCGGGCGCAGTTTGCTTGCTGGGCTTGGTGCTACATTTTGAACGCGGAGTTTACATGGAGCTTACGGGGCGTGAGCGTGTACTGAAATGGAGCAATTTAAAATGCAAGGTGTAAACAGTTGCGAAACGCGCTTGTGGCGAAATATATAATCCCTACAAATGTATTCGCAGTGGAGTTATTATGGAGATGAGACTGTTCTTTATTATTCAGATAATTTACGAACAAAAAGTCATTTTTACTGGAGTCGTCGAGGTGCTGTAACTGCAAATTATGTAGTTAAACATTACGAATGTATGTGAACATCACACAGAGTATAGAGACTAAATACAGAAGAGACACGCATTTCAACGTAACAAAGAGGGAGTGCTGGAAAAAGCTAAGTGAACATCAAAAGCCGCACAATTTGACAATAAACACAGATGTTTTATTTCACACTCTGTCGCGTATCTTCCAGAATTCCTGAAACTAATTTATTTCAGTTGCTGGATCAGGTATTTTCGTCCGTAAATGTCTCCTAAAGCAGTTTTAATTCCAGATTTGCCTGGAAATGAAATGTTTATTATTTAAAATATTAAACGTTTTCAGCAAGCGTAACTACAATGAAGATCACAATTTTTCTCTGAGAATAATAGAGAAAACCTACATAGATCACCTGCGTCAAAAAGTGTCTTAGTTTAGGAAATGATATTTGTACGAAATTCTACTATGTCAATAACAATCCAACAAGAATTTGGCCAAACAACATTCAGGACCTGCCTCATTGTAAGAGAAATGTGGAAGTGTCCTTGATAAACTATATTTTAATGAAAAATAATGCTACTCACTCACAGTCAAAAAGACTACCGTAAACAAATACCTAAGAGCTATGTAGCTCCTCTCAGTTGCAAAGATTTGTTACGACTTTTTTCCGTCTTCCTCTTGCAGATAAATGAGAAGTTTTCATTATTTGAGAACAAACGAGTTGAAGTTTTATGAAGTGTGGTTCCCAATACATGGTCTGGTCGAACAGCGCATACAATATGGTAAATTGCAAACAAAACGACAACAAATCTGAAGTTTTATTTGAAACTGTACCTCTAGAGGAAAAACTAAATAAATGTATCTAAATTACATTAATGTATCTACATTAATTATCTAAATCTACATTAATGTAAAGTTTACATTAATCGCTAATTAGCGATTTTCGCAAAGAATTTATAATGAAAGAGGATATTAATGGTACTTTTAAAACAATAGTTATTTAGGTCACTAGAACAGAAAGTGAGTCTTAACGAACTAAATGTTACGGACGCGGTGACGATAGAAGCTAGTGGCGGAGTCACGGAGGAGGAGGGAGAGCGGTCCGCCCCGCATGACACCATTTGAGGGATGTCTCCAATTAAAAGATTGTATAGTTGAAATTCTATATTTATTTATCTAAAAATTATATTTCATTTTTCTGAATTACATGCAGGTTTTAAACTATATTAAATAAATGGCAATGAAAAAATATACTCGAATGTTTATTAAATAATGCATAAACTATTCAATAACAGATATTTTTATATTTAATTTATGAAGGCGGAGTGATACCATTAGTTTTGCCCCGGGTGACTCCAACCGACGCTACGGTTTTGATAGACGTCTAGTTGGTAGCCATATTGATCCATGTCACACTTGCAGTACCTAATTGTTTTAGCGTTGGCTTTTTTGCGGCACTCGTTCGCCAATGTGTACTTTGTCGTAGGATTACCGCAAAGTAGCAACGCTTTTCATCACACAAACAGTGAAGGTAAATACTAGATTTCATGCAAGAGAGCTAAAAAAAACTTCCAATGGTTTAATGCATATTTTCAACAGAGCGTTCAGGGAATGATAATGTATGATCCGTTGTTAATTTGGCAAGGACTATAATCCTATGATTTCTCCCACCTTTTGAAATTTAACACGTAAAATGCAATTTAATGTGTAATTTAACATTTAATATGTAAAAGAATGAGGGATAATAGTGTTAAGAGCGGTTAAAAATTACTAACCGGTACCAGTTACGCTACTTGGTGTATTTGGTATATTTACCAGGCAAATTTTTCCGAAGAAATTTTAATTTTTTGGGGGGGTAAAAACATATACTACTTACAAAATGAAATATTTATTTTGAAAATCTCACTTATATTTCAATTCAGTATTGTTTCACTTCAGTAATCCAAGATATATGAAAGGGGATTAATGGAGCCCCTTCCATTTACTTTTTAACTTTCTCGCCACCACTACCACGATAGAGAAAAAGTTATGTAATACTGCGTGAAAAAACAGCAGATTTTCTGCAGAAATACTCTTCTTACAGAGCTGTGTAAACAAAAACGTGGATAAATCCACTAGCCAAATTTAGAAACAAAATCCTCTAACACGTGGTGTAGCCAGAATTTGTTTTGTGGGTTCTTGTTACCGAAAAATCGTTTGACGGCAAAACGTTTGCCCGTCCGTCTGTGAACAATGCCAGTGGTTAAACCGTTCAGCCGATTTTCTCCAAAATTGATATTCCCAATCGATCAGGCTGATGTCGCAGCCACTTGAATTTGAAACCGATATTTTAATTCTGAGGGGAGGGGTACTTTACATTAAGTCTCTGGGACATTTTTAAAATTTAAAAAAAGGCTCCATCGTTTTTTATTAAATTGTGTTCTTGAATAGCGTGAAGGAGTCTAAGAACGGCGTAGGTCTCGTGTTGGTTGAAAATGCTTATCTTTCGAAAATTGAAAAAAAATCAATTTTTTTCTTAATTACATGTGTTCATCAAAAACTAATCTTTAAACAACGTCACGTTGAATATTTTTGAAAATGAGAATGTTTTGGTAATTTGGTGGCAAACTTAAGTCGCCCGCTCCCAATTTAGCGCGCTTCGTGAAAATAAATGAATGATGATGCTACGCACTTGCATACTACGTAACTTAGAAATCGTATATTATTTCATATTTAATTTTTTATAATTATTGTTTACTACATTTACGTTATATTATTTCATTTTAAATTGCGTCCTTTAATTGTGTTAAATATGAAAACGAATATATGATTTCGCTTTGCATTATAAGAAAGAAGTGGGAATCGAGAGTAATGCATGTAAAACCCGAGTAATTTTGAATAAAAAGTATTATATTTTATTGTCATTTTTACTTGTAACCCATTGTTGTAATGCCGCACTGATAACAGAAAGCGATAATGATGGCTGCCGTGCGGCGCCGCGCAAAAGCGGACAATACAGTCCCTAGATACATAGAGTATACTGCTATTTTTCTAACTTTGCCCCTCAAGGCCCGTCTTCACGACGGAATATGTCACAGTATTTCACGACATTCTCTCTCGTGCTGTCAGATATCGCATAATTGCAACCGTATCAAGCAGTGCTTGCGAACAAGTGACTTCTAGCGGTACGACGGAGAAAGACGCGAAATGCCGTGTGATATTCCATCGTGGCCATAGAGGCTTGAGGGTCAGAGTTAGAAAAATCGCACTATAGCGCGTTTCATTGTTCCACAGATCGCTCCATTTTATGTCCAGTTGTCGGTAAATTTGGTACTGTGTAGTATTTCGGAGGTTGAGAACCACGAATCTTTCCCAAACCAATATTGATATTCTTGAAAATCTCCATAATGTCACCAAATGTTATGATTTCCCCTCAGTTCCTGATTGGTGCTTGACGAGGTTGTCGAGTGGATATTAAATGGCGGCGGTTGCGCTACTCACTGTATCTAGGGACTTCAGCGGACAAAATTCGCGAGCGCCAACACGTCGCCTGCAGACGCAACTCGGAACTCGTCAGACAATCGCCGCGGCACCGCGCCAGCGGCGGCGGCGGCGGCGGCGGCGGAAGCTGCGCGGGCGGCGCTCATTTGCTTTGATGTCGCAGGCGCGGAGGCGGAGGCGGCGGCGATGGCGCTGGTCGTGCTGCTGGGGGCGGGGTGGGGGGGGTGAAGGCAAGAGCTGAGGTGGAGGTGGCGAGGACGTGTGACAGAGGTGGCGGTGTTGGCGGGGGGAATGACGGTGTTGGTGCTAGTGACGATGATGGCGGTAGTGAAGGTGACGATAATGATGGAAATGATGATGATTGTGAATGTGGTAATAATAATACTATTGATGAAGATACACTTAATAATAATGCAAATGACAGTGATGGTAATTATGACTATGATAACGATAATGATGGTGATCGTGTCAATGACAACGATCGTGCCAATGACAGTGACCGTGCCAATGACAGTTATCACGCCAACGACAGTGATCACGCCAACGACAGTGATCACGCCAACGACAGTGATCACGCCAACGACAGTGATCACGCCAACGACAGTGATCACGCCAACGACAGTGATCACGCCAACGACAGTGATCACGCCAACGACAGTGATCACGCCAACGACAGTGATCACGCCAACGACAGTGATCACGCCAACGACAGTGATCACGCCAACGACAGTGATCACGCCAACGACAGTGATCACGCCAACGACAGTGATCACGCCAACGACAGTGATCACGCCAACGACAGTGATCACGCCAACGACAGTGATCACACCAACGACAGTGATCACGCCAACGACAGTGATCACGCCAACGACAGTGATCACGCCAACGACAGTGATCACGCCAACGACAGTGATCACGCCAACGACAGTGATCACGCCAACGACAGTGATCACGCCAACGACAGTGATCACGCCAACGACAGTGATCACGCCAACGACAGTGATCACGCCAACGACAGTGATCACGCCAACGACAGTGATCACGCCAACGACAGTGATCACGCCAACGACAGTGATCACGCCAACGACAGTGATCACGCCAACGACAGTGATCACGCCAACGACAGTGATCACGCTCACGACAGTGATCACGCTAATGATTGTGATAATGAAGATAATAGTAATAATGGTAATGATAGTAATAAAGATGGTGATAATGGAGATCATGATGGTGATGGTGATGGTGATTGATTGTGATGGTGTCTTCTTTATGATCATGATGGAGGCGTTGGTGAATGTTAGTGGCAGCGACAGAGGCGTCGCACAGAAAGGAAAGAAATAGAAAATATCGACAGTGGCTCGGAAAAATTGTCAGATTTTGCGATATAGCATTCGGTATTTTTCGGAAAACCGATCATTTTGTGTTACACCGTGAGTTGTTAATTATTGTGAGGCAGCTAGATTATAAAATTAAAAATTCCCAAATGGTAATTAGCTTTGCTTACAATATTGTTCTCTGTACTTTGGGAGAATTCGCCTCTTTTATAATTATAGAAACGCAAACATAGGGAAGATAAAGATGTGTTCGTTTATTGAAATTTTTAGAAATATTTAAACTCCAATAGAATTTAGCATTTCAAACTTCGATGAGACATACAGAGGAAGATTCTTTCATGAACACAAACTACCAACGTGAGATATGCAGTACGTAAAAACACGTGAATGTAGCCTGTATAGCCGTCATCGCTAAATCCAAAGAGCCGTAGATGCTTTGGTTTGAAGGGTTGCGAGTTCGATTTCCGCCTCCCGCATTAATGCTTGTGTATGTTGTTAGTATGAGTTAAAAGTTATTGTGGTCGCTAAATGACCGAGCCATTGAGAAGCGACCTTAAAAGATCTTTTAGGGCAGGTAGGTCGAAGATAATAACATTTTGTCACTAAGCAAATGATGAGAAATTCCATAGATCGAAGTTACACATGTAATTTTGCGTCTGACTGGTACGTGAGACATGTACGTACACTGGTGTTCAGCTGATAAACGTTTTGACAGTCAAATATATTCCGTTTACCTACCAAACACTAGTGTAAGATGAGTTGCTTACCAATGCGTCACATGTGTAACTTGGTTACATGAAATTTCTTAACACATGTTCAATAGCAAAAAGGTATCGTATTCGATCCATGATGGAAAGATATAGGTGAGTTAGTCTAGCGCACCGATTTTTGCTCGTTCTGCGCAGCACCAGTTTACGTTACGAACCACGTGACCACAACACGGGCACTTCGTTTGAAAAGCAATGTTGCCAAACGTACCAGGATCCTGGTATTTTTTACCAAAATTTTAATGAATATACTAGGAACTTGGATGAAAATATTCTGGTACTTTTAAATACCAGTATTTTTAGTCTACGATAATTGAGGTACAGTTTAAGATCGCGTTAATAATTTTTGATTCAATAATTTAAATCTAACACAAATATTACAAATAACTATGATACTGGTGAAAACTACCGTAAAAGCATTAAGATTGACTTACGATGCTCTTTTTCTAGCAAGAGACGTAGTAGGAAAGGATATAAAGTCTTAGCCTTCCATTTAGTTCATCTAAATAAAATGAATCGATGTCGAGTTAAGTTTAACAAACTTCCTGTGCGCGTTTAAAACAATAGTTACAATACGAAGAATTTCTGAATCTTACATTTTTAAACAGCGCTCATAAGGGATAATGTAACTTGTTTTATGCTGTGTACGCGCCAACCATTCAAACGGCGCGCGCCAGCAAACCTCAAAACTCCGTCAAGAGGGCGCAGTACGAACCCGCTGCGCACTGCCCGTAGCCAAGAACTCATTTCTCATTGGCCCACCGGGGTATATAACCCGGTGGACAACGAGTCAGCAACCGGTATCGCTTCATACGAACCCGCTCCGCGGGCAAAGTATAAGCGACCGAAACAATTCCTGGAGTAAGAGAAATCTGAAACAGCGAAATGAGACTTGAAACTTGGTCTTAGAATTCCACTTAGTGGCTTGCATTGTGCAAGCTGTTGCAAGCTGTTGTCTGGATTCTCGGAAGTATGTCCTTAATACCCCCCCGCCTGTGACGTCAGTCACTGATGGGTCGGAGCACATCCTTCCGTGAGCCCAAAGCAACTGCTAATTCTTAGAAGATAAACGCTTCTAAAATTCTATTTTGAAATTCACGGACTAATACTTAACGAAAATACTGTTATTGTTTAATTATCATTTGCAATACCACTATCTCAATGAAAGTTTAATAACATTTTTATATATTGTCATACGAGATGTTGGTGCAAAACGCTATCATTGACTGAGGTAAAAAGCCCGAGAAAACCCCAGAACGGATCTGCGTTGCAAGTGCAAACAGCCCTTCTACAGCATGTCCTCGAGCGGAGCACATGACGCTCTAATATGTGCTTAAATGTACATTCTGCACAATTATTTAGTGTTTGATGGAAACTACTGTAAACTGGTACCACTAACAATGTTTTATGATAACATTTTATTTGTGACTGTTTTTGCGCATTGTGGAAAACTAAAACTAATATGAATGTTCTTCAATAATGTCATTAGATGCTCTTCATTTGCTGTAACTTTGTTTCTTTTTCATTGTAATTACTTTATCTCTTTTACTTTGGTTGTGTGTTTACGTGAATAATTACTGTGATGTCTAAACTAATTCCAGCAATTATCATGTACATGTTTGCTTATAAAAGCATTACTTACTCATCAGGAAAAAATATGCCACCGGTTCATTTCTCCCTTTGGCTATTTTATGCTTCAAATAATAGTTTTACTGATGTCAATCTCAATTAACTTAATGTAATGCAACAGGATTGCTAACAGATTACTCAAACTATTTAAATTGTCACATCATGATTTATGTAACCAACACTGACTTTTCTATTACTTTTCCTATTTCAATTATATTGTATTAAAGTTAAAACATAATTGTGTTGTGTATGTAGTCACCTTTTACGGTAGTCAAGACATTATATTTGAAAAAGTTAATTCCCACGTCTACGAAACTTGGACAGGTGTCTGAAATATCTCCAAATTTCAGTGGTCCTTCAATGAGTAGTATGAAGGAATGGTAAGTGTGAGGCCGAAAAAATTTGGCGGTCTCACTCCTACCATGTGGCAAACCGAATTCATCGGTATTGAGCATAACTTATAGCAACAGGCAAATATTCGTTTTATTAAGACAGAAATGTTCGTTAAATTCATGTATGTTTTAGTTTCAGGTGCTGAAGATGCCGATGACTGGAAGGAAAAAGCCCGTAACGTTCGTAATACAATATTCTGAGAGTTCATTTGTAACTCCCAATAATTAATTTTAATTTTACTGAAATTCAACTTAAGTAGTTCGACGTTCCTAGAGTTGTTTTTTCCTCATACGTTTTCAGATAGTTTTAGCTCGTTACGTTACGATGGCTCTGAATGTAAATTGTTACAGTGTAAATTTAATTACTTAGTTTAGGAGATACGTTTATGCAATAAATAACTGTATAAGAAAATCTTTAATCAGACGAACTTACAATTCTCACATATTATAAGAATTTACCATGGTATTTTCAGCTATCGAGATAATTTGGCAGAGTCATTAGAACAAATTATCCAAAAAGTGATTAATTTTTTAGCATTTTCTTGCACTTCGGAATTATTTTGAGTTTCGTTCTTAATACTCGTAGAACCAATTATAATTGACCAACTTTTCGACTAAGTCTTATTCTATTAAACAAAAATCACATTCTAAGTTGTAAATATGTTATCAACATGACTATCCTAATGTACAGCAATCAATACTTTATTATTATAATCTATTATCATTATACAAAGAAACAGGAAGTTTGGGCTCAAGCAATCGCCATTTTGCTCAATCTATTTTGGACGTAACCGTACTATTAAAAATGTTTACACAACAGCGTGCAGGCATCCGGTCAAAAGCAGCATGCGTTTAACTATTTAACGAAATACCTCAAAATAACTATGCGAAGAATGTGAACTAGATTCTAGCACGAGACGATTTTGCTCTATCACCGCGGCAGTTCGCAGAACATCCGCTAGATGTCAGGATAGTAGGACAGGGTTTTGCTCGTCACGACATTCCGAGCGAAATTCGTTCGACCATTAATCCCGAGCATCTGATGCTCGGGTACGAGCAACTCGGCTAAGAATGCGACATCAATGTCGATCTTTTCTGAACACTGATGTTTCAAACATGTTTAAAGCATGATTATTTTAACCAAGATGTTTTCACGTTTCCATTTTTTGGTTTAGTGAATAAAAACTACCATAATCACAATTTTGTAAAAGTTAATAGAAGTAAATGAAATAATTGATACAATTCTACCTTCAAAGAAGCGATGGTTGTTGATATACTACTTTCATTAGGCGCACTTATATTTTCCCCGAGAGGACCCCAGTCCCCGGGCACATCCTACCCCTTTCCTCGTATTTCACTAGCGCAGAAGCAATCAACGCACGTGTGTTGGGTTCTCCTCTTCTTCTGAACCCTTTTCCGGTGAAGTGAGGAAGCTCTGAGCCCCTTGAGATGACCCTGAGCGCTCAGGCTTTCAGATTCAGATTTGTTATTAAAAATTTAAGTTTGTTCTATCGGTTCGACAATTAAAATTTAATTAAAAAACCCTCAAGTTAAATTCTCCAAACGAACGTAAATGTTAGATGTTTCTAAAGCACTTTTAAAAACATAAGTTAATAAATATATAGATTTTTTTAAATTTTGGACATCCATGTTTTGAAACTCCAAAGTTTTGTTCTCAACGTCGCTTTCCAACACGGATGTCCGTTTTGGCCATTGCCAGGGTTCTTAAAAATCAGCCCTCCGTTAGTGGGCACATAATGCTTGAGCTTACGGTGCTCGAGGCTGAAATGCTCGAGCGAGCAAATGACACGCCTTGCAGCTGTCGGGTGTGAATAGTACTTACGGCGGTGACGAGGCGTCGATGCCAAGGGGGACTCATGAGGGAGCCAACGGCGGCGGCGACCTGCAACAGAAAGGTTCGTCAGGCTCCTTCATTCTGGCCTCATGTCAATGGTTGCCAGTTGCACTTCTCATCAATGGACTTCTTCCCTTCCAAATGAATTTTCATCTTATCATCCCATTCATAAATGTGCCCTCCTTTTCCATGCAGATGAAATAAATAAAAAATATTTTTCAATAATGCTCTCGAGTATCAATAAATCTTCTTGTATAAGTAATCGGATAACCTTTCTTTGTGTGAATCACCATGTGCACGTAATCGGGTAATCTGTGTTTGTGTAAATCATTCTGTGGACGCAATCGGATAATCTATGTATGTCTATCCGTCCATCACTTGCGATGATGCCTCTGCTGGTCCACTCTGTAGGGCAGACGAGGTGTCATTCGACGCGCCTTGGTAAACTGGTGGAGAACCGACTTAACGTTTCCAGATCCTTTCAGAACATTCTAAGAGAATTATCAATATGTTTGTTTTCTTCGTTCCTAAAACACGTTTGGGAGAGTTTTAAGGCACCTACGGAGGTGATCCTTGGCACATTGGGTTCTAATCGACTGCCATTACTTGTAGCCGGATTTTTCAAGAGTATTCAAACAGAAATAGGTTTTTTGGAGGTTTCACACACACACACACACATCACACACACACACACATACCATTTTAACTGCCTATATTTCGCAAAATATTACGCAAAAAATACTCATATTTTTAGAAAAGTGTACATAATTTTATTTCAAGATCTGTCTTTAAATAAAATATATCATTAACAAAAAATCTATCTTCAATATAGTTGTAGAAAGACGCCTAAAAAATCGCACTTTTGCAATTTTCGAAAAATCAGAGATTTCAACGAACTTGAGACCTTTTTTAAGCCATCTCAACGCTATCCAAGGACAAAGTTTAATAAGTTTAATAAGAAAATTTGGTTCCATTTTTGGGAAAATTTGAAATTTTTTTTAAGGCTTCATGAAAAGTAGGCTCAAAAATAAAAATATCTATTCGAAACTCGTAAGGCCTGGAGATCGTTTAGATCGATCACGGAATATCAATTTTGAAGAAAATTGGCTGAACGGTTCAGGCACTAGCGTTGACCACAGACGGACGGACGACCAGACACGTTTTCTCGTCAATCAATTTTTCGGTATCAAGGACCGTGCAAAACTGGGAATCTGACCACACTACTGGTTAGAGGAAGTTATTAACTCTAGATAGCAACAGTTTTTATTTAATTTTACGTTACTGGGCCCGACAATTAAGAGTTTTTCTGCCGAAAATTCGCTGAAAGACAACCGCGAGAAAATACCGTATGTACCGATGTACTTTATTAACCAAAATGAATAATTTGTTTGAAACCTTATTCACTAAATTTGTTCAAGGAATTGGTCGGCCCCACCGGATTCGATCCCAGGCCTCCTGGTTTACGGCCAGTTGATCTGACCACTAAGATACCAAGTCAATCAACCCTTTGAAGTTTTTAATGAGCGCAATTATCGCTCCTTTTATGCAAGGTGACAATTAGAAACGTTTTTCGCTCACAAGGAGCTTTTATAAATGAGGCTAAACAATTAAGCTGATCGAAACTACCTTCCTTCTGCATTACGTACAGTCTTTCTACCACATATTCATTCCTCTGCCACCGACACAAAGCCAGCGTTCGCAACGAGCGCGAGCACCGGCAGAAACGCCCGGCCAGGATGTGAAAGTGAGGAGGAGGCGGACGGCGCGACGCGAAGGCTGCGATGCAGGTGACAGGGTGAAGCGAGCGCAGGAATGTTGTGACAAAAAAGGGACGCGACGCGTCGAGGGCGGCGAAGAGCGGCAGCGGCCTGCGCGAGGCGCGTGGCCGGCGGAGGGGACGTGAGCACCTGGCGGGGATGCAGCGCGTGGCATGGAACGGCGCACAGTGGTCTGGAGTGAGACGACAGTGGTCAAAAATATATCGCTCATTTTAATGGTATTTAAATGTACCCCGAATGTCCCACTTAAAACCGGACCCGTTAAATAGTGTTGTGCTCTTCGATTTTGTGTGGAAGGTACTCATTCGGCTCCGACATACACGCAGGCATGCAGAAGATTTCACTTCCATGTATCTCCCACAGCGGGGCTTCAACGCAGTAAGGATATGTTTTAAGCTCCTGACTGGTCTCCTTACATTTGTGTGGTAGTATATTACTTGTCAGTGTGTGTAAAGCCAGAGGATAGGTCGAGAAAGAAGAGTGAATAATTGTCCGAGGTCCGTTGCTCGTTTGTTAAGGTACTGCTTGGGCATTTACTTGGTATTGATCAGATAAACCACGATAAACTATCAAGCATAGCGGCCGACCGTTGTAATTCTCATCCAGATAGTATCTAATAACTAGTAACCAGTAACTAGAGTCAAATACACCACTACCGTCGAGATTCGAACCCTGGAGCAGTTGTGTCAAGGTCTTCTACTGGTGGCAGTGGCATGGTTCGTGGCACCGTAGCATGCCACGAGCTCCTCTGTGCAACTAGACTCGGGAAAGGAAACTATTTGTAGAAACAATTTGTAGAAACTTTTACAATAGTGATGGCGTCGTTCTTGTGGCGGGGTGATGAACTGCGTGGAGGGGCTATTTCGTCGTGGACGTATCATGGAGTTCCGCTCGTGGCATTGACCTTGACAACACTGCCCTAGTAAGTGCCATTTCCTGGTGTGAGACACTGCAGAGACAAAGCCGTTGCAGGAAATTATATTATAGAAATTGTGAGCAACGTGAACCTCTAGATCAGGGGTGTTCAATTTGTAAGATCTCAAGGATCTCAACTAAAACCTTTAATATGGTTGCGGGCCATATTTACAGTACTTGGGTCATCCACACCTGACTTCCCCGTATTGTTGATCACAGTAATTTGACCGGCTGCTCTGAAACGGGGGGCGGGAAGGAATGGAACCAAACTTTTATCAGGCCGTACCATGCATAACGCAGCGAAACACATTGGGATGATTTTCAATTTCTGAATTTCTTAGAAAAAAATCATAAATGTAAACAGCTATTTTTTAGATGAAGGGGGTGTTGACCCTGACAGGGCGCTAGGCACACAATGTTCTCACTCTCCATGGATGAAAGTGACTTTAACTTTCTACTAATAACCTTTCACGGGCCACAATAAATGGCATCGCGAGACGCTAGTTGGACAACCCTGCTCTAGATATTCTTCTCATCGTATGTGTTTGAATCGTGTAAATCGAGCAGTTAGACACAAAATTGAAGGCTTGAAATAAAAAAAGAAGTGCCATTTTCATACTTTCCAGAAAAATGAATTTACATATACGTTAAACCTATTGGCACATACAACTGCCATCTATAATCACCCCGTAACACTATCAAGAAATGCATCTGGACTTTGGTTCTTATTTATGTATAGGGCTTGATTCATTCACCATTATTCTGGTAAACACGCAAACGTCACGGAAATGGCACTGATATCTTTTTTTATTTCAAGTCTACAATTTTGCCCGCCTTCGCATCTCGCAAACCACCGTGGGGCGAAGGGGAAATATCGGACTGGGCGGCGGTCCCGCACCGAGCGGCGGTGACGTGGAGGAGGGACAGGGCATGGGTGGGGGTGGGGGAGGGAAGTAGCGTCAACGAGCCACCCTCTCGGGCGAGCGGCGCCGCGGCGCTCAACTGTCATTTGCCAAGCCGCGCCGGAACAAAAGCCAAGCGGAGCCAATAAGTCGGTGACATCGCTTTGATTGCCTCGATACAGTGCCACACAAAGCGCGCACAAGTCCCTCTGCGACGCGGCGAGCTGCAGACAGAATCAGAGACAGAGACAGAGAGCAGAATGAGAGGGGGAGTCGTGGAAATGTTGAGAGAAGGTGAAGAGAGTTGCAGAAGCGGCAAAATGAATCAGAAATGGATTGAAGAGGTGACCGATGAGTGAAGGAGATAACGGGAAATTAACACAGCGCAAAGAACGTGACTAGTCCAGAAAATTGTCAACAGAGAAAATGAGAGCGATGTTGACATTAGCACTAAGGAGACGGAGATGGAGGGAAAGAACACAAATTACAATCTGCTGTATAGAAATAGAAAGGAGAGAAGAGGGAGGGAGAATACACTTCCAGAAGAAGTGAAGGGAGAGGGGGAGAGAGAGAGACACAGCGAGAAAGAGAGCAGAAATATAGAACGTGTGATGACAATAAAATTAACAATTGATGTGATAGCGCTGTTGTGAGTTACAGTAAGGTGATTTTTCTTGCCACAAGGGAAAAGCAAATTGGCATCCGGAAAGAAAGGGAGGGGGGGAGCGAAAAAAAAGGTGACGACGCGGAGAATGTGACTTTAGGCTAGGATTATAATCTGCGAGATGTCGAAGTTGACGCAAAAACGACGATTTTTGTGGCAAAGAAGTATGGAGTACATTGAGTAGGATAGGAAGAAAGTGATAGGAGAATGAAGAGAATAAACGAAAGACTGAAATCAGGAAACGACACTGACCAATAACTAATGAGGTTATTCTATTGAAGGTGTTGATTCTGACGGCGGTAAAAAGAGAAAAATGGGAAGAAAGAGATTCATTTCTACTGGAGCTGAGTTTCAGAGATCTATGTGACCTTACAACATTCAGAATGATCTGATGTTAAATATGGTGAAGGTTAAGGTAATGCAACTATTTGAGTAGCAAAGAAAAATGGAGTGGTATCTGCAGACCAGAGAAGAGAGAAGAGGCAGATGAAATTGCGTCTAAATGGAACGGAGAAGTAAATTCGGACAACGTTGTTGTGCATTTTTAACAAAGGTAATAACAATGTTGGTGGTGTTAATATTACAAAGATTTGACTGGCTAGAACAGTTAGAACACTTATAAGGCATCAGTGATGAGCACAGGAGCTGCAGACATTCGTATTCCTGCGACCATTCATTTTCAGCACGAAAGCTTGAGAAAGTAAGATCGTGACGACCTACCTGATGTGACGGATCAAAACAAGTTTTAAGGAGAAGGGGAAGCTGCTATAGAAGCTGTTATACTGAAACTAATGAAAGTCATTACTGAAAAAGCGGTAATGATAATAAATTTCGACCCTGCACAAACGTCAATAGCCAATACGTAAGACTGCTCTGTCTTCAAGTTCGTCAACGTAAAATTATTCTCCACCTATAGTCGCAGAGTGTAATAAAAATTACTTGATATTATATTTGTAATACAGATAATCTTTGCGGTTCTCATACTCAACCACGATAATTAATGAGTCAAAAGAAATAAACTCCCTAGGAAAAGAAAAATTGCAGTTTTACGTTATAGAGAGTAACTATTGAAAATGCACTTCAATGGTAAGTGGTTATCTTATTCGCTTCTGAATCTCTTGTTGCGAGCTCGGTCGGCTAAGGTGCTTGGATTTTCGAAGGACTGAAAATCGCACAGTGGTCGTGCGTGTGGCATGTAGAAGATCCTTGGCAGATCCCCGAAAAAATATAAGCCCTCCAGAACTTTCCCTTTTTACGGATAGCTCACGTTTCCCCAACCATAAAGCTCCAACGTAGTTCAATAGACCGCATATATGGGGGAGTTCCCCTGAACTCCCGCCTAGGACAAGCTTCGATAAAAGCCTGGGTTGAATACAAGGGTTTCGGGACAATGGTTAATTGCCGGATCCCCGAAAAATAACCCGTACTCTAAGTAAATAAAATAACATTTGTTGGATGCTGGCTCTAAAATGGGCAGGCGCCAAAGTAATCATACAACACATGGCCCATTTATCGTCTTTTTTTAAATGAATCGTGCATCAAAAATGATCCTGTGTTCGTGGCAAAACACGAAAAGTAAAAGACTCCGAGTAATGCTCCTCACGCATAATCTACAAAATAATATATTTAGAGACCTTCTGAGTACATTTTTTATGCCTGGCTCTTCTGGGTGCAAACAAGTTTAGTCTAAATCTACTATAACAACGTATCGCTAAGCCTCAAGAAGCCTTTACACGTACGTAATGTTTCCTTGACCATACGTGTGCATCTCATGATTATCCGTATACTGAATGTGTCCTCAGACGCCCCGTTTTGCCTGTCCATATTTGCGTGTGATGCGATTCCACCCCAGAAACCATGTGACTCCCTGACCTTCTCAACCGGCTCATTTGATGCTCGGTATTATCAAGGCGAGGGCATCTCGCTACCAGATACGCCGAGGTTTAAGAAAATAGTACCCGAAAGTGGTTCACATGCCTAGACATTTTTCAAGATACGGACACCCAGGAAAGATACCGTATGATATCGTTGAAAATGAGACACCGTTTGATATCGTTGACGAAAATGAGAAACCGTTTGATATCGTTCGTTCCAGTTTTATTAGTCATACACGCTCATGGTTTATCGGCCGAGTAAAAATCGTTCGGGTAAATCTGTAACGTTCCTCGAGTTTGTGTGCATCCTTTTCAAGGGAAGGCTGACGGCGGGGCTTGGGGTCTCAGGGTAACTACTGTCGCCCTTTCTCAGTCCCTTTGGCGGAACACTTTTCCCCTGGGCAAGGGTTAAATTTTTGACAAAACGTCCACCGCCACTTCCCTTGCCACGTCACTCGCGGCACAGCGCCCTCCGCCGCCCTTAAAAAAAGGAAGTCCACGGCCGCTTCCCTTTGAGGTCGGAGGTGCGAGGGTCCTTTGTGCAAGCGTGGCCGGATGACAACCGGAGAGCAAAGTTGGGGAAATTACTCTAAGAAGAATTAATTTACTAACTGAATAACTGGGATAATCACGCTGTGTTTATTTATGAGAAGAGAAAATTCTGAATATTACATTAACGTTGTTGAAAGCACAAATAGCACATTCAAAAGGGCGCAGAAAAGAATATATAATATTAAGATTGCTTATGGCTACGACGCGTTCGATATTTATACTACTAAAACTGGCTGGTCATAAATGTGCAAATGGATGAAAAGCCCTGAGAAAAATAAGGATATAACTCTTAGAGTGAATTTTAATCTAGTAACGAACAAGTGGAACAATCATATTTTATTCGTTTATAAAAAGACATTTAAATATTATACAATTTTACATTAATAAACACTTACGAACAAAATACCGCAATAAAAATTGAAAAGTTTTTAAGATTATTTAGGAACGACAGCTCCAATTTTGTGACGAGAAGTGGATGATTTGATATCCGCTTCTGGATTCAAATCCAAGGGGCAAATTTTACATGAAGAGGTAAATTTGTCTGCGTTAAATCCCAAAATTGACAAATCTTACTGATCAGGGAAACTTCCCATCACCGTTGGAGGTGGTCATATCCTGAACTTGGCAGTACAACAAGAAGAGTAACACTAAGAATAAGGCATTAACAAAAGGCACAAAAAAACACAATTTGACTTTTAGGCTAGTTTCGAGATCAATATTTGTGTAAAAACCTAATTCTAAAATTTCATCTCAGTCGAGAATAACAATAAAATTTATTATTCGGTTGGCAAAATGAGATGGGACACCTTTGATTATTCCCGACTTTTAACAAACAAATTCGATCTCTTAAATTATCCACTAAACGGAAAAGATTTAACCCAGTAAACGCATTAAACTTACATATTTTGACCACATTAACATTTCGACAAATGAAACAACGGCTTTTTGGCGGAGCAGTTAAGTTGGTACACGAAATTTCCATACTGCGTTACATATTTGTCCGTTTTGGTATAAAAACGTTGCGACAGTGAAATATTTTTTCATGTACGATTAGCAGACACTTGTACATGTGTACATGTTCATCTCTACAAGTTTACGTGCTAAATGTTCCAGCCTTATGAGTAAGGAGAGAAAAAAAACAGGAAACCAAATACCTCTCGGCTAATGTAAATGTTACGGTCCGAATGTAGCTAATTCCCGAAATAGCTGGTTAATGTTCGTTTTGCCCAATATGGGTGGATAGTGTCCTCAGTAGGAACAACTTGAAATAAACCTTCGAAATGAAGCCGCTAAAAGCTGACATTAGCCAACATGAGCTGTCATGGACAGATACTTCACAATCAAAATTAATATAAGATATTAAGTTGGTCAACGGGAATCAGACTGCTGTGAGAAGGTTCTAATGCTATGAAGGACAGGGTGAGTAGATATCATCTCCACTATGACAATTGAAAATTACTATTTACAAGCTGCTACCAACAGTACCCTCACAATAAGTTATTTGAGACTTTACGAGTTGCCCGGTCTTTGCCCTTCTGGATTTACATAAAACAATCTTCAGTCTAATAAGACGTAATTTCCAATTATTTTAACACCAAAACACTTTTGACGAACACACTAGACTCCTCATCCTCTGACAATCGTGTTACTTCAGAGAGCCCTGTGGTTAGCACACGCATTAGTCGGATAAAGTTCGAAATAAGACTTTCAATGTCACTTATACAGCTTTATTCAAAATGTCTGCCTAAGATACGGTTTGATTGAGCAATCCTATTAATAGCCGTCTGTCTTTAACCGTAACATACAATTGATTGATTGATTCCGGGGGCGTCCAGGTCATTAGTCCGTAAGTGTAATGCATGTTTTCCTCCGGAGGTTGCAGTGATATAGTCCCCCGCTGGGTGGCGACCTGCTGTCGGCTAGCAGGATTTTCCCCAACCAGGTATCTCCCACCAAAGGGGCACCGCCCAGCCGAAACAAGCTCTAAGGTCCCGACGGGTCTCCTGGCATATGTAGTAGTGTAATGCATGTTAGTGTAAGTGTGTGTGTAAGGGGTGAGGATAGGGCAAGAAAGAGAAACGAAAGATCGGGCGCGGTCCGTGGCCCGTTTGTTAGGGTACTGCAACTCCGGCATTCGCCTGGTGATCGGAAAAACCACGGAAAACTACCGATCAGAGCAGCCGGCCCATATATTCTCCTCCAAACAGCGCCTTAGTTCGACCTACCCGACAACCTAGTGTCGAAAATCCAGCCACTAGTGGAAAGCTAGGACCTCCCGGTCAGAGGCACTGCAGTGACATCAGTTATGCCCTGATCCACCTCTCCCCCGTTCATGCCGTACAAGATTTGGCCTTTCTCTCTACCGCAAAAGCGCTTTCTGGCATTTGCGTGGCGTTGATCGAAGAAACCACAGAAAACTATCGATAAGAGCAGCCGGCCGAAATAATTCTCCTCCAAACAGCGACTGAATTCGACCTATCTGACAAGCTCGTGTCGAAAATCCTACCACCACCGTCGGGAGTGGAAACCTAGGACCCCCCGTTCAGAGGCACTGCAGAGACATCAGTTGATGCCCTGAGCCACCTCTCTCCTGTCAGTGCCATACAAGATTTGGACTTTCTCTTCACCGCGAGAGCGCTTTCTGGCGAAGGGCGCATCTCGCAGGGAGGGCGCGTGCCCGGGGGGCCGCAACCCATCCGAACGCAAAACGCCTTTCGCATTTCGCGGCGGCGGTGGTTAACCCGCGCCTGCCTCGCGGCCGCCGCAAATTTGATGGAAACGCGACCGAGCGCGGCGGACGGCGCGGCGTCTACAAATGGAGTCCCGGGCTCTGCCTTGCCGCCTTCACGACGCGACGCGAGGAGGGGGCGGAGGCGCAGAAAGAGCCCGAAAGGAGATGGAACCGGGGCGGAGAAGACAACGGGAGGCGTGAGGATCGGGAATGGGAGAGAAGGATAGGGGGCGTGCTTGCGTCAGGACAGGTGCGGGGGTGGTAAAACTGGTGGAGGAGGAAATGGGGGTGAGTAGTGGAAGGCGAAGCGGAAGGGGCGTGGGCAATGAGGACAGGAGAGGATGCTGAAGAAGTTTGCGAGGACGACCACAATATTCTAGAGTAAGCTGTAGAAAGTGGTGGGACGACGCGGTGACCGCAAGAGTGGGGAAGGGGCAAGGGGGAGAGGAGACGTTGGCTGTGTAGGGGCGCGGATACATGGGATGAAGTAGGGTGGTAAGTGATTGGGCGGCCGAGAGGCGGAGGACAGGGTCATGAAGCGGAGTGAGAACGGTGAGAGAGAAGCGTAATGAGGCTCAAATACAAAAGAGATGGGTAGAAGCACGATAGAGGCAGTTTGGGAGTTAAGGAACGAGGTGAAATGAGATCGGGCGGGGGAGGCGGGGCTGGATGGGGCAGCGAGCTGCGGGAAACGGGGAGCAGGAAGCGAGGCGTGGGGAAGCTGGGCGTGGGGAAGCTGGGCGTGGGGAAGCTGGGCGTGGGGAAGCTGGGCGTGGGGAAGCTGGGCGTGGGGAAGCTGGGCGTGGGGAAGCTGGGCGTGGGAAGCAGGGCGCCGGAAAGCGGAGCGCGGGAAGCGGGGTGATGGAAGCGGGGCGCGGGAAGCGGGGTAAGGGGAAGCGGGGCCGGGGTGGGGGTTAGAAACGCGAGGCAGTGCGTGACACGGCGTGCCGAGAAGGGTTGAGATGATGAAGGAAAGGGAGGGGCAGAACAGTGTGAAGGCGGAGTAAGGGCGGTGGGGACGTCCATGAACGCAGATAGGGACAGGAAGAAATGCGCAGTTAGTGGCGAAGGCGGGGTTGGACGCGCAGGCGGAAAGCGGAGGCGGGGCTCGGACCGCGGAAGAGAGCAAGTGAGACTGAGACAGCGACAGGATGGATTACATACACGGCCTGCGGGAGCTGGCAGCGACTGCGGAAATAACGGCGACAGAGAGAGGGGTCAAGGGGCGGTGTCCGAATGGAAAGGTTGGATCCGCGACAAATCCAGTGCGATGTGGCAGGAGAACAGATGGAGCGACAGTTGCTGTCGGAGAGACGCAAAGGCACAGAATGCTTCATCGCGGAAGTTGCTCCTGCAGAACGGTTAAAATACAGGGGATGCATTACGCTACAGAGAGCAAAATCCCAACATATTTGGAGAGTGGGAGGGTAAGTAGATGGAAATAATCTCGTTTAGAGAAAAGTTCTGTTTAGTTCTGAGAAAAAAGACTCAGTTTCTGGTTGAAAAATAGAATACCGAAGTTTCTTGTCGCTGATTCGGAGTCATAATACCGATGTTTCTTGTCTCTGATTCACAGTAAACTCCATGAGTAGGGTGAGTGAAGAAATAATAACCAAACGAACCGAAAAGGATAAAAAACAGTTTTAGGATCATATACAGAAAAAGAAAAAATAGTTAGCCAATAAATCTGAGGAAAGCAAAAATAAATTCAAATTCAGGATACTGTTGCAGCGGTTTGAAAATCACAGCCTTATTCAGGTTGTGTTTTTCCAGTTAAATCTTCATTAAAATTGAATAACCCCGACTACCTTCAAAATTAAATCCCAGAGTGTGAACATAATTTTTAATGCACAATTCTTGTGTTGATTTGGTCCCCGAATATTCATTGTCTATATACTTAAGATACCAAAAATCAGAGAATATGACTAATCCAGATTCTGAGAACATCGATGGTTTGGAGGCAATGTTTTATTACGATCGATGTTTTATTTTTGAATATCCATGTTTATAAACATCCATGCGAGTGGCCTAGCTAGTTGGGGCCGGAGGGTGCGGCGCGCCCCGCATGACACCATTCTAGGGGTGACACCAACTAAATTATTTTATAATTGGAATTATATAATTTACATCATTTACTTAAAAAATGTATATATGAATAGTTACTTTTCTTAGTTTCACTAGTTCGAAAATTTTATTGTAGGAATTTTATAATTTTTATGGTTTAATTTAAAAAATTTATATTAATTTAATAAGTATACATTTAAATCATAAGCATAGATTACGATTTAATTGCTATTATTGTTAATTACATAAAATTTTAAATATATTATCAATAACTATCATGTGCAAATATGTTTGTATTTTTAATAAAATAATGTACAATGAATGCAGCAATAGATATTGTTACACTCAATTTAAGGGGGGTGACACCATTAGCTTTCTTCCCAGGTGACACGCCACTGCATCGACGTTATGTTGGCCATGCCGCATCCCTAGCCTGAGTCCGAGGGGACAGCGCCGCCGGGGCCGCCGCCGCGCAGTGCCGCGCCGCGCCGACGGAGGTCCACCCAAGTCGGCGCTTATAAATCGCGCGCCGGGCGGTGACGGATGCGCGGAGCGGGGACAGAGGCGGGGAGGCGGCGGGGCCGGCGGGGCGGGGAGGGGGCGGGGACGCGGCCGAGTATTTAGCCGGGGCGCAGGTGGCGCGCCGGGCGGCCGCCGCGAGCAGCCGGCCGAGACGGATGGCGGCGGCAGCGGCGGCGGCGGCGGGCCCCGCCCACCTGCACCCTCCCTGCCCCTCCCACCCTCCCACCTCTCTCCTCCCCTGTCCCTCCCCCGCCGCGCGCGTGCCTCCGAAGTTGACCGATCTGGCCGGGAATTTTCAACGCTCCGCTCTTTCCATTTTGATAATAGCGCGGTTTAAATAACCCCGGAGAGGAGGCTCTCTCTCCTCCCGCGCGGCGGGGGTGGGGGCGGGGGCGTGCGCGAGGGGATGTGCGGGGAGGGGGCGGGGAGGGCGGCGATGACGGACACGCGGCCGCGGGGCGGGCCATCGCGAGCCGTCAGCCCGAGCGGACGCCGGCCATGTATCTCGCCGCGCCGCCGCCCACCGACGCCGCCCACGGACCCCGCCCCCGGCCACGCCCCGCGCGCCAGGACGGCCGGCTTGCCAAGCGCGAGGCTGGACGCGGCCGAGGAGGCAAAGGTGGAGCAACTCAACATGAAACTGTTTACAAGTAAGGCGACAGAAATAAACACTAGAGTGGTTCTTGTTTTCGGCGGTGGAATCAAATATCGTGGTACTCGTAGATTATGGGCAACCTCCTATGTGTTGGAATTAGCAATTTTTACATTTTGGTATCAATGATTCAGAATTTCCTCGTTCTTTAGTTTGATATGAAAATGTTCAAATAAACTAGAATTTAATTTTGTTTAGGTCTTACAATAGAAAAGAAAATTCCTGCTACGTGACCATACTATTTATTGACGATAGAATGTGGGAAGAGCAACAAGGGAGGTTGCCGTAAGGTGCTTTCAGAAAAATATTACAATAAATAAATATTTAATACTATTGCAGTAAGAATTACAAGGGACCGAAATAATCGAAGTTCGTGTTATAAAGTTCGTGGTAATCGAGAATCATAAATGTCAGTATTATCGTAATCCTTCCCGGGAACAAAGATTTGTTCGTGTTACGGCAAAATTCGTGTTAAGTGAGTTCATTTTAACAAGGGTTTACTGTTTACAGAAGGTGTAGAATGCTTAAATTTAGCCAAATATACACTATTAACATCGAAAAATGTTTTTTTTTTCTCCTATAAAATTTTCTTTTTTTCATATAGGAGGTTTGCTATCAATGACGGTATCTGATTGAGTGCATCCTCCGTTTTCACCATCTTGGATTAATTAGAAAGAATGTCGTTTCATTTCAATAAATTAAGATTAACTCGTTACAAAATTTGTTAATGTGAATCAAGTTCCTCACAAAAAGTATGTATCTTGTATTTCTGTTTTCTACATATTTCTGTTTCTTGAAAAGTACAGTTTATGAATAGAATGATACTAAATGAGTTATTAGCATCATGCATTGTTGTAATTTTCTTCAATGTTTCTTGTCACATTTGTTTTCCAATCTGGAAGCAATTTTTTGCTCTTGTCAAAACGATATTTTCTTACATTTATAAATTTCCCCATGGCATAACACTTGAATGAATAATGAATTTGTAGTAATTTAACCTTCCGGCGGGCGCGCGGCAGCACTCCGTGCTGCCTTTCTGCTTTCATCGTTCTAAAATGGAGTACGGGTATTAGAGGACTCTAATAATCTCACTTCGCAACATTATGAACGAAATGCGGAAATCTCCGTTCGTTACCTTCAGTCGTAAAGAAATTCTGCAAATACAAAAATTCTGACTGCAGCACTCCGTGCTCTACCGTGCCCACTCTTGTAAGTATTTTTAATATTCCAAATGAATATTTTACTCATTCAGATTGTTCGTGTACATGTATTTTTAATCACAATCAAATGCAAAATCAAAGATAATGAAAGTAGTTTTTTGTCGATTTTTTCCTATTACTTGTAGTATTACTTTTGTTTTTCTTAGCTGAAGGGCTGAAACAGACGAAGAAATTAGGCATCTTCTTGAGGTACTGGAAACGGCTTGATGAAAACTAATTGACGCTTTTCTAAAATATAAGGACAGTAGACTTTCATTTCGTTGTCTATTTAATAAAAATTTTCTGGTTAATTTTTTTTCAGTGCTGTATTTTGATTTATTAGGTTTTCTGAAACCATGTGTTATTTATTGTTCTGTATCTAAAACTAGTTATAGCTCCACCAACTTGAGAATGATGTTTACAGGAGCGCGCCACCGTCTGTGTTTACAATCGAAACGACAGAGACAGAGATAAAAGGATACTCAATTCAAATTAAAATGGTACCGTGCCAAACTATTGCGAAAGAAAGTGCGATTTATTTCGTTGCAAATCTATAATCTTCCCAATTAATATTTTAACTGTATTTAGACATGTCTGCATCTCATATTGGAATAAATAAAAGTATACTTTTCTCGGCAAAATGATTCAAAATTTTGAAAGTAATTCTTTCGATGAGCAGTAACATTCATATAATCGTTTATTTAACTTAAGTAGTTTCTCAGAATATATACCAAATAAAATTCTTTTTTATGTAAGGAGTAACTACCACCATTATGAAGAGTATTGCAGATACTTATGACAGTAAAGTTAATGTTTTGGTACTTTATTTCATACCTAACAAACCGTCTAAAGCCTATGGAAAAAAAGATGAATGAAGGAGAATACAAAACGTTTAAATTTAATGAATAAGTATTAAAAATTCAATATAAATGTAACTTTTTATTAAAGTCTTGTACTAGAACGGTGAAAAGCAAAGAAAGCAACGTAAAGGGACAAAATAAAACAGTCCGTGCAAATCTTGCATGATATGTCTCTGAAGTTCTATTTTATCAGCTGATTCACAACCTCTATGAAGGAGGCCATGGGGTCATGAGAGGCCATGATTCCGAGCAGTCTCTGAACTCTGTTCCCGCTAGCAACTTTTGTTACCTAACTGACTGTACAGACCCGTGTTTACACTGTTAGTTCCACGACGCGCCGCAATCGCAGCCTTCATTCTTCGCTTGGTCGAGTTATACATTTCTGTGATTTATAAAGTGTATTAACATTAAAAAAGGCGCGCCCACCGGAAGGATAAATATACATCTCTGATGTAAGGGTATATGAAAAATGTTTAACATAGGCGTGGTATATTCTGTATCTCACCTCTTCGTTACCCACCTCCTGCGGCCTTCCAAGGCGAGTGTGGTAGCAAATGTGATAGCCACTATGATAAGTGTAATAGCGAGCGTGATAGCGAGCGTGATAGCGAGCGCGATAGCGAGCCACAACGCTAATGTGATAGCCAACGTCGTAGCGAGCTTGATAGCGAGCGTGCAACATATATTCTATGTGAACAGGAGATAGCGTGGCTGAAGTGAATTAAAACTTCCAGGGACAAGAACTCTTCCATGTGCATGGTAATACGAATAGACATCCAACGGGTTTGGCGATCTGTAATCACAAAAATAATTGGGCTTTTCCTCCTGGAATATTTGTGACTGTAGATTAGAAAATTTAATGATTCTCAGTGGCTGTTAGTGAGATAATGAATAAAGTATGTTGTAAGCAAACGACTCTGGTGCTACGGAACAATACTCTCAGTGTATCTGCGGGGCACCACGTTGGAGCCTCTTGTAATAGCTTGCTGCGTTGTTGTGGAGTGCTCCAAGTCTTGCTCTCTTTTCTGGGCGCACTACTCGTGTATGCCGGAAGAATAGAAGAGATCCAATAACCTGCCAATCTTCATTATTATAAATACATTCTTAGCTACTCGTATCAAGGTATATTATACCCTATGTATGCTTAAAAAAATAGTTTTACAACATTTATCGCAAATTCATGGATGTCGAGGATTACTGTATTTAGATATTAGCTGTTTTGACCGTGTTACATTATTATTTCAAGTTCTTTCATTACTGCATTTTCAAAAAAGAAGGTATGTCTTCAAAGTAAAGTTTTATAAAAATCAAAATATAAACAAACCAAAAGATCGTAAAAAAACACTGGTTTTGCTATATTAAGTGCCAGTGGTTTAGAGTGTTTCATTTTCCTTTCTTTCATCTTAAACATCACAAAATCAAAAATACCATTGACTGAAAATCGCGATTGACAGTTCTCAGCTTCCTTAGCCTTCAAATCGACCTAATAATAAAAACCGTGCCGATAGGGGGGAACAGGTAACAGAGTGGAGATCTCGTTTAGGAGCCCTTCAACAGCTGGGGTCGGTGACCGGGGGGTTGGCAGCGCGGGGCGAGTGGCACGCCTGGCGCGCTGGGCTCGGGAGGCCGCTGGCTGTGACATATGGCCGACGCCGACCCCGCGTCAATTTTTGATACTCTAATGGTTCGGCTCGGACGAGACACCCGTCGCCAGCGACTGATGCGCGCGGACATTACACGCGGGTTCCACCGTCCTTTCCGCTTCGCACTGCCTCGCCGTCCCCATCACCCTCTCATCCCCTCTCGCTACCGCTTTGCCGCCACCCCCGCTCAACCTTCCCGAAGCCCACGCCGCCCCCCGCAACATTTTCGTCGCCCTCTCGTCCCTCTCCCCACCCTCTCCCCACCCTCTCCCCACCCTCTCCCCACCCTCTCCCCACCCTCTCCCCACCCTCTCCCCACCCTCTCCCCACCCTCTCCCCACCCTCTCCCCACCCTCTCCCCACTCTCTCCCCACCCTCTCCCCACCCTCTCCCCACCCTCTCCCCACTCTCTCCCCACTCTCTCCCCACTCTCTCCCCACTCTCACGCCACTCTCGCCACTCTCTCGCCACTCTTTCGCCACTCACTCCCCACTCTTTCGCCACTCACTCCCCACTCTCTCGCCACCCTCTTCCCTACTGTCGCCTCCCCCAGCCACCACCCCTCAACCCCCCTCGCCAACCTCTAATTCCCGCCCCTTTCTCACAGTGTCCTTATCCACTCGCTTCCCTTTTGTCGTTCCCGCGCAACACACACCCCATACACAGCCGTCGCCACTCCATCGTGGCCCAATCATGGTCCCCTCGAGATCCCCACGCTGCCCCCATGTACTCGCACCTCTAGCGCGTCGATGTGCGTCTCCCACGCCCGCCACTGCCCGGCATTTCACGTGGGAACGGGAGAACGAATGTTGAGCCCCACGCGAGTGTGATGCGAGTAGGACAAGTGGAAGCCCGCCTTTGAGGTGTTAATGTGGTGTTGGCATTCTGATATTCAAAACATTGAGATTGATTGAAATTCCTATTTTTCATGAAATTAAGGATAATTTCATACGCAACGTAAACAACCTGAAAATGAAGAGTACATGTTAATATTCTCTGGTAATTTTTAACAGCATTTGATTGATATGACTATTAGATATTTTTGATGATAACTATGTCTTCATTCACGGCACTCGTAAATGCAGTATAAAAAATATTACATCATTATTATCATTATAAAGTTAGTTTTGTGCTTATTGTACCAAGAATAAGTTATTTACTCACCAAGGGCGTTATAAGTGTTCTAAAGATCGAGCGGCAACAAAAAGTCAGAGAGCCGTTGACCCAAGGTGCGTTTTGTTCCCAAGAACATTACGATCAGCCAACGTCCGTGGCACACACGTGACTTTATTTATCTAATTTTAATTATTCATATTTATTTATTTACAAATTGTCTTGTTAACTTGACTCGGTTTGTCATTTCATATTTCCCTCTTATCATTCCCTTTCATAATTCCCTCCGTAAGAGAGCATGCATCAGTACACATCTGTTTTCGTATTTCGCCGCAACCATGATCCTCTGGATCCTGATACGTTATTCAGGGAATATCTAGCTTCGTATCAAAGGTAATAACAAGCAATAACGCATCTGTAGAAAATAAAAAAGTTTAGTAACATTTTCAACAATTTTTATGACTTCCGAAACAAATGTTCTATTTTTTGGCCGTTTCTGTAATATTTATCCGAAAAAGTATTACTATGCTTCATTAAATATATTTTCAAATTTTTAATTTTTTTTTTTTTGCCTTTGCCCAATTTTTTTTTTTGCACGCTCGAAAAATTTTTGCGCATACAATGGAGAGAGAGGCCTCCTTGCATGAATCTCTCTTCACAACTTAGACTCTTTAACATTTCCAAAAATCTGTTTCTTAGCGTTCCTCTCCTGATCACAATCACTTAAGATTTATTTTGCACATGAAGAATATCTACGAAATCTTTTTCGCGATTTTAAATACACATTCTATATTTATTTGTTTAATGAATTGAACAGTAGACAAAATGCTTGAGATTTTAGAAGAATACGTGTGGAGAATTCCGCCAATGGTAATTCTCCTTGGCACGACCACGCAAGCCTTTCGTACGTAACTTCCGACTCCAACTAGCCGCGAGATCCAATCACTGGCACCAATCTTACACCTCGTTTCAGTCCACTCCCGCCGCCCCCCCACCCGCACGTCCACTCTCAGTGCGCGCGAGCGGCGCCCAACCGCAGATCGCCCGCCCGCCCGCACGCACGCACGAAGTCGCCCAGCACCCTCCGCCTCCCGTCCCGTCCCGCGCCGCGCCGCCGCCCACTGTATCGTGCGCGCCAACCGTCAAGCAAATGCAATGCTGTCACAGGCAGCGGCGCGCGGCCATCATAGGTTCATTAGCACCCAATCGGGCAAATGCACGCGGCGCGGAGCGGAGCGGAGCGGCTCCGCGCGGAGCGAAGCAAGGCCGTCGCTCGCCCTCCCGCCAGTCGGCTACACGCTAATTCGCGCTCCCTCCAGCCCCTCGCCCGTCTCCACCATCGCCTCTACCACCAACGCCTCTACCACTACTTCCACTACCACTACCTTCGTTTCGGCTTCGCTCCACAGTTGCAACCCCTTTCCCCAACATCCCCCAACCACCAGGTTTCTCTCCTGCCTCCCCGTTCATTATCGGTCTCCAGACCGTGTCCAACCTCACCGCTCGTCTCCAACCTCACCGCTCGTCTCCAACCTCACCGCTCGTCTCCAACCTCACCGCTCGTCTCCAACCTCACCGCTCGTCTCCAACCTCACCGCTCGTCTCCAACCTCACCGCTCGTCTCCAACCTCACCGCTCGTCTCCAACCTCACCGCTCGTCACCAACCTCACCGCTCGTCTCCAACCTCACCGCTCGTCTCCAACCTCACCGCTCGTCTCCAACCTCACCGCTCGTCACCAACCTCACCGCTCGTCTCCAACCTCACCGCTCGTCTCCATCCTCACCGCTCGTCTCCAACCTCACCGCTCGTCACCAACCTGACCGCTCGTCACCAACCTGACCGCTCGACACCAACCTGACCGCTCGTCACCAACCTGACCGCTCATCATCAACCTGACCGGTCGTCTCCGACCTGACCGGTCGTCTCCGACCTGACCGCTCGTCTCCAACCTGCCCGCTCGTCTCCAACCTGCCCGCTCGTCTCCAACCTGCCCGCTCGTCTCCAACCTGCCCGCTCGTCTCCAACCTGCCCGCTCGTCTCCAACCTGCCCGCTCGTCTCCAACCTGCCCGCTCGTCTCCAACCTGCCCGCTCGTCTCCAACCTGCCCGCTCGTCTCCAACCTGCCCGCTCGTCTCCAACCTGCCCGCTCGTCTCCAACCTGCCCGCTCGTCTCCAACCTGCCCGCTCGTCTCCAACCTGCCCGCTCGTCTCCAACCTGCCCGCTCGTCTCCAACCTGCCCGCTCGGCTCCAACCTGCCCGCTCGTCTCCAACCTGCCCGCTCGTCTCCAACCTGCCCGCTCGTCTCCAACCTGCCCGCTCGTCTCCAACCTGCCCGCTCGTCTCCAACCTGCCCGCTCGTCTCCAACCTGAACGCTCGTGTCCAACCTGCCCGCTCGTCTCCAACCTGACCGCCCATCTATACTTTTTTCTGGTTTCATCGTTGTCATTTTGCAAACCTGATTTGGTCTTACTTACGCCCTAATAGGCACTTATGGCTCCCTCCTATACATTTGAAATGTGTTTTATCTCGGGCTAAAAAAAGGAATTCTATCCCCATATTATACTCTACTCAGTCTCATAAACACTAGTCGAAATCTTCCCTAACAGAGGAAAGATCATAGTGACGCACGTGATATCAGTGTAGTCGGGAGCAGTTATGTTCAATCATTATGTTAAATTCAGTCACAAGGTTAACAACTGGTATCACATTAATAACTTGTTAAATAACAGCAGAGACAAAAAATGTGTAAATAAATCTTTCAATTTAAACGTTTTAGAATTATTGATACGTAGAACTGTGAAGTATTCGCATGATACGTAATATCATGCGAAGGAAAACATTCATTGCTATTTAACTTAAGTTTTTTTAAAGCGAGACGAAAGTCTGAACACTAGAAACAAATGAGAAGTAATGTAAAAATAAAGCTATGGATTAAGTCTGGAGTTATAAATAGAATACATAAAAAATCAGATGAAAAGGAATTACATTGATTTCAAGAGAAACGCAAAATCCATACAAGTTTTCTTAATATAAAATAAAATCTGCAAGTCCTTTCATTGAAACCGAATTGATTACAATTAATACACCACAATGACCTCAATTAACGTCCAGTTTTAGATGAACATGTATTATTCGTGCATATTATTATTAAACCACACTGTTATTTAAAATCCTTTAAAAATCGACGACCCCAACATTGCTATACCCTGAAGCGTCATTGGTTTTCACACACGTATCTTACACATCACAATCCCATCATTCTCTCGTACATCTCCCGCTAACGGCACCCATCGGTCCCTCAACGTCCGTCATCTCCCGTCGCGGCGCGGCGACGCGCGGCGAGCGCGTCCGGCATTGGATTTCGCGCGCGGGCGTCATTATCCCGCCTGCTAATTGCGTCGCTCCATTCCTCTCACTTTCCTTTAATCTGCGCGGCGCCGTCTTTCCCGATTAGCTGACGCGAGAGCGTCAACAGACAGCGTGGAGCCGTACCGCCACTCACCGCCCACTGCGCCCCGCCGTTCGTGCGCGGCCTTTGCCCGTCCCCGCCCTGCCTCGTGCAACTTTCCACCGCTTCGCCACGTCAATCTCTGCTCCGTCCCGCCCTATCTCGTACCGCTCTGTTCCTCTCAAGCTCGACCGGCTTTGAACTGCAGTCCCTCTGATCGGGAGGTCCTAGGTTCGAGTCCCGGCGGCAGCAGGATTTTCGACACTAGCTTTTCAGCTAGGTCGAATTCGGTCGCGGTCTGGAGGAGAATTCTAGCGGACGGCTGCTCTGATCGGTAGTTTTCCGTGGTTTCTTCTATCAACACCAGGCGAATGCCGGAGCAGTACCCTAACAAAAGGACCGCGCGCGATCTTTCCTTCCTCTTCCTTGTCATATTCTCATCCTTCACACACACACACACACACACACACACACACACTTACCCTAACATAATTTACACCACCACACACCTCGGGAAGACCGGTCGGGAGCTTAGAGTTTGTCCCGGCTGGGGCGGTGTCCCGCGGGTGGGAGATACCTGGTTAGGGGAAAACCTCGCTGGTCGACGTAGGCCGGTGCCGGGTCTCACCATCCAGCGGGGAAATATTACCGGCCACCTCCCGAGGAAAACAAGCATTACACTTACGGGACTAATGACCTACGTAGTTCACGCGCCCAGATTCACGAACAATCAATCAATCGATCGGCTTCGCCCCCCATATCATTCCGATCCGTCTTGCCCCATCCCGTTTCAACCCGCTCCGCCCCTGTTCACTCTGTCCCGCCTCGTCCCGAACCACCTACCTCCAAGTTTCGCTCCGCCGCGTCCAACAACCCCTCTTCATCACGTCTCGCTCGGCGCCGCCTGGTATCGTCTTACTCCAGCCCGTCCCGCTTTGTCCCATCTAGTCCGACCCCTCTCCGCCCCATCTTGTTTAGCACGAATCCATGACACCCAACGTTGGGGCCCTTTAACGCCAAATGCACCAGCCAGAAAACCTTTTCTGATTCTTCTCAGTCCCTGGCAAATACGTACCACTAATGCCTACTCTTAGGACTCCAGCTATTGCACTTCCAGCTCCGCTCCTCTGAGCCCTGCCCTGACCAACTGGCAACTCTTCTCTAGCAGCCGATGTGACGTTGATATGCGTTGCCCGGATATTTCGAACGGATTTATACACATGACTGTGTCTGAGTATATTTTTTTCAGTCTCACTATTCGAGAATTCCCATTATTTATAACATAAAAATTCGATAATAAATGCTCGAATAAATAAATTCACATTCCCTAAAATGAAACTGAACCACAATGTTTTGTAAAAAAAGTTGTATTTATTAAATTTTCTTTTTTAAATAAACCAATGCGGTCGCCTCAACGGAGCTGTCTAGTGCGCGAATTGGAACACCCCATGGTGACATTTGAAACACTGAGTGAGTTGGGGCAACGGGCCAAGAGTTTTGGACCAATCGCTGACAACCGAGGTAAAAACACCAAAACAGTCATTCATTATCTTTGTCTTTGTCTTGAGTCCTAACCATATATAAAACTGGCTAAGTGAAGAGAAAATTAGATGGTAACGATTAAAGTAATTATGAAGTGAGACGTAGGGAAACAGAAGAATCACAAAAAAAGTTATTTAATTTAGAAAATGGTTTAAAATTGTAAGAAAACCTTGCATCTACAAGGGTAAGAAATGTCCCATTAGATTTGTTATTAATACAATCTCTCAAAACCAATGAAAATTCCTATAAATTTACTTTTATGGCCAAATATCTTATCACTCTCCTCATCCTGTGATTCACATTCGCGGTCACTAGATAACGTCGTTTTGCTTTTGTCTTGTATTCAACACAAAAAATACTTTAAGATTCATCATTTTCAAAATTTCATTAGTTCAATCAGCATTGTTTAGACTGTATTGTGTAATTGCATATGAGACTGCTACAAAACAATTATGTAAATACAAGTTTATTAACAATAAATGTAAAAGCGAAAAAGGATTGCGACATCGGTGACACACTTATAGCACTGTCTGTGCATTTCAATATAAGAATCATTATTTTAACTCTTGTATTTTGATTAATTCAAATGTATAGTCTTGACGTTGTTAATACGTCAATTAAACTGTATAATTCAATCATGTTTTCTCGATTTCAGAAAACTCTATGTCTAACACCGGTGATACAAATTGCCCACTATAATTCAATGTGATGTAACAGTGATGTAATGTGATGTAACCTATCATCAGAAAAAAATAATTTGTGAAGCGCGAAACACTCCGACGTTACGTCCAGTATGTCGGGTGATAGGCTAAGGTCCTGTACCGCCATCGAAGAAATAATTATGTTTTCAGTACTTTATCGCTAAATAGATAGGTTTTGCAACGCGGCCAAGAAAATCGTGTATACAATTCCAAGGGCGTCCAGAGAAAACAAGGAGTTTGGGGCAGTAGATCAACGGAAGCCTTTTATTTCCAAAAAAAGTTTCCCTGATTTATTATCTTTAATTATTAATATATTTTAAAGTAAATCATATTACAACTACAGTTAATTTTTTTTAAAACATTTATGAAAGGAAATATATTTTGTACAAATTTCAGGGGTCCATGTAACTGGGGTCTGGAGGAAAGTTGCCCACTTGCCACGCCCTCTGGATGCCCTTTATAAATTCCCGATTTCCGCACAGCGACGCAGAGCGCTTCGCGGGCACCTCTCCCTCCGAGGCGGGGCTGTCTGCCCGACGCCTGGCGCCATCTGTCCCAGAGGTCGCCTCACCTCGCCGGCAGGCGGCGCGCGGCGGTCGCGCACGCAATTCGGTGATTGGCCGAAGGTCTCGCTCGCACGCGCGCGCTTTCGCCGCCATTAGTGGACGCGCCCACGCTCCGGAAGCTCGCATCGGATTGCGTTGGATCGACCGCATCGCATCGTATCCCATCGCTTCGCATTGAATCGCATCGCACCGCCTTCGCATCGCATCGCATCGCATCGCTTCGTATTGCATCGCATCGCACCGCTTCGCATCGCACCGCTTCGCATCGCACCGCTTCGCATCGCTTCGCATCGCATCGCTTCGCATCGCTTTCGCATCGCTTCGCATCGCATCGCATCGCATCGCACCGCTTCGCATCCCACCGCTTCGCATCCCACTGCTTCGCATTGCATCGTGTCGCATCATATCGTATCGGAATCGGATTGTGTCGTGTCGTGTCGTGTCATGTCGTGTCGTGTCTTGTCGTATCGTGTCGTGTCGTATCGTAAAGAACTGGAATCGTACCTCGCTAGGCCATAGAGGACATATGTGTGGCCTCAGAGTTCCGTTTCTCGGGTCGCAAATGCGCGCAGTGCAGTCACTACGGCGCGCTTCACCTATTTTCTCTCGCTTAATTATTGGAAGCTTAAACTGCAGAGGATCCGAACTTTCGATACAGATGGCTATGTCCACCGAGTATCTTTTTGTACCTTACTAACAACTACTTTCTGCGAAATGAGAGGAATTCAACTTCCAATTATCACACGAACATCGCCAATGATTTTTTTTTTAATGTACCACTTATCTTTAGAAAACAATTCATCTTCTTATTGTGTCTTACACTTTTTCATAGTTCTATTACCGTCATATCCACAATTAAATACCGTAAAGACTAATGTTCATTGCAGGAATCATATACGTGTAAACTTAGTATATTTACTAATTCCGAATATACGCATAAACTGGCAGAAATAAGAAGTCCCTAGCCACGGGTTTCAACGTTTTCTTAGACACCTAGGAACTTGGGAAAAATATTTATCATTTGATGATTGACTTTTATTCATATAATCAATTCATTATTTGAAAGAAAACAATGCAATTGTTAGTTGTCGAAATAGATATTTTTAATAACAGCATATGTAAAGTACTTGCTAAAACATTTTAAGATGAAAATAATATATTTCTGATTACGATGTCCATACAGTCTTTACGCAGAAGTTTTCCATAAACCATCTTTTCGGATGAAATATAGAGATTTCCAGAATCGTGAACATTAATTAGTAATCCTACGGAAGTAACGACTTCAAACAATATTGTCAGTATGGCACTACTTTTGTCTTTTGGAAGAGATTATTTCCTTCACACGAAGTGAATTTCGTAACAAAGTGGTAATTCTTAGATATGTTCTCCCGCGTAATAACAGAGATCGTCTTCATAAACCTTTTAAGAAACTCAAATTAACCCTACATCGAGAGAAATTAAAGCTCAGCCTTAAAAGAACTACGAACATGTATTCTTCTGTAGCCATCTCGATGTAGTATAACAACTATGACTCACTACAGCGTCAGTCAGAAAAGGATCTCCTTCTGACAGAAGAGTATTACCCATTGAAGGGTAACAATTCGTCATCAAATATCCGCTCTGCTTTAGACGACAGTAGGAATTTCCTGGGAACTGTTATGCTGCATCAAGTAAAATCATCATCACCAATTCTTCAAATTCCTCCACTCCAGGTATGGCCGAAGCCAGTTAAAAATCCTCCCTGGTATAGTTCCTATACCTTTACACGCAACCTGCTAAAATCTGTTCAATCCGTTCATTCCCTTCACACTCACAATATCGCAAAGAGCTCTCTTCGGGTTTTTCGAAGCATGCCACTTGTTCGCGCTCTCTTTCGGACGGTGAGGCGTGAGCAGGAGGGGGGGGCGGCGGCGACGGCGGGGACTGGCGATTCACAAACGCGCTCGCGTTCGCTCGTTGTAGCGCGTGATCGTCCACGCGCGGGTGCTACCTGCGCCGCCACCGCCCCCACCCCCGACCGCGCCACTACCGTCACCCGCGCCACCGCCGCCTCTGCTATCGTCTCCGCCCCCGCCGCCGCCCCCGCCCCCGCCGCCGCCGCCGCCACCACCGCCGCCATCGCGCGCGTCGGTGCATTGTAGGGCGCCGGTAGCGGCAGAGTCGAAACAAGTGGACCGGCAGCTTTTCCGCGAAAGCGCGGGAACCGTTGCCGCCCGCGACCGCAGAGCACTCTGGCGGCGGACAGCTGAGCGCGCGCGAACAGTCGACGAGCGGAGCGCGCTCCAGTTGCCGCCGTGTGCCGCCGCCGCCGCCTCCGGAACCTCCCGGCGTGAATGCATTACCCGAATATATATTCAGTAAGTCTAAAGGGAGGCGGACGGGGAGGCAGCGATTTATTGCCAATACGGTGCGCTATTATCCGCTCTCGTCCCCCACTCCAGCCGCAGCCGCGGCTGCCCGTCGCGGCGGGCAGTTGCACGGACGCCGCGAGTGGAGCTAGCGGAGGGCGCGAGGAGCCCGGCAGCACGGCCAGAGGCACTTGGGCGAGTGATTGCGAGATGGGGCGACGGAATGCGCAGGTTGGACTCGTGGAGAGATGGTGGATAAGAAAATATTCGTTGTCAGGATCCCGTTTTCTTGAATACTACGAAAACACGGCAGACGATATTCTGCCCTTCATCTTCCTCTTTCCCCTCCCATCGCCCTTTCTCACTGTATCTCCCTCCTTCCCTCACCCTGTCCCTGTCTGTCTGTGTGTCTCTTCCTCTCTCTGTCCCTCTCATTCACATTTACTTGCAGATTCTGCACGTCTCTGAGCATGTGAGGTAATATCGGGGAGCACCGGACCAGCAAAGATATAATAGAATGTTTGAGAAGAGCTCATCCCGTAGAATACGGTGTGAAAAACGTTTCTTTGGAGCCTTCGGCCTCAAAATTTTAACATTTAAGGCCATAGAACGCATCTATTTATCGATATAGATTCAAAATCCTGCCGAATGAGTTGCGGGTTGCATTTGACATTAATATTTAGTTTTGTTCTACAGCACCATGTAGTGGAGTTACAACAGAATTAACAGCACATAAACCTTCTGGGTGAGAAAACACGTAGAAGTGCCAACTTTCATGGAGATCGGTCCAACGATGTCGGTGTCGAGATTTAAGAATTCAATAGTATCGCACCTAAAACTATAAGAATCTATTTTGGTGAATATTTAATTTAAAATAAAATTACACTCACTACACATACGCAGCTCCCACGGTTGCTGAAAGACCGTGCCAGCCTCTCAATAATGCCAGCACTGAAGGCCACATAATGTTTGGCACCTCCAAGAGCGCGGCCACCCGTGTACCTCGTGAGCTCAGATTTCTTCCGGCGAACGACATCGCGACGGCTCATCCTCTGTGCCTCCTGTGGCGGAGTGGCATGAGGGTGCTCCCTCGCACGAGTGAAACTTTCTCACGGGGATTTCTCACGGGATTGATTAATGATTCCGAGCACGTCAACAGCTAAGGTCATTAATCCCGTAGGTTTAGTGCATGCTTTACCTTGGAAGGTGGCGGAGATCATCTTCTGCTGAATGGTGAGATCCGATGCAGACCTACCGTCGGCTAGCGGGGTTTTCTCCAGCCAGGTATATCCCAACAGTGGGGTACCGCCCCATCAGCGGGACAAGCTCTAACCTCCCGACCAGTCTCCCGGTATGTGTGGTAGTGTAATGTGTTGGTGTACCGATCAGAGCAGCCGGCATCTAGAATTCTCCTCCAGACAGAACTCGACCTGTAGCCTATGGACAGAAGTACTGAAGCAACATCAGCATGCCCTGAGCCACCTTTCCCGGTACGGAACTACTACTTGTGGTGGAGAAGCAAAATGGATATGAGAATATTTTCGCACAATAAAATTGAGATAATTAATATATGACGGTGTCAGAACTACGATAGATATCGATTACTTGAATACAGGAAAACTTCAGAATCGGAACTGAGTTTTGAGCCTACTTTGGAGAAAAGAAGAAAACCAAGAAAATGAATAGAAGATGAAGACAGATGAGACAAGGAAGGTCAGACTACGGTCAGAAAGAATAAGAATAGGAAAGATAAGAGATAAAAAAAAGCTGATGACTGGAGACTCGGCATTCAAAAATATAAGAATAATTAAAATGTGTTAGAATGTCAGTGAACATAAACCTCTTATATCAAATTATTATGGAGTAAAACTAGAATAAAGGCCATAATAGTCTCAAACAATTTGATGGACAACATATTCATTGTTAAAAAGTGTAGGAAATTACAGCGTTGTGGTGTATTTCCACTTGTAACCGTATGAGAGGTGAAATTCTCATGTAACACCGAAAAGCAGAGAATTGAGCAATAATTTATTTGATTCGTAAAGGAATAGCTCTTGAATCTAATAAACTCCATGGCCATGCTAAGTACATTTCAAGTTACAAATTAGTATTGAAGGCCTTCAGAATACCTTTTGCAGTACCCATCCGGCAGATAGATACTGCAGCAGTAATGTGAATCAAAACAGAAGTGATCAATATTCTTTTAAGATTTTTTATTTTCCCAGAAACTGCAAACCAGTTTTGAAGATGTCCACTAATTTATAAAAAAAATTAATAAAATATTTGTATTGAAACATATTTTGTCCATGAAAATAAAATAAAAGAAAATATATTTTTTTCTCAAGCGTTCAATATATCATCAGCAATATATTCACTTGAGACTGCGTAAATTCAAGAAATATTCGAAGACTACCAACATCGAGAACAGAAAAGCTCTCAAGATCCGTAATACCTATTTTCCACAATACCGATCTTTCTTAGAAAAAATATTGAATGTTTTACCGACTCCACGTAAAACAAAAGGATAAAATGAGTGTTTCCTTTTTTGAAAGATCTGTGAAGAATTATAATTCTTCACAGAATTCTTTCACTTCTCTTTACTAACTATTAAACAGCCTTTAGTAAGGAACAACACATATCTTTACTTCTGTTTAAAAATTATTAAACAGCCTTTAGTAAGAAACAACACATAAAAATTTGTCGTTGATTAGATACAAACATATTCTTCCTGCCCGAAGATTTGTAACATACGCTTATTTAAACGCTACACACTTGTTACATTGAACTCAACTTTCTTTCAAAGAAAAATATTGCACGGATTACAAAATACTGTTCAGTATCAACAAAAAATTAACGAATTATTAAAGGGCATTCATACAATTTTCTCTCGCTCTTTAATTTTGTCGCTTGTAATTAAAATAGTTTATTCAGGAATTACGTAAAGCAAAATTTCACAGAGAATGGATAGACCTAAATTCATTGTCCGATGACATTTAACAGACATTTTCCGGCACATAACATATTTTTAGAAAGAAAACACTGTTACAATGAAATACCTTTTTCCGACGCCAAAATTGACAAAACATCAGTGGCGCATTGAATTCACACCACGGGCAGACAAAACAATGAAAAGAATTCATTTCAACTCCCATAAACATTAGAGGATCACACAATGTACATGATGGCTGTTGTAAATAGAATGCAAGTGTCAACAAATAATCCACAGCTCGTCCAAATTATGACAAACAGCGCGACCGAAGGCTCTAAAAACTAAGAACACAGACATAAATCAGCGAAATTCTGTGCGTGTGATAGATCGCGAGGCCCTGGAAACAGCGGCGCGTCACTGCCCAGATCCGCGTTACGGCCTCCACGCTATTTCACAGCTTCCCTATTTCTCACCTCTGGCTATTTCTCCCTTTGGCGGCCATAGGATATCGGTGACGATACTAAGTTTACTTCTCTTGGATCAGGGTTCTTACCCCAATCAATCCATGTGGAATTTTTGGTGAAAAAATGGGCCTGAGGACTCTTTTCTCCTGCCTCAATTTTCCTATTTCCCCATCTCGATGCATATCGTATCATAACATAATTGCATATTCATCACTCATCCATTCCTTATCCATCAAACCATTCATCCTTTCCGTGTACAGCGAAAGGCTTAGATACGCGATTCATAATGCATTAACTATCCATTTCTCATTCCCTTTCTCTTTCCTCGCCTTTCCTAATTCATTGATTTGCAGAACTTTTGGAATAGATAACTACTGATTTCTTAATTATGACTTGGTCACTGTTTTTCTATTTCCATTTGCGTTTCTGACCCGTAACCTGAAGTAGAGGAGGCTGAAATTATCTTGATTTGTGTTGAGCCAGTTTATCTTTCTGAGTTGAAGAGCTGAAGTCAGCAAAAATGTGTTACCCACTCACAACTCTGAAGACTAAATGCTCTGATATTTTCCATATCTCTACCCTGGGTAGGTGCAGGATCAGTTCCGCGGTAAATTGGTAATAAAATTGCGGAACATTTTTTTCGTATACATATGTGTCCTGTTCAAATACGGATGATAAAAGTAATAGACTCGGCCCCATGGCCGAGATCGCTAAAGCAGTAATGCCTTAGTGATCTTGGACCGTGGGGTCGCGGGTTCGAGTCCCGCGTCGGGCATGGTTTTATGTGTTCGTCCTTTCACCCCTTACCACCATGTCGTTTCATGGACATGTTTCAAATATTATACCATAACGATACATCCAATAGTGGTCGCTAATGACCTAGTAGTTGACGTGACCTTAAATAACAACAAAAAAGTAATAAAATATCTGTATTTTTATTAAAATCCCTTTCTTTCAGTGTCTGTTTTCAAATAAATTATAAATTATGTGTTGGTCAGTCTATCCTCCAAAAATATTTACATGATTAGTTGAAAACATTTTTATTTTCCGGTATTTTCAAACTATTCATTTTACAATTTCAGTAATAGTGTCATCTCTATGCTTAAATTTTCATTTCGACTAGAATCACTATGACGGACTTGTTCCGTATTCTAGACTAAAGGGTTATATAAGAGAACAAAGGTCATTTTTTAGCATCTCCACGAAGTTATCAATCTCTGTATATACAGAACTTTTCGAATCCCCAATTCCTTCGTTTCCAAGTCCTCACCGACTCACAACTCTAACCCAGCCATCTAAAGCTAGCAGCGCCCAGAAACCAATCTCAACCCAACCATATCCAAAATTTAGTCTAATTTAGGCAAATGCTCTATTCCCGAACTTTAGGCTCCTCTGGATTTCCCAAAATCGTGGGCGCTGCTAGCCTTAGACTAAAGCTAGCAGCGCCCACTCAGAATAAAATTCGGGAATAGAGCATTTAATTAGCCTAAAATTTTGGATATGGTTGGGTGAGATTGGTTGCTGGGCTCTGCTAGCTTTAGATGGCTCTCTTAACTCAGCAACCTCCAGTGCCGGGGCGGCACTGGGGAGTGTCAGGGAGTGGCAGGTGGGGGCGGTTGGCTCCGGGTTTCACCATTTTATAGGTGATACCAATTTGTAAGGTGTCACCATTTTATAGTGACACTTTTGTAAATTTTCAATAGCTTTTATGTAGATTATAGTATAGATTTCGATGAAATTATACATCAGTTTGCCTGCTCTTAAATCTAGAAAAGTATTTTTACTGAAGAACATGCATTTGATAATTCGTTATACTCCAGTTTTAGATTATTTATTTAAACATTATATTTCAATTACTTTGAATTTCATAATTGTTTTATATATTATTATTAATAATGCTATGACCAAATTTAATTATATTTTTAATAAAGAATGTATAAACTATTCCGTAAGAGATATTTTATATTTAATTTGGGGGGTCAAACCATTCGTTTTGCCCCGGGTGACACCGACTGAAGCTACGCCATTGCCAACCCGACGCGGGCCTCCCGCAGCTACTGTCCTCGTTACAGGCAGTGCCGCCGCCGCTGCCACCCACATCCTCGGCGCTGGCTGCGAGCATTTCAATCTAATTCTCGACCGACAACATCGATTATCCTCCATGGCTGATCACATGATCGCGGCGGCGCGGCGCGCGGCGGCTGGGAGCGCGGGGGCGGCACTCGATCGGCCGCCAGCCATTGTCCGGCGCAGCGCACACAAGGAGCGGGCCGCCCCGCGCCCACGCCCCTGCCACCCGCTCTGAGCGCCGCGCCGCGCCGCGCAACACGAGGCATCCGCCGCTGCTGGCGCGTCCCCTGCTACATTCCGCTACATAGGTACTCGTAGTACCTCTCCGTTCCGCCATCACGTGTCCCGACTTAATACGTCACGCCACGTCTCCTGCCAACCTATTCGTGGCGTCCCGTCACTCCCGCCATGTCTGGCCTCCCCTCGATACGTCTCGTACTACTACATTACGCCTGGCAGTTCCAGTCACGTCGAAACAAGTATTGTCTTGACTCGGCGCACACCAACCGATCCGACCCGTCTCGACACGGCTCAGCTGATCTCGACCTTACCGACCCGACCCGACGCTATTCATCTCGATCCGGCACGATCCGTCCAGACCCGTCCCGACACGTCGCGATCCGTCCCGACTCGACGCGACCCGACCCGGCCCGACCCGGCCCGACCAAACCCAACCCGGCCCGACCCACCCAACCCGGCCCGGCCCGGCCCGACCCGAACCGGCCCGACCCGGCCCGAACCGGCCCGAACCGGCCCGACCCGGCCCGACCCGGCCCGACCCGGCCCGACCCGGCCCGACCCGGCCCGACCCGGCCCGACCCGGCCCGACCCGGCCCGACCCGACCCGGCCCGGCCCGACCCGGCCCGACCCGGCCCGACCCGGCCCGGCCCGACCCGACCCGGCCCGACCCGACCCGACCCGGCCCGACCCGGCCCGACCCGGCCCGACCCGGCCCGGCCCGACCCGGCCCGACCCGGCCCGGCCCGACCGAATGCGCTCCGACCCGTCCCGACCCGACATGACCTCTCCCGACACGTCTCGACCTAATACGTACCAACGAAAAGAGCCGTTTGGTGCTTTCGCCGGAAGTGCGCAGTTCAAACTGATCGCCAAAGGACTGTCGCAAGCCGTTCGCTTTTTGTTTCCGCTGCAGACATTCCTATTTATACGTATCCTTCCGAAACATCCCACTTGATCCGCTTCTGGCTCTTGAAGCGCATGTCCAAGAGCTCCAAGCTTTTATGTTATAAATATTAAGTCACGATCATCGTCACAGTGCCTAATGACATTATACATGCAATTTTAAAACTTTATTTAAGGAACAAAGCGTTCTTTTTGCGGTCAGAGCTTTGTATATTTTATGCTCCCCCTGCTATTTTTACCCCAAGTTTTCTCCGGAAGACACAGAAAGAATACTTTACCCCTAGAAGATTCATCCTAGAAAATCAAGAGGTAACATTCGGCAAACATGTCAGAGAACGTGTGTATATTCAAGGGAACATACGTTGAACATGCAAGGAAACATACAATGAACATCCCATAAAAGATGTTGGAAACACCAGAGGGGCCATGCGTAGAACATGCGAGAGGAGTATACAGGGGAGTTTGTAAGGAATGAGTCATATAGAGGTGACAATGGAATGAACATACAGCTCTTATGCCCCCCCCCCGCCTATCCATTTCAGGGTGGACAGAAACTCGAAATATATGTAAAATTAATTTGACGCATTTATAAGGCCCTCATGACGAGCCTGTAAAGTTTCAATAGTTCAGGGACCTGAAGCTGAGACCCAATACCAAACTATTTTTACTTTAAAAATAAAGAATTTCCAAGCGCAGAATGCTCGCAAATGTTAAGGTAGTACTTGTTATTGCAGTATTCAAGATGTCTGTTTCTGTTAATTTATTTTATTTGCTGTTATTTATCAGTGTGCGTGGTAGTTTTTGGAAAAGCATTTATTTTTATTTCGAAACTTTTTAGCTGCTGTATGCCACATATAGATCAAATGTCAATAAATTTTTGGTTATTTTTATATAAAGAATTCTATGGAAAGCACCAATAGGTGACTTACTTGAAGCCACATCTGTGGTGATTGTGGATCAATGTCCGAATATGAACCAGTGACTGATCGATATAATGAAGATCAAGATCTCATGGATTACAAAAAAATATTTATTTATTTTTAGAAATATAAAGGAACAAAATTCCTAGTAAAAATAAAAAAAATCCCTTTTTTTAATTTCTCGACATTTGAATTAATGAAATAGAAGTTTACTGCAATTCTATTCTGTGGTTTCCTTCAGAAAACTTTGTTTATCTTTGTAAAATTAAAACTCATTATGGTATAAAAGGTAATTCATGCAAATTTAATGAACAATTTTCCAAAATTTTTCCGACCATATTTTTATCCACTATCTTTATGTCATTTATTTGCAATTTTTTATATTGTAATGATGTTGTACACTATGTATTATAAAGAACAATACTGGAAGTCGATTACAGCTAATTTTGTATTTAAAGCGGTCGACACGATAAAAGGGTTGGGAATCCATGCGATAAAGGCTCCTGTCTCTCGCAGCCCCACGTCTTTCGATCCAACAAAGGGGGGGATGTCTGGCGTCCCAGCGCTCACCATCTCCACCACCGCCGCTGCCGTTGCCTCCCCTTGACAACTGCTCCGGCATTCATCCTCCCTGTCCATCTTCTGTCAACATCATCACGGTGTCCAAATCCCGTGCTGAGCTGCGCGTCATCTCTGATTCCACCCTGGCTATATGTTTGCCTTACTTGGAATCTTGAACGCGCTGGTATGATTTTCAATGTTCTAGATTGTCTGGTGTCAGGAGTGTAACTTGTGTTTAACATTATGTTTAAGTCTCATGTCAACCTCGACTTGTCCTTTGTGACTGACAGACTGATAATTTCGTGTTTCTTGGCGCGTCAACGGTTACGGTGATTAGATCCGTAAGTACATATTCTACAACGGGAGATGGTTATATTCTTCCGCCGCACGATGTAGAGATCCGGCGACGACCTACACGTCGAGTTGCGGGGATTACCTCCATCCAGGTATCTTTTTCGTCAACGAAGCACCGCCCCAGCCGGATGAGCCCTCAGTTGTACGTAATTTAGTGCGTGTAAATATGTGTAAGTAAGGGGTGGGATAGGACAAGAATGGGAAGAAAAGTTCGCGAGCGGGCCATATCCGGTTTGTTAGGGAACTGCTTCGTCATCCGCCAGTTGATGATCGGAGAAACCACGGAAAACGACCGATCAGAGCAGCCAACTGCTAGAATTCTCCTCCAGACAGCGACTTAAAATCATTCCGCGAATCGGGACTCAAACCTAGAACCTCGAGGTCAGAGGCACAGCACTGAACGCAGTTGATGCCCTGAGCCACTTCAGCCTGTTTCTCCCTCGTGTGCTTTTCTCTTGCATGCGGATGAACGCCCTTTTCGAAATTACTTTTGATTTTTGCTGCCTTCCTTCATCCCGAACACTTCATTTTATAATCCTTAACATGTTGTCTCCCCATAGTTTTGGAAAATTACGGCGACAGTAATGCAATGAAGTTCAATGGAAATAAAAGATATCACGTTGAGAGATTATGCAATAAGAATTTACAGTTTTAAATTAATAATTAATTTACAATCATCACACTCACAGAACCTTGACTATTTAAATTTTTTTTCTAGAGAGATATGAAATACCATATACCACATCAAAAATAATTAAACATTATTTGTAAAATGATGTTTCTATTTTTACATTGCACTCCATCCTTTTTTATTTTAATTGACAGAAATAAAAATGAAGCAGCTAGCAACAAAACAAATGTTGGCTTAATGATGGCATCAATTTGCCATATTTCGTTCCCAGTTTATTTTTAATAAACTAAAGATACCTATATCACTGTGAGTCAAGAAGTATCCATCCCAAAATATTCTGTGGGATGTAGATGTAAGGTGACGAAAGTCACTTTGAGGCACGTTAAAAATGAAAATAAACTTGCTGTCATTTAATAATAATGAAAATAGTAATATTAATAATAATAATAATCATATTCAATAATTTATTATATAACAGCGCCTCCGACAATGTAATATTGTCATCATGTTCTCTCCATGGCCAAATCAATAAGGATGTTGAACGTTACCAAATTCTTGGCTTCCACTTATATTTCTGTTACTTTTGTAACGTAGATATTAATGTATCGTTATATTAATATCCTATATACAGTCCTCGTAAGTGAACATATTTTTAATTTCCCTGAAGACGTTGGTTGCCTATTTATAAGAAAAAAAAGGTTTAAAATTTTTAAAATTTCTGGTTATGACAACCAGAGGGCAATTTTTTTTTAAATTTGAGTACTACAATAAATATCAAGTCATTGAAGCTACAAAATCACGTTAGGATTATCTCGTCCAAGATGAAATTCGCCGCCAGATCCAAACCGGCTCAGGCGTTCAACTACGCGCAGCAACTTTGAATCTCGCATGAGCCACTTCGCTTCATTCACCCGGCAAATCCTGAACCTCAGCCGAGTTTGAATTTGCGACCTGGCGCTCGCAAGGCACGCTGCCTCCAGCCGCCAGCGCCAGCGCTCGTCCCGAAGAGCGGCGCGCGGCGTGGCGCGGCGCGGCGGCGGGCAGTGCGAGCGAGGCACGCGGAGAATGGCGTCCCGAGCGGAAAACGCAACAAACGCTGCGCTCTCTTCCGGCGCGACCGCGTACCCGCAAACCGCATGGCGGCCGCGGTGGCGGAGGTGGTGCCGGGAGAAGCGGTAGCGACGGTGGCAGCAGCGGCGGTGCCGGTGGTAGCAAGCGGTGGTGCTGGTGGCAGGGATGGCGGAGTGGCAGGGTGGTGGGGTGGCGGGGTGGCGGGGTGGCGGGGTGGCGGGGTGGCGGGATGGCGGGGTGGCGGGATGGCGGGGTGGCGGGGTGGCGGGGTGGCGGGGTGGCAGGATGGCGGGGTGGCGGGGTGGTGTGGTGGCGGGGTGGTGGGGTGGCGGGGTGGTGGGGTGGGGTGGCGGGGTGGCGGGGGCGGGGTGGGGTGGCGGGGTGGCGGGGGCGGGGTGGCGGGGGGCGGGGTGACGTGGTGGTGGCAATGGCGAGGATGGCAGGAGTGGCGGGATTGTCGCGAGTGGTGGTGGTGGTGGTGATGGTCATGATGGTCATGATGGTGGTGGTGGTGGTGGTGGTGGTGATGATGGTGATAGTGGCGGTGGCGGCGGAGCTCTTGGGAGTCAAAGGGGTTGGTGGAGGTGACGGGGAGGCGGAGATGGCCGGGGTGGCGTGGAAGCGGTGGTGACGGGGGCGGCTGGGGCGCCGGTAGCGGTGGCGAGCCCGTTCGCGGGTCGCGCTTTTAACCTGGCGCGTTGCGCCATTCACCTGTCAATCACGCGTGGCAGCGCGGCGCGTGCGGCGCGGACGGCGTGGTTGGGTGGGAGGGGCGTAGGGTGGGTAGGGCGAGCAAATGCAACGGGACAGCGAAATGTGGTAGAGCAAGGGAGAAATGTAATGGTTAGGAGTGTGGCCGAGGAAAGAGGACGAGACAGGAAGGACAAGGTTTGGCAGACTGGCAGAGTGGGTAAAATGAGTATGCGGGGACTGGTGGATAACGTCGGGGGAAATGTGATGTCGTTGGTAATACCATTCGAGTGCGACGGTGCTGCTAGGCTGTGAGGCGGCGGAGTAGCGAGACGTTGAAAAATGCGACGTGAGTTGGGGTGGCTTCACACGTAACGGGGCGGAGAATGTGGCAATTGGTGGGGAAAGGCACGAATTGGTGGGGAAAGAAACGGAACATGGAGAGTCAAAAAGGACAGAAAAAAACATGCTGGAATGGAAAGGAATGGAATAGAAAGGAATGGAAAGGAACGGAAGGGAAGAGGATGGAATGGCATGGGATGGAATGGAACTAATTAGCAGTGAAATTGGGGACAGGGTAGTGTGATTTGATGGGAGCCCGACTCGCCCTAAGGTGATAGGGCGGGGTTGGTGATGAGGTGGATAGGAGGAGGCCGAGGGCGGAGGCCGAGCGAGGAGGAGAGGAAGGACAGCGACAGGACGGTGAAGAGCGAGGACACGAAATGTGGGTGATGTGGAGATGGAGAAGACTATAAAACAAGAGAACGGCGGGACGGTTGAGCGGGTTGAGCAGGGGGCGGTGAGCAGGGTTGAGCGGGGTTGAGGGTAGTCGAGCGGGGTTGAGTGGGGTTGAGCAAGGTTGAGCGGGGTTGAGCGGGGTGAAGCGTGGCATAGCGGGGCCGGGCGGGGCGGGGCAGGGCGGGGCAGGGCGGGGCAGGGCAGGGCAGGGCGGGGCAGGGCGGGGCAACGCGGGGCGGGTGCGGAGTGGGGCGGGACGGGGCGGGGCGGAGCAAAGCGAAGCGACGGCAGGGCAGCTGAACTGAAACCGTAGCGTTGGAGCCGGATCGTCATCGACGCGCGCGTGACAGCCCCCGCCGCAAAAAAAAACAACGCACGAACGAAAGCGCATCGACAGGTGGAAATTGTATGACGAATTAAATATCCCGGAATGCGATTTCACGGCGGCGCGACCTCTGCGGCGAACAGCGGCGTCCCGGGCCGACGTCCCACGCGACGCCACGCGCCCAATCAGCGCTGCACTGTGCGCGGCGCGGCGCGGCGCGGCTGACTGGCAGGGGAGCGCGGCGCGGCGCGGCGCGGCGCGGCTGACTGGCAGGGGAGCGCGGCGACGCGGCAAGCGATTTCGTTTTGCTGCACAAAGCCGCACATTGCACACACAAGCGGCTCTCCGTTTGGTTGGACAAGATGACAAAGTACAGATGGAAGGCAACATTATGGCGAGGGATGTGTAATTTCTGTTAGTACTTTTTTTTCTCAATAGCAACGTATGATAATAAAACTAATATTTTTGCTCTAATTCTATTCTTAAAAATGATGATAGTTTTGAATTAAACTTTTACTACGGAGACCTCTTTAGTTGGATTTTGTTTGAGCCAAGACATTCGAAATATATTAATTCCGTAGTAAATAATGCTATATGTTGCTTTTTTGATAGGGATACGAATATTAACTTTTATCAATGAGAGAAAATAGATATTTCTGATGTCTAATCCAAATTGTTTCAAAACAAGCAACACTTGAACATAATATTTAATATTCTTTAGCACATTTTGTTAGGTGCGGCTCATTTCGTGTAAACAGTGTCATTGCATTGCTTTGTTGTACGAAATGTCATCATTTTTTACACTCGAATGTCTTGCTGATGAAAATATTCGACTGGTATTAGACACTGAAACACTGCATTTGCTTTGCCGGTTTTTGCTACTCTTGTTTAATTCATCATCGCTTAAATTTGTGTATTTTGACACTATATTTACTATCAATCATACTTTCGTGTGATAATTGCCAACCACAATTTCGTGCGGAAGGAAGCTAAAATGCCTAAGATTCTTTTTATTATCTTACAGAGTTTTTTTTAACAAGTATGACGTACACGACGAAAAGCGCTTAAATGCTTTTCTTTTATTGATTACCCGGTGATTATCCTTACCTAGTGGTCTCTTTCCTATTCCATCTTGAACGCCACTTCTACAAAATCGATGTAGTACACCATCATTTCATTAAGTACCAGATCTTATCGCACGAGGGACTCTTTCCAGACCAATGCACATGTGAGGGGCAGAGAAAAAAAGCTCTTAACCCACCGCATTCCTGTGTAAGTGTAGCGCTCCACCCCAACTTCGGAAGTGATGTAGTCACGAGAACCTTCCATTTTTTTAAGGGCGCTGTCGCAGCTCTTGAAAAACAGTCTTGCCACAAAAAAGACTGTACGAGAACAACTTTTGGATAAACCGTAAAACTGAAATGTTGTAAGGTTCAGGAAAACAGAACCTTGTAACGAAGCGAAGAGCTATGAAGTGTCCATTTATTTTAATAGCGAATATATAGTCCCTTGATATACTCAATGATTACCTAAAATACCAAGATATCTTTATTGTAATAACATTGGCATACCATTTCACGTGCACCTACAGTTAACAACAAAAATGTGACATTTTTACAAACAACGCTATTAGATAAAAAAATTAGTTAGCGAAGTGAGGTAACGAAATGTAACATTTTCATTGTAATATTTATTAATAGCCGTCAAAGCAACAATGACATAATTTAGTCACACATTAAACCATTACTTAAACAGTAAGTTACAATAGTATCTTTGACAGGTACAATGCCCATGATTCGATTTCATAATATGGTTATTTCGATCAATTCTATAGTTCTGTAAGTTATAATTGCGAATAACTTGAGTAAGTATGGCGTAGAGAATATCACATAATCACAAATAAATAACCGCAAATCAAGCGCATATTATAAATACAATTTGGTTATTTATATTAATTTGTTTAATTACACTTTTGGCTCATGTTTTCGTGTCTCGCTGAGTGAAAATTTCAAAAAATGTGTGTGCTGGGTGTCCGCGTATTTTCGAAAATAATGGTTTAATGTTGTTTAGATATTTTCGTATCACCAAAAGAAGACGTTTTGATCTGCAAACTTTCATCATCGAATGTGTTTATAGATACTTCATTAGATATTTCCCATAAGCCGAAGATGAACATGGCCGTCAGTGTTCCTAGCGTCCGATAACAATTTGCTTAATTTCTTACCAAAAATTACAGAGAAACTCAAATGTTTATTGTTTCAAATAATTATACGATGTATTCGGAATGTGACAACACACGCCGATAATTGATTGATTGATTGATTCGTGTTTCCGGGCGCGTCAACGGCTCAGGTCATTAGTCCCGTAAGTGTAGTGCGTGTTTCCCCCGGGAGGTGGCGATGATCTTTTCCCCGTCGGATGGCGAGATCTGGCGCCGACCTACCGTCGACTAGCGGGGTTTTCCCTCAACCAAGTATCTCCCACCAGCGGGGCACCGCCCCAGCCGGGACAAGTTGTAAGCTCCCAACCGGTCTCCCGGCATGTGTGGTAGTGTAGTGCATGTTTAGTGTAAGACACCCCGATAACAGTGTGCATGATTAAGCGGAGCAGACTGTACTTCTTTTGACCGAGCGCGGTTCAACTTGCTTGAAGTGCGCCGTGTCAGTCACCCTGAGCCATACTGACACTGCTGCTCGGCTGCCCCGATCGCATCCAACAAGAGGCAGACGGCGTCATGGCACTTGAGCGGAAGGCTTCTCCGATGCAGACGGCACAACGCACTCCCAGCGGTGCTGCTCAGGAGGAGAACCGCGTAGCTAGGCTGAACGAGGTTACTGTTCGGAGGAGATAACGGCTGCTCTTTCCTCAGAAACGTCTTCAGGTTCGGGTCGCGACAGTTGTAACAGTGTTGAACTTTATAGCAATGGTGTACTTATTGAGGTGAAGGGGCGCCGGTCCGCTCCGGGTGTTACTATTTTAGAAGTGACACCGATTAGAAACTTTTGTAGATTTTGTATAGATTAAAGCATGGATTTTGATGAAGTTATACATACGTTTCCGCCCTTAAATCTGGAAAAGTGTTTTTATGAAAACATTCATTTGTTAATACATTATTATTTGTTTTAGATTATTTATTTAAAAATTATATTTCAATTATTTGAATTACATAATTTTTAATACATTAATAAATGTCATACGCAAATTTACTTGTATTTTTATTAAATCATATATAAACTATTCAGCAATAGATATTTTTATATTTCATTTATAAGGGGAGGGGGTGATACCATTAGTTTTGCCCCCAGGTGACACCAACTGAAGCTACGCCACTGCTTTATAGTCGCGATTGCATAATGTGTATAATTAAATATCCAATATTGCGACTTTGACAGCTATTTGTGAAAATCACCACCTTATAAATCGAATAGTTTTTGAGCCCAGCCAACTATTTTCTCTTCATATTTTAGATTAGGACCTCAGAATATAGTAAATTATGTGAAAGATGCCGATCATGTACTTATTTAATAGAAAACGAATATTAACTAATTAAGTATTTAATACGAAAATTCCAATTCATCTGCTCGCCATTTGTAGAGCCTTGAGCAAGATAAATATTAGGTGGAAAATTTTAAGATGTTATTTGAACAACTTTCAATCCATTTCAAGATGCTAATTTGGCCTGTTGGGGTATCACGAGAATACTCGGTTTCTGAAGTGCCCAAAGCGCCTCAATTTAACTAATCTGGCGTTACTTATTTCCACCTCGTGGAGGCCGACTGATTTTACCTACCTCACCATCCCGACTCATATCGTTTATGGGCTGCGATACTATCACAATTCGAAAAAGGATGTTTCCAGATAACAGAGTTTAAAGTTTGAAGTGACGGCTGAATTACAGTTATTACTCTCTTAGTAATAGGTGCATTAAGAGGTAAGAATTACTTAAAAGCTTCATACGAGTTCTGTTAATAAGAGGAAATATAAAATGTTTAAAAATGAGTGTCATAAATCAATATTTTTATTTTTAGAACTGTGCAAATCACGAACGACATATTCGAGGAAAATAAAACAAAATTTCTTGGCTTCATCCAAGCTTAATTCTGTTGGATCGCTCTTCAAATTAATTTCGTAGAAATCGTTGAGGATAGTCGGCGAAGTCTCCCTCAAATATGAAAAGTCATTGGTGAAGCTGATGATTATCTGAAATATTACTTTAAAACGCAACTAAATCAGCTACCTATTGGCTGGAATTTCTTGTCATTGTATTTTCTTCTCTTGCCAACGAAATTTAATATAGTAAATTATATGAACCAAATCTGATTCAGCTACCTCTCTCTACTTACCGTGCCACAGTGTTCCTGATCTAATACCATCATCGTAAGCAACGCTTTTGTTTTATATCGATTGCTGGAAAAGTAGTATTAAATAATATAAACAACGAAAGATAAACAAGAAATGTCATATCTATCGATGTGGCACCGATTGAAAGGGTAAGTAATAATAGTGAAAAATTTTATAACAAGAGTTAGTGAAATGACGGAATCGTAGAAAACACTAGAAATTGTGAATCAATAGTATACGTTGACTCAAATGAGCGACTGAGGGAGTGAATGAGAAAGTTGGTGTTGTAGTTATTGATAATGTTAGTGTTGTTGCTGATGTTGATGCCTGTGCAGATGTTTTTATTCACAGTAGAAGATGAAAAAGGGTAATCAAAAACTTTTCCATGCAATATATTGAGATTACAAGAACTTTTATTATTAAAAAATATCTCAACCGCTCTTCAATCTCTGATACCACTTTCAAAATTTCAAAGTGTTGGCGATGCTTAATCTGCACGTGATGAGCCAGGCACCGATTAACCGAACATACCCGGCCTATATCCACCTTAATGAGAATTTATCAGAAAACAAGCACCCCTGTCTTCTCTTGCAGAACGATCTACCTCGTGCACGCAGCTCACAGTAACTTCATTTCCTTATCGCCGTTGTCTCTCATCTCGATATTTACTGGATTTGCCGAAATCGAGTTAGCGGGCGAATCTTACGCCGCTAAAGGTGAAAGCGTCCCAAAGGTGAGGCACGAGCTCGCTTTGCTTCGAATTCATTTTCTCAACTACCTAAATCACTTTCCTGTTCGGCTTCAGGAAATGAAGTTGTCGTTAAGCGACGATTCCATTCAAGGAGTGATTTATGATTCGTACTTTATGAGATAGCATGTATATTACGTCATGCGGCACAAAGAATGGGAATTAAACGGTACTAATATTTCAGTGTTCTCAGGAAATATTAAGAGTTGAATCGCAATTGTTTTATATTAAGGAACTTAACGTTCTACCAAGTTTTCAGGTAACGCGATTTAATCATTACTGCCAGAGAATTTATCCTTTGCACATAATGATGCTAAAGGATAAAAAAACGACTTCGGCATTTCTGCTATTTAAAGTATCATTAATTACATCCGCATCAATATTTTAGAGAAAATATATTTCTTGAAATATGATTCAGGCGTCATAAGTTCTGGCTGTGAAATTCTTGCCAAGAGAAATCACTAACGAAGAGTTTATGATCTAAGAATGGAATGAACTTACTCAGAGAATGGTTCTTTAAAGAATGCAAAAAGGTAGTGGTATGTACGAATAATGATTCAAAAGTAAATAATTCATAATGAATTGTGAAAACTACTAAATAGTAAAGTCATATGCTTTTGCAACAAGTCATGCAAATGACCTTGACTGATATACTTCTGTAAATTTAATAGTATTCTAACCGTGTACACTTCCCTTAACCGAAGAATTGTGCTGTGCCATGTCTACCCTTCGGAAAGACACGGTTGCAGCAACATTTCATAGTTTCGAGTAAAGTCAAGATGTTTGATCTCTCCAACTATTTAGACATATTTTCATCTACGGTATTATTCATTATTGAAGCTAATTTCCAACTGCTGAAGCCATTTACTATTTGCTATATTGCAACATGAAGTGTGTTCTACTTGCAGCAGAAGTCAGAACTTTATCGTAGGTAATACTACGAGTGCTACGAAAATTGTCGATATATCGCCGATTAACGAGACGATGAGGGAATTTATCTGAGAATTTCCAAAGCACGAATGATATTTAATAGGACTATCCCACGAATGAAATTGCGTCCAACAGAGTTCCAAAATACACCAAATATCGAAAATAACTAAAAGCATGTTAAACTCAAAGAGGTTATGTTATTGTACATACGCGGTTTATTGCACATCAACTCACCAAATTGATACATACTACTCCTAAGGTAGAAGGGTCTCAGCTTATTATTTGCGAGTAAGGAGGTGCGGTAAGAAAAATCGCATAGAAAAAGCGATCGTTTTTTGAGATTCACCGCCCTGATTAGGGCATTTTGCACGTATAGTTAATACAATTGGTTTCAATTTAACGAGTAGAATAGTCGCAGTAACAACGTAATTGCTTTGACTTGAAATTACTTCACCTGATTTGCTTCACCTGAACACCTTCACAACGTAATTGCGTCACCTGTAACCTTGTAACTCCAAAGAGTGTAATGCCACTCGCGCTAGATAGAGCAAAATTTTTCGGAATCAAAGGGGCCTAGACCGGCTCCCGTATCGCCCGACTTTCATAAAACATGTATAGATTTTTTTTAATAATGAGGAGGGTGGCCGTTTTATCTGCTTTGAGTAGAGCACCAAATAATCTATAAAATGGTTTAAAATTCAGAGAAGTGGTATACTTAGATGATGTTTGGGAAACCAGTACTTTGTATTTGAACAAACAGGCAAAACCTGCCCGTATATTCTTGTTAAACACGTATCTAACACTCCAAATAACATTATTCACTTTATGTTGAAATAGAAAGAAAACAAATAATAGACATTCACTGCAATGTAATGAGTAAATACAATATTATTATTATTATTATTTCAATCTCGTCTCCTAATATTTATCTAAAATTGTATCAGATCTAAACAATATTCTTAAACTTTAAGATCATGACAGTTTGCTTCTTTTAACGCATTACCTTAAACATTTTATTATGCACAAAACACTCTTACTTTAGAAGTATGCACTCGGAAGTTCTATTGGTCACGTCCATTTACTTTTACTAAAACACTTATATTTATATTTACAATTTCTTTTATCCTGTCACTAAATGCAAATAGGACTGATTGAGGTACTTATCCAGCAAAAGGAAACATGAACCTCGTTTCCTTACAACATCCCACTGCAGAATTTTCTCTTGCTTATCTAAAATGTTATTTTTCTGTGTACTCCTTTACTAGTGAGAGGTGAAACGTTTGCCTGCCGTTCAGGGGAGACGCGACCTTCATCTCTTTCCCTCTCTCTGCGTTCCTCGTTCACACCCCTCTCGTATTCGCAATCGTTGTTAATATTCCCAACAGGACAGTTAGAACATGTTAGTGCTGTGGTGCTGTTCTACATAGAAAGAATAGGGAACACGCTACAATTTCTATCAGGATTAGTCATGTACAACGAACACGCTAAGTAAAACTCGCAATTTATCACAACTAATGGATTTCCCGCTATTAGGACTACGCCTAATCGACAGTTTTTTAATAACTCACTATTTCCGAGTCGACCAACAACACACTCCAGACACGTGGTGCCTTGAGTTCAACTACTTACTGTTCTGAAGCCAGCATGAGTGCACGTAGTCAAGCTTCTCATGTGCACTTCTCGTTACTCCATTTTCCAGTCGTATTGCGTCCCATACAGAATTAATGAAGATGTTTATTATTAAGACAACTACCTCACTAATTTCTGCAAGAATAAAATTATTCTACATTAATACTTGTTAAGAAGAACGTAACCCAACCAGTTTTAAATTCACTGCACTGGAAACATTCTGTCTTTAATTCTTTTGAATATCACATTAAATTATACAATACCTTATATCATCATATTTACCTCTTTTTGCGTGCTTAAACATGTAAATTTGCCTGATGTAATTGAACTCGTCCACACGAGCATCCACCACAAAATCCTCTAGCGCGACGCGGCCTGTTCTCGGCACTCCGGCAGCACGAATGACTCGGGCAGCACTTTTACCTTCAAATCATGCTCGTTTGTGATTGGCTCTTTCTGACATGACGTATTGCATCCCGTCTGCGTTCAAGAATTGTATGTTCTTTGCCACTACATCTAAAGTAATTCTCACCCTAACTTGCATTACGAAGGGAATCCATGATAATTACTACACCAGTGTAATTATTACAAAAGAACCTAACTTATAACCCGACCAAGCGAAGTGTAGGACTGGCGATGAGGACTGGCGATTTGAGCATGAATGCACTAGACTATACAGCCCCGGTGCTAAAGCGCAATGCAACTGTCGCCGTTGTTGGTTTTCAAATGCGCCGTTCCCTCTTCAGTCTTACACTTCGCTTGGTCGGGTTATAAGGAATATTACATCGATGCAATAACACTATTATCTGATGACACTTTTGCTCATAAAATGGTATCATTTTTTATCTTACTGTTAAGGAATACTTATTTTTTATACTGACAAAAATAATAGTCGTGGTAATCATTTCCTTGTTCAAAGCTCTTAAAATATTAGAATAATTGCACATACAAGACCACAGTATGATGGCTACAGCAAATAACTTTGAAACGGTTTGAGATATCGGGATGTGGTTTGCGCCAAGTTTTTGAAGATCATGAGGAAAAACATATTTCATTTTCTGGTAGTTTTTTCATTTTCTGTTTTCTTGTATTTTCTTTCATTTATAATTTTTGATATACTGACACAACTTTTAATTTTTAAATGAGAGTTATATTTTTTCTAACACCATTCTTAGAACGCGTAGAGACTAAAACAATGATAGAATCATTGTTTATATTCGAAAATAAATTTTATTAACTAGTCGTGCTACAACAGTACACACTTTCTCGTAGTGATTTATTTTTATTTACTGGTCATTTGCATTACCAGTAAGAGTATAGTAAGTCCTCTAATCCGCGTAATTGCTTGTTTCCCGACAGGTTCGTCGACTCACGTATACGATGTCTGCAAGGTCAGCTCTCCTTGCGCGCTGCTGCATGGCGTTTGCCAAGTTCTAATTGCACTGCTTTTGCAAGAAATACTTTTCCAATATTACCAATATTTATATTATTGCATTTCATTTTAAAGAACTATAGAATACTGGAGAAAAATATATATACTTCCATTTAAAAAACCAAAGTTGTATCAATATATCAAAAATTACTTACGGTACTAACAAGAAAACGAAGTATGTTATTTGCCCCATCATCTGCAACAATATGGTGCATATAGCATCTTGATACCTAAAACTGTTTTCAAGATTTTTTGCTGTGGCCAACTTCGGTGGTTCACCCTCTACACTACTGGACATACTTACGCGCTACCTGCATCCATATATCTCAAACCGTTTGGACAATATTTGCAGTGGTGAGCTCAGATGGTCAATCCAATATATTTGTTCATAAATGTCGATTAATTTCAACTTAACGAAGAGGATAAACAATCTTTTACGTATTTAATTTTTATTACGTAATATACATTTTCATAAGTTTAGAATTGATTTATCGACTGTTCTCTAAAACGTTTCAGATATTTAACCACTATATCAAAAGTGAAAAATTTCAATGAAATGGGAACTGATAATCGGTTGTGAAATAAAGAAGGTTCAGACACTAGAATTCAACGTATCAAAATACGTCTTAATCATCTTTTCTATCTAAATTTTGCAATATCATCGCAAGCAAGTACTAATGCTGAAGCGAAATCCAGTAATAACCATTCGCAGAGCGCATGCTCTCACAAAAAATTCCCTTCGATACAGGAGACCGAATATTATTCCTCTGTGAATTCGCGGCGGCGGCGTACAACTCGTAAAAAACGGGGCGAATTGTTCTGTCCGAGCAGATAACCCGAGTGTCAGGGAATAATCCCGTGGCATCGAGCATGAGCTGGTTGGCAATCGTGTTTACGCCCGCAAGTGCTCGCGCGCCCCCGCGGTGACAGTTGAGCAGCGTAAAGAAGCGCGAGGGGAATTGCGCATGAGCACTTGTGCGCAACTCCATCGGCGTGGATGGTGATTCACATGTCAGCCACGCAGCCCCACCTAGGTATCTCCCACTCGCTCGTTCGCACCTGTTCACGCACCTGCGCAAATATTGTGTATACTCATTCGTATCTTCGGACCGGCAGAGGTGGCTGAGGGTATTGAGTGCCTGAGCTGATGTCACTGAGTGCCTCTGTCCGGGACGTCCTAGCTTCGAGTCCCGACGGTGGCAGGATTTGTCGACATTATCTAGATAGCTAGATCGAATTCAGTCGCTGCCTGGAGGAGAATCATAGCGGTCGACTGCTCAAATCAGTAGTTTTTGCGTAATTTCTCTGATCAACGACAGGCGAATGCCGAAGCAGTACCCTAAAAAACAGTCCACGGTCAGCGCGCGATCTTTCTTTTCATGTCCTATCCTCACCCATTACTTAGACACACACTTTCATGTACTACATTACCACACATGCCGGAAGACCTGTCGGGAGTATACAGCATTTCCAGCCTGCCTCGCTGATCGGAGATACCCCGCTGTTTGGGGAAAACCCCGCTAGCCGATGGTAAGTCGGTGCCGGATCTCACCATCCAGTAAGGGAAGATTCCGCTCCCTCCCGAGGAAAACATGCACTACACTTATGGGGCTAGTGACCTTAGCTGCAGACGCGCCCGGAATCACTAATCAATCAGTCACATCATCGGCAAAGTAAAAGTTGAGATGAGTCTTCTATTACATCAGCTACTGATGAAATTATTAGGTTATCACAGGGAGACCAGGGGCCGTGGACCCTCTGAAAATTTAGGAGGCACCGTTGCCCTACGCCAATAAATAAAGTGATTACATGAAAATGTACAATTAAAAAATATACCGCCCGAACAGCTATCCCCAAGCCAAGTTATCAAGAATGGAGGCAATTTATAACAAGACGCCGTTAGTCTGCACTGTTATATCGCCATCAGAACCAATTGATGGCCGATCGTGTCGTGCAGGGAGCAAAAGATATTTTCGCTTAGTACCTCGACGCTATTAGGTTTATTAATGCTCCATACTTTATCGAATCTCCTTGGCGGCGATATTAAGTATTTTCTCCGAGAGAATGTGAGTTTCCCCGTCAAACAGCATATTGACGCATACGTGCACGCGAATATCTTGAAGAAATGTGATAACTGCTCCCAGAACAGGTGACGTATAATATTTTCTTAAAATACCGGGAAATAAGATTATAATTTCGACGTAACAGTCTTAATTTTTTCACTTTCTTTAGAATTGATCCATTGCAAAAATCATTCTCGACAGTTTAGAAGTCGCCATCAACAAATGTCAATTCTCCCAACCAGCTGCAGTCCCTCTGACCGGGAGTCCTTAATTTGAGTCCCGACGGCGCGGCGGCAAGATTTTCGACACTAGGTTGTCAGCTAGGTCGAATTCAGTCGCTGTGTGGAGAAAAATTCTAGCGGCCGGCAGCTCTGGTCTGTATTTTTCCGTGGTTTCTCCGATCAACACCAGGCGAATGCCGCAGTACCCTAACAAATGGGGCACAGACCGCGCGCGATCTTTCCTTCCTCTTCCTTGTCCTATCCTCACCCGTTACACAAACACACTTACACTAACATGCACTACACTCCGCACATGCCGGAAGACCAGTCGGGAGCTTAAAGCTTGTCCCGGCTCGGGCGGTGCCCCGCTGGTAGGAGATACCTCATTGAGGGGAAACCCCACTGTTCGACGGTAGGTCGGCGCCGGATCTCGCCATCCAACGGGGAAAAGATCACCGCCACCTCCCGAGAAAAACACGCACTACACTTATGGGACTAGTGACCTCTGTAGTTGACGCGCTCGGAATCACGAATCAATCAATCAATCAATCAAACCCAACCAGCGAAGCATTTCGATTCCTCAACAGTGCGTTCAAAGCAGTAAAAGGTGTCCGTCTTTAGGCGGAAGTGCGAGTAAGACTATCAACATCGACATACGCCGCTCACTCGGTCGCTCACGCACTTGCTCAAATAAATGACTACCTTCCACGATAAGCGGTCCTATATAGCTGAGATGGGCCTATGGAAGAGCTCAGCACTAAATAAAGTAGGCAGAAATGGGCCTAAGGGTCGGCCTACCTCGGCAACCGAGGCAGATAAAAGCTCCATCCCGGAATGTTTAATGATTGGGCGATAGGGCGATAGAACGGGCAGATGCCTGCCACTTTACGAATTGACTGAGCTACTTCAGGCCTATGGGCTTCTTCGGGTAAGCGAGGCGGATGTATTTTCCATTCCGGAACGTTGAATGTGTAGAAGAGCTATAGGACGGGCAAACACTGCAACTTTACGAATTAACTGAGCTACCTCGGGCCCATGGGCTTCTTCGGCAAGCGAGGCGGATGAAGTTTCCATCCCGGAACCTTGAATGTGAGGAAGAATGATAGGACAAGGTAGCGACTGAATTTACGAATTAACAAATACGCGACTGAAAACAGCGAACTTAAAAATAATAAAGAAGACTAATAATGCCTAGCGAACATTTGGGCGATACCTTCGGGAGTTTTTAATAGTCGATTTCATTGTTTTGTTTGTAGGTTCACGCACTGTCTGGATGGGACCTTCCGGCGTATGCAAAATGTTCGGTAGAAATTCTAATGTGGACATTCAATATGCATTACCGACCGTACCAATGGTTCATCGACTATGTTTAATAATGTGCTGACGAGCCGAAAATTCAGATGCCTGAAGTGAAACTTAAAAGATTTTTCTATTTATAACAAAATTAATTATTTATAAATCATCACAAGAGCTTCATTTTTTGTGAACCATTTGAAAGGATTTCTTCATATCTTCAGCTAAGTCAGAAAATGAAATGAGATAATTCTTAAGTTCCAATCTCTCTCTGTTGACGTCATGAAACTTGATATAGTTATTTCTTCTCCACTTTCAATTCATTTTACTGAAAGCAAAATCCTTTTTCTTCTAACTTTTCATTAGCCTGCACGTATCGCACAAAAAATCAAGGCAAAGTGTCGGATTGTGGAATTGAAATGTCGGTAGCTCCAAAGTGTTCGAGTCGCTTTGTTCGTTCCCTATCTATCGCATTAAGAAAGTTGTTTTTTGTTGAAGATATGAAACTAAACATAACATCCCTCGCTAATAGAAAGAAATATTAAGTCTCACGCACTCTGAATAAATGGTATTTTTACACAATTGCATTGGCTAAGAATCATAACAAATGCCTGTGGTATTAAGCAGATTCAACACCCTTCTTATTTCCTTTCAGTTTATTTTAATTGTGTTTTTTGTCGCTATTATGCTCTTTTAAAATTAATATTACTAACATAGTTTTATAATGCAATTTATTTATTTATTATTTTGCGTTATTTTCTTTTATACATTATGTTTTAAAATAAGTTCTGAAGATTACAGGTAAGTCGTCGGTAGCTGTCTATCAAATAAATAAAAAATGTTATTAGAGACAATACCATTCAAAACTAACGGACTACGCTAAAAAAAAACACTTTAATTCAAACAAACATACCTTCTCTTCGACAAAAATATAAACTAATCAGCCAGTCAAGTCTTTGTGGTGATTCATTTAATTACAAGTCACTGAAAATATAAATTTTCTTTTAAACATATTTGGGTGGTCCGATTTGGCACAGATATTTGTTTTCATCATCATCCCTACACCAACGCAGTCGATAACACAAATTCCAAAATTCATTCTTCACTGGGTTTGGCCTCAGCGGAGCAGCTCAATCGAAACGACCCTGTTGTTCAGTGGCGCGTGTCGCAGGAACGTTCAAAGCGACCCGCCCGCATGCCTCGGAGCTCTGTCAATCGGCGCAAAGCGAATTGGCGCTCGAACAGGACAACAAAATGTCAGTGCGAATAAACCGCAGTTGTCTTCATTTTATGAGTTCTTTTATGGTATCGCTTCCGGTGGTGTCCGGTTGAAGCGAACGGCGGACAAACCTCTCGATGTTGCCACACAGTTTTACTTCGCGAGGGAGGAAAAGGGTCCACTGGTTGAAATCGTGTAGTTTTGTTTTATTTGTTGCGTTGATGTGCCTTACAGTTAAGTAGAGTTTAAAACTTGTTTATGTACGAGTTTTTATTTTAGCTAATTAGATCTTTGTTATCACATTTTTATTGATTTCTAAAACTACATTTTTTCCTTGGGATAAATTAAAATTCTTATGATACTGTCTGTTACTAATGTACATGTAATCTCGTGTAACTAAAAAGTTTAAATTATTTTACATTTTACACTTATTTGTTCTCAAATCATTTGTATAACTGAAGTGCTGATGATACTGTCACCTGTATGAATGAAGAAAAATTTAGACTTATCCTTAATGAAACAGTTAGATGCAGTCAATTGTTAAATAAAGGAAAGAAAAATATAACGGATGAAAATTGTTGCGCAATGTATAATTTCTTTAGAAAGTTGGAAACTAAAACTTCACAACGATCCAGAGGAAGAGTAGAAAACGTTTAAGAGCTGTGTAGGGGCTAAGTAACGTTGTTTCTGGTGATCTTCGTCACGAATCAAATGCCCATCAAATGCCGCTCACTTTTAATCACCTACGCCGGGCAGAGATAATTTCGTGTTTCCGGACGCATCAACTGCTATGATGAAATAAGTGTATAGAATAGAGTTTAGTCCCATGAATGTATAGAATGTTTTTATGCCTAAATATGTCACAGTTCACCGCTGAAATGTGAGCTCTGGCGCCATCCTACACGTCGACTTACAGGGTGGAACGCCGCCACATCCGGGACAGGCTCCAAGTTTCCGACTCTCCCGACATGTGTAATAATGTGTACGTTTAAGTGTGTGTGTATATGCAAGGGAAGAGGATACGAGAAAGAGGCAGGAAATATCGCGCGCGGTCCGTAGCCTGTTTGTTAGGGTACTACTCCGGCATTTGCCTTATGTTCATTAGAAACAACGGAAAATATCGATCAGAGCAGCCGGCCGTTAGAATTCTCCTGTAGAAAACGGTTCGATTCAACCAAGTTATGTACTTAATGTCTAAAAGCCTGCCAACGTCGGGACTCGATCTCCAGGACCTCCCGGTTGAGGCACTGCAGCGGCATCAGTTGAGTTCCTGTACCACTTCAGGCTACACAGGCATTGCAATGTACGGTGAGTTGTAAACCAATATCACCATCTCTCTCTCTTTAAATTGATTTTATTTGATTCGAGAAGTGGAGAAGAACAATATTAATTATAGAAAAATATGCAAAAATCCTATCTTTCCTAAACCATGATAATGATATTAATAACAATAACAATACTAATGATAATAATATAGCAAATTTCGCAATTAAGCTTAAAAATGTAAAATTGTCATCCTTATTAATTATTTTTGCATTAGATAATTCTCTTCGATCTCAATAAAACAGCCCCGTATTACTTATGTGCTCAACTGCTTCGCATCTCCAGTTTAAAGAGGTCAATTCGACTTACTTCTGTCGCGACCCCGTACTCGTACGTTTTCTCCCTACATCAGCGTGAGAGCGTAGTCGTTTCGGGTTACCTTGTTTGAGACAAAATCTTGTCCACTCGCGCCGCTGTGTGCAGAGGAGGAGAGCGTTATCGCGAGGCAACAATTAAAGAAGGGGCGCAACGGCTAATAATCGGCGAGTGCGGGCGGGGCGCGCGCGGCGCTTGTCACGTGGCTGAGGCCGGCCGGCGTGTGCGCGCGCCCGCCATGTTTACAGGCGCGCGGCGCTATCTTAGCCGCGTTAATGCGCGCCACTCAAGTTAAGAGGCGAAATTATGTCTGCTGCTCCGGTGCCGGCGGTGGCCTGGCCAGACCGTGGGTGGGGCAGGACGGGGCGCGGGAGGGGGACGGCCTGGCTGGCGAGCAGGCGAGGGGAGCATAGACGGTGGAGAAGGCCAGGACCGCGAAGGAAGCGGTGGGCTTGGTGGGAGTGTCGAGGGTGACGGGGAGTGCGAGGGTGGCAGGGGCGGGGTGTTGCAGGAGAGGTGGGCTGGAGGGGGATGTCGGGGCTGGAGGGGGATATCGGGGCTGGAGGGGGATGTCGGGGCTGGAGGGGGATGTCGGGGCTGGAGGGGGATGTCGGGGCTGGAGGGGGATATCGAGACTGCAGGGGGATGTCGGGTCTGGAGGGGGATGGCGGGAGCTGGAGGGGAATATCGGGGCTGGAACGGGATGGCGGGGCTGGAGGGGGATGGCGGGAGCTGGAGGGGAGCGCCGAGGAGAAGATGGATGGCGGGGATGGAGGGAGATGGTGGAGGATAGAGGGAATGGAGGGGATGACGGAGTTGCAGGGGGATACTAGAGGCTGGAGCGGGATCGCGAGATCTGGAGGGATATGGCGAGGGCCGGAGGGAAATGGCGATGTCTGGAGGGGGATAGCGGGGGAAGTGGGGGATAGTGAGGGTAGCGGAGAAGGTGGGGTGGCGGTGGGGCGGTGGCGGCGGGATGATGGGGGTGGCGGGGTGGTGCTGATAGCTGGGTAACGCGGCTGGCGAAGGTGTCTAAGGATGGGCGGCGGATTTAGCGGGACGATGGAGAGGCAGTGGCGGCGTGGAATAGGCAGGGGACGACGGGAGCGGGGGTGAATGCGGCGGAAAAGCGGAGGGTAGAGGCGACGGGTGAGGGAGTGGCAGTCGCGATGGGGAGGCGCATATGAAGAGGGCAACGTGGGGGCGGCAGTGGCGGGTGTGTGGGGGATGCGACGGGTGGGAGACGGAGGGGTAGGAAACTTTCTGGCCGCTGAAGGCTCAGCGTGCTGCCACTTACTGCCTGACTCCACACAGTTTGCAATGCACCTGGTCTCCTCACTGCACTCGCCCCGATGGTGTTCGTCTTAGTAGAACAGAAGGTGAAGCATCCTGCATCAAGTTTAGGAATGAGGAACATCTATCACCATTCACCTCGCGCGATTCAAAAGTTATTACTTTAAGGGAGGAATCACTCGCCAACCGACATGCGGTCAAAGTCGGAACTCACGGTCACGGTCATGGAAGTAAAATCGCCAACTCCTGGGCTATAAAACACTCTATGAAAATGGGAATAATGACAATAGCTGGTGACGTCCTCGGAAACAAAATAATCAATAAAAATAATTTATTTAAATATTAATGACTAATTAAAAATAAATTTATGATTTTTATCTATTGAGCATAGAGATATAATTAACAAAATTTTAGAATATGAATAATTAACTTCCAACTATTCGTTGATGAGTTTGTGTAAAATAATGGAACGCGGACGGAAGGTAAATATTCCCGCTGTCTGAATGTTGCCAATTCCAGGACATCTCACGGAGTAAGCATAACCAACTGTTTGTGTTCATTTAATGTAACCCAAGGCTTACGAACTGTAATTCTCTCAATCACAAAGAAAAGGATTGTCATTACCAAATTTTTAATTCTTTTGTCGTGAAAGACAAACTGAATGAAAATATCAATACCCGACTTAGGAGTTCATTTAATGGCATGCAAACCTTCCGTCAGTGAATAATTTATGTATTTGAAGCTGGAAGTATTGTAAAGATACACAGATATTCATAAGATTGACAAATATCTCTGTTATGGTGGTGCGCGGCGAGTTGAATCACGCGCCGCACCACCAGCACTCGGCGTCAGCACAGCGAGCAACGGGACCGTGGCGAGCCCGGGAGAAAGAGAAGAGGCGGCCAGCTGGCGAAGCCCAGGAGTGGTTGCAAGGCTAGGCGGGGGCGAGAATAAAAGCGGGCCCCGCCGCCGAGCGGGCAGACAGTGTTATAGCAGAGTTCCGAGTGTAAAGTGACGTAGTGCGGCCAAGTGATATATTATTAGACCAGGCAATTGTATTATTGGACATTCTTATTGGCAACTGGTGAAACTGCATTGTACTTTGGACATCTTTTGGTGAAACGGTAACCCAGCTTTGTTATTTGGTATTATTCTTTGGTTACCGGTTTGTTGTAATTGATTAGCTGCATTTGTGGAATAAAAACGTTGTTTACGAAACTTCTGTGTTTTCCTGGATATAACAATCTCGAAAATAATTCTTTAGTTTTAGCCATCTCAAATAATTTTACTCTGCATATCCCAAGTGCTTCATATCGACGCTTAAATATAAAAATTGTCACTGTTGTTGTTGTTATTATTATTATTATTATTATTATCACTGCCACATAGGTTATTATTATTATTACTGCCACATAGGTTATTATTATTATTGTTATTATTATTATTTCATTAATCCTTCGTTACAACTAAACGGATTTCATGATTTATCCCGTTATTACAGATCGTACTCAAGAAATTTTTAAACCAATTCTGTGAGAGTAACTTAATCACACAAGTATTTCAAAGAGATTTTGCAAACATGCACTTAATATGTGTTTCGCACGTGGGCCTTATGCCTTTTACACCGGTAAACAAATTTAGTGTATAAATTTTACATACATGCAAGCATTATACATTGTCTAAACACGCAATTTCAAATATCCCGTCCAACGCTCAGTGTTTGTAGTTTACATTAACTGGGACCACTTTCCAAACGCCCTGACTTCACGCAATTGATGAGGACAAAACTGTCTGTCGAAGTGGCTTTTATGTATCTTTGTCACGTACTAACATGTGAGATATTGAGCGAGCCGTGTTATTGATATCGATTCATGCGCCTGGATGAGAACACTCCGAAACTTAAACATCCGTATAAAACAGATACGCGCGCCTCGTCCCATGGCATCAGATGCACCCGCTACGTCAGTTAACTTGTCGGCGAGTATCGCAAACGCTAATCCGTGGAAGTTATCAACACGCTATGAGATACCGACATACAAATTAAACAACATAAACTATTTTGAAGTACCCTACAAGTTGGGATAAAAAATACATACTTGCATTGTTATCGAGAATTTTAATAAGTAATATTTATGTGTCACTACTACAACATTTTGCAAAATATACTATAAAAATTCTCTCTATTTGTGTAAAGTTATATCGATCATAGACTTAGTTTTGCAACTAATTACTTGTTATTGCCACAATTTTTTAGGGAAAAGGTTTAAATATCAGCCAAAATATGAAATCACATAAATATGCCAGTGTATAAGCAATGTTTATAAAATTGATTGCATTTTTTCCTCCTGAATTTCAGAAAACTCTGTTTTATTTCCTCTATATTTCATCACAATCTTATAATACTTTTTCTACCATCAAAGTGAACATAGAATAAGTGAATAAACATTGTAGTACCTTGCAACTGAATCACGTACGTTTTCGCCGTAAGCCATAAAAAAAAGTTCGAAGTAGGGTAAGACATTGGAGAGAAAAAAATTAATTAATACCAAAAACTTCTGTAAACAGGAGAAAGGAAAACAGAATGGTAAAGAAACCGTAAGAGAACTAGACACCCGTAGACTTGTAGGAACTGCCTACGAAACCCAATTCTAATCCGCCATGGTCTACCAGTTATCCACTTCCTTTTCGACCATCGCACGCGCGTAGCTCGAGCAGATAGCAGCGCCAGTTATCGCAGCCTAATATGGGACGCACCCTGCATCGTTCATCCCACCACCCTCTCCACCCCCTCCACGTCAACTCAGCCTCCCCGACTCATCCCTCCCTGCTCTACCTCGCGCCGCTCCTCCACACGGCAGGCCCTACCTTGCCGCTATTTCGCATCCCGCGCTCCACCACTCCCCGCTCCGCACCCTAATTCACAGCGTCCCGCCCATCCGCCCCGCCCCGCCCACCCACCGCTCGTCTCGCCCACAACGCGCCAACTCGCCCCACCCGTTCCGCTGCGTCCCGTCCGCCCTAGCCTGTCAAACTCCGCCCGCCCCACAAGTCCCGCCCCGCACTCTCCCGCCCCACCCGTCCCGTCCTGCTCCTGCCCCCCCTGCGCTCCACCCCGCCCTGCGCTCCGCTCTGACCCGCCCTACCCGCCCCGCGCCTCGCCCCACCCGCCCCGCCCACGCTCCGCCCCACCCGCGCTCCGGCCCCACCCGCGCTCCGCCCACCCGCGCTCCGCCCCACCCGCGCTCCGCTCTGACCCGCCCTACCCGCTCACGCCACACCCCACCCCGCCTGCGCTCCGCCCGCGCCCCGCCCGCGCTCCGCTCTGCCCGCTCGCACCCACTCCGCCTCACCCCGCTCGCCTCAGCCAACCCCGCGCCACCCACGTCGCCCCGCCCGCGCTCCACTCTGACCCGCCCTTCCCGCCCGCGACCCGCCCTTCCCGCCGGCGCCCCGCTCCGCCCACCCTACCAGCCCCGCCCCGCTCGCTCGCCTGCGCCCCGCCCCGCCCTGCTCTGCCTCAGCCCGCTCGCCCCAACCTACCCCGCGCCTCCCACTCGCCCCGCCCAGGCTCCGCCCCGCCTGCGCTCCGCTCAGACCCGCCCTACCCGCCCGCGCCGCGCCCTACCCGCCCGCGCCGTGCCCTACCCGCCCGCGTCCCGCCCTTCCCGCCGGCTCCCCATTCCACCCGCCCTACCCGCCCAGCTCGCTCGCCTGCGCCCCGCCCCGCGCCGCTCCGCCCGCCCTACCCGCCCCGCCCCGCTCGCTCGCCTGCGCCCCGCCCCGCCCTGCCTCGGCTCGCTCGCCTCAGCCAACCCCGCGCCTCCCACTCGCCCCGCCCACCCGGCGGCCCGCCGCGGAATTTTCATCCGGGAAGAATTTTTATAAAAAGCGCTTTGTGTTTTTAACGGCGGGTGGCGCGGCGGCCGGGGCAGCGCTGGGCCGGGCCGTGCTGCGCCGCAGCGGAATGGCGAGCGCGGAGAATAGAGTCGCGCGGGAAAGGCGGCGGAGCGCGCGCGCGCCCTAGCGGGAACGTGGCCGCAGTGGAATTTGAATGGCCGCGAATGATTGCGCGCGCGCGGAGCCAGGCCTCTCCAAAGAGTGGCAAGGGTCACTTTCTTTGAGGTGAACTTTGAAAGCGGATATTAGAAAAAAACATGTTTGTACACGGAAGCTTCCGTGGCTCGAGCTGAGACCGCTCTTTAACGCCTAGGTACTCACCCCGGGGCTTGCCCCCTAATACAGTAATAAGTGCAGAGGGTGCCAATAACGGCATGCACATATTCACATATACATGACCGGATGATGCCGCGTCGTCGGCTGAGAGGCCGACGTTTTGCCTGTCATGGCAAACTTCCAGTATTTTAAGTAAAAGTTGGATATTTGATTTTACATTAGTTGTATACACAGTACAGTGTTTTCAATAAGACAGAAATTACAATAGTTTTATTTTCGTTTTCTTTTTATTTATTTTTAATTTGATTTATTAATTGAACTGAATGATTAAAACATAAAAAGGTAGGAAGAAAAGAATCAAGAAAAATGTACAGTCCTATTCGCAAAAATGAAATATACAGGTTTCCAGAGAGGAAACGCCGAAACTTCGAAAATAAGCTCTTAAGTGAATTTTAAGCATTTTTTCTAATTAACTCCTGCGATATTTGTAATGGCTGAGTCACAATAAATACTCAAAAGTTGGTTTGAAAAAATATTGTCTATGCAAAAATTTGCGTTTCAGAAACATACAAACACCCCAGAAACATATAAATTGTATATAATTTACCAAAGAAATGAATATATTTGATAACAAAAATAAATTAACACAAATAAAGAAGCAGTTGAATTACGTAAATTGGGTGTTCTGAATGTGTAGTAGTTGATATTAAGAGTTATTTATTTACCTTCTTTTCTCATTTGTTTTATCCATTCATTTAACTGTGTATTTGCTTAATCAATAATACAATATACATTTGAGAAAGGGAGAAAGTTGGTGTTTACAAGCTAAATAGGGAAGAAAGCAACATTTTATCAATATATCACGGAAAATTTGACAAAAATTGCATTTGATTTCCACATCACAAGAACCTTTTGCACTGAAATGAAAGTATAGAAAAGTGTTGCTGTTTTCTACATTGCTACCGAGCAGATGATTTCCAAACTGCAACTTTCCAGACTTATTAAAAAGATTTAATTTGTAGTGCACCGTAACAGTGATAAGATAAATATCAAAATCCTTTTTTTTATCATACAAATATGTAGTGCACTGAAGCAGTATTAGTCTTGTAGTTAAAACACAGAAGTCTGTTTGTACTCAAAGCTTCGGGACGCGGAGAAAATTGATGTTACGTGTTCCCGTAAAGCAACATCTTGTCATCAAATAGCTTTCACGTTTCCGTGTACTGTGACACGTAGCTTAAAGTCGACGCAGTTGAATTGTTTCCGCCTTGGTTTCAACTGCTGCGTAGTTCCCCGTCTCCTTTAACCGCGCGCTGTTCCGGCGAAGTCCTGTTGTCTCCGCCTCCCTTCCGAATACATTACGGACGGCGGGGCAGGTAAATCCGCACGCAATATTACGCGCCTCCCTCCGAGTCGGAGATATTGAAATAACTCCATTATCCGGCAATTAAAGTCGATCCCTTTTATTTCAGGCGCAGAAAGCGGCATGGCCGCCCGCGTCGCCCAGCACAGGGAGAGAACGAAGAAGAGAGACGGAGGACAGCAAAGAGAGAGGATAGGATGTGATGGAGAGGCAGTGGGGAGCAAAGAAGAGAGGGCAGGGATAGAGAGAGAGAGATAGAGAAGCAGCGGAGACCAATGGCGAGGGGGCGGGCAGGGTAAGAGAGAGAGAAGCGCAGGGAGGGAGGGAGAGAGAGAGAGAGAGAGAGAGAGAGAGAGAAAGAGAAGCAGCGGAGACCAAAGGCAAGGGGGCGGGCAGGGTGTGTGTGTGTGAGAGAGAGAGAGAGAGAGAGAGAATCAGCTGAGAGCAAAGGAGAGAGAGCAGGGTGAGCGAGAGAAGCAGCGGAGAATAAAGTGGAGAGGGGAGAGTGAGAGGGGAAGATGAGGACATAGAGTAAGGGTTGAGGGGAGGAAGTGCACGATACGAGGCAGAGAACTAAGGAGAGAGTATGGAAGGGATGGAAGAGAGAGAGAGCAGGAAGCGCACGAGAGGAAGTGGGAAGAGATTGAAACGCGGAGGGGAGCGAGGGAAGGGGAATGGAATGCGCGGAATGGGTTATGGAGAGCTCAAGGGGCTGCTGAGAACAGATTTGGAGTGGGCTGGAGAGGACTGGAAACGCGGGCAGCGTGTGTGAGGTGGCGATGAGCATGGGTAACGGGGGGGGTATCTGCAGGAAAATAGTGAAAGCATACGAGGGGGGGAGAAACGCGAGAGCAGACAGAGAGCGATAGAGTTGGAGAGAGCGAGAGTGAGCAAGAGAGCGCGAGAGAGATAGAGAGCGGGAAAGAGCACGAGAGAGTGAGAGAGAACAAGAGAGAGAGAAAGCGAGCGGGAGAGAGCGAGAGAACACGAGTGAGAGAAAGACTGACTGAGAGAAAGAGTGTGTGTGAGAGAGAGAGAGAGAGAGAGAGAGCGGGGAAGCGGCGGGGAGCGCGTGGGACTGGACAGAACACGTAACGGACGTGTGAGGAACTTTCAAGATTGGGAGAGCGGGAGGAGATGAAGTCTGTGCGGGCGAGGTGAAGAACCCGCAGGACACGGCGTAAACGCGGGAAGGGAATGGGAATGAGAGAGGAAAAAAGAGAACGAGGAAACGGGAGAAGATCGAGTGTAAGGGGAAGGGAGGGAGGGAGCTTGCGGGAGTGGGGCGAGGGAGGAAGGCGAACGAGAGGAGGGGAGCGCGCATGGATCGGGTGGTGCTCAAGGGGGGAGTGAGAAGGAATAGGCGGAGAGAGGGATGGGGAGGGAGGGTATAGCACAGAGATAATTCCCTCTGGGACGGAGGGAGTGGAGATGCGCCCAACCACAGGCGGCGCTGATCGCGTTTCCCCGCCAGTCGTGCCAACATCGCGGAACGGAATTATCGGACCTCTCCGTTCGTCCTCTCACGCTCTTTAAAATTATTGCGTTACCTTATAACAAGGCGGGGCGTGTCAAAAGTGATGCTAGAAAGCTGTTGTTGTCTGTGAAATATGCGCGTTATGAGAAGGAAAATGTTTTTCTCTCTTTTCACATCTGTATCAGAAACATGTTTGGTGGATGTTGTAGATGCTGTAGAGGATAATAGAGCTTGATCGTTGCGAAATGTTCTTTGCTAGAAGGCGTGAAAGCACTGCACTACCAGCACGTTATCTTGCTGAGAAAACTCACGCTAGTATATGCATCTCAAAAACCTTTTGTAGACCCTGTAACATTCAAAATCCATAACTTCTAGAACCAAGGGTCAAAAATAATAATTATTAATCACAATCTCGTAAATGTAGTACTATTAAAATATTCTAGGTTGCAAATAGTTTCTACTCAACACTTCGCTTTTGAATTCTGGTCCACAATTGGCAACATTATTGCAAAATAACCAAGACGAAAGAGTGCAAATGCAATAATTTATTCATGGTTGAATTATTTGAATCTTTCAAGAAAAATAAACTCTTCACGCTACTTAGTAAGTAGGACCCAGATGTTTATGACATATAATATATTTTTCTTTGCGTTATTTCCATGGAAAATGAATGAAAAGCATGATTTTATCTACAATTACTAAAATTATGCAATTTCATGTGTCATATAAAGTCATATTTTGACTTTTTTATCTTGTGGTCATTTTTCGTTAATTTTTCATATTATGGTCATATTTTTTCAGGAATTTGCGTATTTTTTGTCATAGTTTTATCTTTTTGATTCCATTTTTGCATACTTGCTTGTAGCCGTGTCAAAAAGATTTACCCCCTCTCATTGCTATACGAATTTTTACAATTTTGTTGTATATAATTGTCTATCTTTCCTATAAATACATATGTATGTGAATTAGGAGGGTTAACGATATAGATGAAGAAAAAGAAAGCGTAGAAAGCACCACCTGCGGAGAAGTGTATGTTTAGTTTTGTCAGGTTTTGTCAATGTCAACCGCTTCTATAAAATTTATTTAATAATTTTACCAAGTAGAATTGTCTTCACGAAGCGCCAAAGCAGAACGTGTGAATTGTGAATGTTTTAAAAGTATATTTTCAAAGCAATGGTTATTTAAACAGCGGAATGATTTTGAAAGTTTCGAAAATGCAACCAAAAAAATGTCATATATATGGCCATATTTTTAGCTCATAAATGCTTGCAAATTTCGAACATTTTTAGGTCATAAACACCGGGCCCTCTTAATAACCCTTAAGTGCAACATTCTATAAGGAGGAAACATTTCAACTAAATATAAAATATAAGTTTGAATAGAGAAATTGACTTCTCCCCATAGCTCGTCACACACAGTTTTAACTGCTTTTTGACGTAAATAATAAATAAATAAAAAAATAAATGAAATCATAATTTTTGTTATAATTACATACTTAGTATTATTGAATCATTTCTTGAAAGAAAAGCGTTGTGTAATAGATAACAATGGCAATTTTTATTTTAAAATAAATAATAGACTAAGAATTACGAGAAACAATTACTAAAATCGTATGCAACATAATATAGTTGTGGTTACGAAATATTGAGGAAATATTCACAAAAAAAATCGAAATTCTTCTTATCGCAATGAAAGAATAAAAGACCTACAGAAAGATAAAATTCTGATTTGAGTAATTTAAAAGGTAATTGAAGCACTTCGGGCAAAAATCTTTTTAAATAATTATGTGACAATTATGTGCTTTTCATTGTAACGTTCGTTAACAAATGCTAGCAATTTCTATGCTTAAGCCTCTGGAATATTTTTTCAGATTTTCAGATATATTTTCTCGTCTGTTTTGTGTTCATTAGTTGCTAAACGAGGCTATAAAGCTCACAATTCACTCGCGTGTAACTACTTTCTTTCTTATCCTGTAACATCGTGTTCCTGGCGTTTGTACATCCTCTTTGCCATCACTTGATCTTCCTTCACGATTGATTGATTCATATTGCCGGCAACTGCTATGGCCACTTGTCCCGCCATTACAGTGAATGTTTCATCGAATAAGATGGCAGAGTTCCTCCCTAAAATGATGGTGAGGTTCGGTGCCGACATACATGTCTTGCGGGTGATTTCCGCTTCCCGAAATCTTCCCTTATCGAGGCATCACCCAATTCGGAACAACGTCTGTGATTTCTGATCTCTGTGGCAGAGTTCTCCTGACGTGTGCGGTAGAATAATTCATGTAAGTGTGTGTGTATATGTGGAAAGTGAGAGGAAAGGACAAGGAAGGGAAAGGGAAAATCGCGCGGTCCGTTGCCCATTTATTAAATAATTATTGTTCCCTGGAATTGATCGGAGGAACTACGAAAAAATTATCAATCACATCATCCAGCCGTTAGAATTCCCATCCAGACAGCAGTCGAACTCGACCATGCCATACAACTAGTGTCGAAAATTACACCATCGTCGAGAGTGGAACCCTAGGATCTCCCGGTTAGTCACTGCAGAGTCAGTGACAGTGCTAACACAGCTGGCACCTTCTTCGCGACTCAGTGTTCTTTGCTTCTTAACTCCGTAGCTCGTCTCCAAAGACTTGAATCACAACATTTTACACGCGTCCGATTTCTAAGAACCGTTTCCAGTTTCACATCTAACGGGCAGAAAACTGCCATACCCGGGATGTCAATAACAAGAAATTTCTTCCTCCTCGACTGTCGCTTCTGCAGAGACACTCCCTTCCGTCATCTTCTCTCCCTTATATTGTCTGCCGTCACTGAGACGTTGTTTATATTTTCTACTACGGCCTAACCATGATTTTACTTTCTCACTACGGAGTTGAGAGAAAGTTACGTAATTCTGCGCGAAAAAACGGGGAATTTTCAGCAGAAAAACTTTTATTACAGAGCCCTGGTGACGAAATAGTAGATAAAGCCATTTGCTAAATTTAGAAAAAAATTCCCTAACAGATGGTGTAGCCAGAATCTATGTTTTGTGGGTCCTTGATACCGAAAAATCTAATTACGGCAAAAAGTCTGTCTGTTCGTCCCTCTGTGAACAACGGTAGCGGCTAAACCGTTCAGATGAATTTCTCCAATATTGATATTCCTCTATCTATTCGGTTGTTGTCGCGACCCAGTGAATATAAAATCATTATTTTACTTTTAGAGGGTACTTTACATGAAATCTCGGGGACATTCAAACTCTTCAAAAAATATATCCATGGTTTTTATTAAATTTCGCTGTTGAATAGTGTGAAAAATGTTAAGAGATTGGTGCAGGTCTGATGTTCGTTGAAAAAACTTTATTTTTCGAAAATTGCAAAAGTTCGACTTCGTAGTCTTTCTACAACTAAAAAATTAAACATAGAGATTTTTTCCTTAATAAAATCTGTTCTTTAAAGATAGATTGAAATTAGGCCACATTCAATTTTCTGGAAAATCTGAGTACTTCTCAGATTTCCGTCCGTTCCGTCAAAGTTTGGTTTCGGAGTCTTTCTGCAACTAAAAAATTAAACATAGAGGTTTTTTCCTTAATGAAATCTGTTCGTTAAAGATAGATTTTGAAATAAGGCCATATTCAATTTTCTGGAAAATCTGAGTTCTTCTCGCGTAATTTTGCATAAAAATACGGGCCTGAAAGAACGTGCTGCTTTAACACCACTAGTTTAATGACTGTTTCGATGGAGCAAGAAATGGGAAGAATGTTCAAGGACCTGGAAATGATCGCAGTTTAGGATTTTGAACTAGTAATCAACATTTCCGCCACGTGTTTGTGGCATAGTTAGTTTCTTACATTAAATGTCATCACATTCATGAACATTCTAGTACTGTAATATATTCCTTATGGTCATCCAAACCACGGGATGGCAGTAACAAAACATCCACCGGGATCATGCAAGGAAAGTTAAAGATATTAAGACGATACCATCAACTACTCTCGCGCTCGAGAAGACGTACGCTTCTTTTCTATGTCATTGTCATCACCATCGTTTCCTTCAAGCCCAAATGACGTGGTTAGCCAACTGCGACTGATTTATCTTATGAGGGCTTGTCCATCTTATACTACAGTAATCCCTCAACATTCACGAGAGTGAGGTTCCCAAAAAAACATTGCGAATGGGTTAGGTTCCTGGATGTAGAAAAACTGTTTAAAAAAGAAAGAAAAAATCTGGCAATCAATTACAGTAGAACTGAGTAAGTGCTTCTGCAAAAAAAATCACTATTAACATCCGAAAATAAAATAAAACGATGTTCGAAAGTTATTTAAAAGTGAAAGTGATTGGATATAGGATTGGGTATTTTTTTGTTTCATCACCCTCCTCGTTGTTCTAATATTCAAATACATGGGAAGAGTTGCTGCTTCTATTTCTCTTACATTTCGAAGTTATTTCCATGTTAGTATCACATTCGAGTGCTCCTTTCGTCAGAGCTTGTTGAAGTTTTAGAACCCCATTAACAGTTTTGACATTGAAGTTGCTCCGAGACGCAGTTTCGCTTCCGTTACTTCCTCATTACCTTCGAGGATATTTTCTTCACTGATGATTTCCCGAAGCTTCTCTTCAATGAGGTCATTATAATGAAAGTTTCACTCATCCTAAATGGCGTTTCTGCTCGCGAAAAACCATTACCTTCAATTTGACGCAAATGAATTGAATTATTTTACAATTGTGTCATTCTATAAATGTGAAATGACATTTCAACTTCGAAATGTTTGCAGAAAGTGATACTTTGAGCTCCGAAGACTGCCAAGTTCGTTTTCCAGATGACGCTGATAAAGGAAATGAAAACTGATCGCATTCAAAACAATGTACGACCAAACGACGCACTCGCGAATGTTGAAGTCGCGAATGTTAAAACCGGTAGCATTTCTGTAGTGGCGAATGTTCGGAATTCGCGAATAGCAAAGTCGCCGATGTCGAGGGATTATTGTATCCTGTTTACATTCGTTTCAAGTTTTCTGTCAGTTTTTTGCATTCGAACTACTCGTATTTATTGCTACTGTTGAGCAATAGTGCATGTCATATCCTCTGTAATGACAGAGAAGGGCGGGAACAAAACTAGACAATTCGCGTTAGTATATTCTTTCGTATATATTTTGGTAGAGTGCGCGTTTACGCATGTGGTTGCGCCCTGCTACCGAAGCTTTGTGAAATAGGACGTTTTCAGACGCCTGAAATATGAAACAAACTGAGGGCGGTCTGTCTACATCACTCAAGCACTTACTAAGGGTCAAACTCACGGCACTCCCTGCCTGAAGAGATTTTCTGATGGAACATAGACCGACTTCCCAAAACGTCATTCTCAAGAAATCTTCCCATCAATTCCAGATGATATCACTGCTTAAACAACGATCCTCGGACCACATGTTGATCTCTCACTCGTCTTCCCGACCGGAAGATGGGCTGATTTCTCATTTCTTCTGATCAAGGAATACTGACAATAGTGAAAGGATACTGATGTCAGGAAGAAGATCGGACTATGGGGTAGCACTAATTCAAGACATTTTCCGTTTTTGTTATTAATTGTATGCATACATGTCTCAAAATCACTAAGTTGGGTGATGTAAGGTTTGAAATCCAATTGCGTCATTTCTTTTAGTAGCAGAAATAAAGGACAAAAGAAAAACTCCTAGTAACGCATTTGTACTGCAGGGAAAACAAAGTGCAATTCCACTATCATCTAGCAACCTTCTTCATTACTCCCACACCAGTTGTCCACGCCCGTCCTCAACTCAACCAAACCATAATCTAATCTTTCTTCGCCTGTTTTCCCCAGAAATTTCCACTCCTCTCATACTACTCTTAATCTTAGTTCGTTCTCCACACTCTCAGCGACCTCCGGTTTCTTTTGCAATCTCGCGTTCCTCCACCTTCGTTTTTGCTTCCGTTCTTCTTTCGCGGGTTCACCTCAGTTGTGACCTCATCAACGACCTTTCTGTCTCACCACCGAGTGTGTCTTCGCTTTCACCCACAACTCCTCTGCCTAGGACCGCCTACTAGCGTTGCTGGCTCCTCGACATCCTCAGTGTTCGCGAAGGTATGCCGCCTTCTCCAGTTTATTAAATTAACATGAGCCCAATTTCATCCATTAAGTCCTGCGCATGCAAAGGAACGCGGGATATGCTTTGTAATATGAAATATTATTTGTATACCTGTTTCCAAATTTGTTGCGGAATTTACCGCTCTATTCTCGAGAGAGGATGGTGGAAGGGAAGGAGGAGAGGATGGTGAAAGGAAACGGTTCCTTCGACTCCACCGCCAAAAGTAAACTGTTCCAACACCGACGCTCTGCTCTGTTCTTTCTGCGTCACTCCGCTTCATCCGCCTCATCCCGCTCACTCAGCTCACACGTTTCCTTGAGCTCTGTCAACTCAGCTACATCACCAGCCTCACCCAGCTCTCTCAGGCTCATCCGTCTCACTGAGCCCACTCAGCTCATTCATATCACCCGCCTCACCCAGCGCATTCTCATCACCTCCTCATCCAGCACACTTAGCTCACTCCACTCACGAGCCTACTCAGCTCACCCACATAACCCGCATTCACCCGCTTCATCCCACTCCTAGATCACCAGTCTCACTGATCCCACTCAGCACACACAGATCACCTGATTCACGCGCCTCACCCGCCTCACCGAGCTCACGGCCCTCAGCTCTAAACCCCTCCTAGACCAATAAGGTCCTGCAGAGCAAAGGAATGCGGGGAATGCTTTGTAATACAAAATATTATTTGCGCACCTGTTTACAAGATTGTTGCAGAATTTACCGCTTTTATCGGAGAGACGAAGGCAGGAAGGAGGAAAAAAGAAACAGTTCCGTCGAGTCCACCGCCACAAGGGAACTGACCCAACATCACCGTTCCGCTTTATTCTTGTTTGCGTCTGTCCACCTCACCTACTCCCTGCCTAACCCAAATAAACCGCCTCACCCATCTCACCCGTCCTCATCCAGCTCATCGCCTCATACAGTTCACCCGCCTCATCCTGCTCACCTGCCACATTCAGCTCAATCGCCTCATCCACCTCACCCGCCTCATCCACCTCAATCGCCTCATCCACCTTAGCCGCCTCATCCAGCTTACCCAGGTCACCTGTCACATCTAGCTCACCCGCAACATCCTGCTCAATCGCTTCATCCAGCTCGCCTGCCTCATCTATCTCACCCGCCTCATCCAGCTCACCCGCAACATCCAGCTCACCCGCCATATCCATCTCAATCGCTTCATCCCCCTCACCCGCCTCATCCAGCTCACTCGCCACATCCACCTCAATCGCTTCATCCCCCTCACCCGCCTCATCCAGCTCATCCAACCCACCCGAGCTCACCCATCTCACTCAGATCACCCTGCCATCCAACCCACCTCACACTTGCCCTTCCCCACTCCACTACACACTCTTGCCTGCCATATCCCCTTCACCCTTCCCTGCACTCCCAAACCGTCCCTCCTCATCCCCCTCCCCGTTGAGCCCGGCCCGGCAAAGCCAGCTTCGCCCCTGCCCTCGGCCGGCGGCCCCCGTCCTTTGCCCTTGCGGCCCGCCCTCTTTCCTTTCATCGAGGAACATCGAGTTGCGAAATCTTTCCCCCTCGAAACGAACTAATTTCTCCGGCGCGCGGGAGAGGTAGAGGACGGACAGGTCCCAGTTTTATAACGGGCCTTTCATCTTGCGGCGAGAGCTACCTCGCGCACTGCCCTCTCCGCCTCCGCGTCTCCCTTCCTCCTTTGTCCCTCCGCCTTCTCCTCCGCCGCTCCGCACGCTCTTCTCGCCTACGCCGCCACCACAACCACCACCACCACCACCACCCGAACCCCCGCCTTCCAAGACGCTAGCCAAGACAGCGCGAACCTGAGGAAGCCCGCTCAGGAAGTTTTGCACAACTATTTTCAAATTGAAATTCCTTTGAATACAATTCTGATAAAATTTAATTAGGTACAACCTACATATATAAAGAAGGGGCACGTTCACGAAAGAAGCTCCTGGCCCCCATCCCCTCCTAATCGGAACTATTCAGCCCCACAAACCTTCCACCTCTGCAGGAGCCACCCCGTCCCCTTGCCACGCCACGCCCCTCACCGCCCCGCGCCACCTCGCACCGCTCCGCACGGCCCCGTGCCGCGCCGCTCCGCGCCGGAGCATAGACCAGGTAATAAGAGAGGGCCCGAATGGTGTGGGAGGGGGGACCAAACGATTAAGGTGTGGAGGGGAATAGGCCGTTAATTTTATACTTGGAAGCACACCCATATTACACACGCCGTTTGGCCGCCAGGAGACAGGACGCAGGCGCGCTTTTTGGAAGCTCCTTTCCACGATGCAAAAAAAAAGCTGTTTGTTGAATGTACTAATAATTAAAAACTGCGGAACACCTCAAAAAACGGGGCGTGCGTTTTTATGCACAAAAGAGTGAGAGAGGGGAGCGTCCAAAGAGGAATAATGAAACCAACCGTTTAACGGGCCTTTGTGCCAGTAACACCAAAAATTATTTCTTTTTGTGAAAAAAAACGCGTCTTGCGGCGCGAGCGGCGGGAGCAGCGGTCTGAAACGTGGCAGCGGTTTGCGGTCGCTGCGCCCTCGCCGGCCTCCACCCAGGACGCGACGCGCTGCACCCAGGACGCGGCTTTAGGCAAGGGAGAACGTGGGCGAGAGTGATAGCGGCAGTGGTAAACAGGCGGGACAGATTCACTTCGCCAATGTTAGTGGTGATTTCGAAATTACCATATTAATTGCTGAAACATTTGCAACCTTTGCTGAAACGATAGATTACTCAGTTTCCCCGAGCGCATCAACTGCTGCGACCGTCATTCCCGTAAGTGCAGGGCATGTTTTATCACAGGAGATGGCGGTGTCCTCACCCGCTGGTTGGTGAGACCCACCGCCGACGCATACGTTGGCTCGCAGTCGTCCCAAGCTGGGAAAAATTCGTAGCTCAAGACTGGTCTCTCAAGACTTAGCTCAAGACTGGTAATTATTCCCTTACGTACTGTGCATGTTTTTATCACAACAGTTGGTTGTGTTAATCCTCCATTAAATTGGGAGGCCCGGCGACGACCTACACATCTTCGAACAAACCATGCTAACCAGTAGCGCTAAATAAACCCCTTGGAGGATTTTCCCCCGTCCGAAGTCTCTTCCCAGCAAGGCATCGCCCCAGACATGTCAAGCTCTAAGCTCCCGACTGGTCTCCTACATATGTGGTAGTGCAGTGTTTTGAGTAAGTGGTGCGGAAATGAAAATGAAGACGAAAGAAAGAATTCTATCCTGCTAGAGTCCAAAATCCTGCCACCGTCGAGACTCGAACTCTAGACCCTCTCGGAATTGCAGTGACATCAGTTGGTGCCCTGAGTCACCTCCGGCGACACGGGACTAATACATTGAAAATGATGATAACATTGTAATGAGTACGAGTACAAGAATATCTTATAATTATAAAAGTCATTAGGCAAAGAAAGAGCAAATAATGCACGCAGATGGAGAGTATATATACGAAGTTTATAATCAAACGTAATTCGTAATTTGCATTATTGGCCGCTCGTATGCGATTGTAATACCATCACCTTTTAAGGAAAATATATACATTAAAATGCTTTTACTTTGAATAAGAAAACTTAGTTGCACATATTTTGCTACAACTAACAAGTTTAGATAATTCCTGGACTTCGTCATATTAACGCTCTACGGCGTTAAATGGCGTTCTTGTTCAGTTTGGATGCATTATGTTGATTTGATGATACGTTATTAAATACAATGTAATAAATTTATCCTAAAAAGTCAATAATACTTTTGACGCCTTGCAGTCCTGAGAAATCCACTTTTTAAATAAAACTACCAAAGCGATTGGATTTTCTGATCCCTTCTTTCCTTTCGGAGTAACTTTGCTCTTTTGTTTGAGGTGTGCAGTGTAATGTTTCACAAGACTGTGATACTTACTTCAGTTCCCAATCTACTACCATATCAAATTAAAATTATCATTCATTATGAGAAACTTTCAATTTTTTCTTTCAGTCTATTCCCAAAACGTTTCAGTGGTAGTCTCGAACGCTTCAATGAGGTACTTGTTAAAGTGTCTCTTTAACAATTTTCAATTGTCAATTACGTACCTACTTTCTTTTTCAACTAATAGTTATAACAGCAAATATGCTGCCTAACAAAATCGCACCAAAAATGTTTTTCCAAATGTAGCAAGCACCCTGTTCAAGAATAAGGAAATAAAATACTCTCGTGCAATATGGCAACAAATTGAAGATTTTAACAAAAACATTATTCACGATCACTTCAATAACGCTAGTACATTACTGCACACGGATCCACAATACAACAATTATTTACAACAACAACAACAAGGTGCTTCTCCATGAAGCAATACAGAATAATAAATATTTAATAGCTGGTGGCCTTTTCCTTGGATATTTCGTATCGCATGAATTCAGCGATAAGTGACGTAAGCAGTAACGCACTGCGTATAACAATTCATTCGGAACGCGTAGTATGAGAATAGTCACAATAACACAACAAATATTTACATTTTCCAGTGAAAATCGAAACGGCTTTATTGTTTTCGGATTTTTTCCGAGGTCCTAAGTATCTGACCAAACCCTACATAAACCTCACATGACCAGAGGTTGCAAAGTTTTCTTTCAACTTCTGCTCGCATTGAAAATTTGTAACATTTTAAATACATACGATGCGCCCTTTTTCTAGGAGTTCAACTATGACTCAATACAAAAAGAATCTTTTCAAATCCATGTTGACCGGGAAGCGTTGGGGTTCGCATTCCGACGGTGGCAGGATTTTCGACACTAGCAAGATAAGTGGGTCGAGTTTTGTCGCTGTCTGGAGAAGAATTCTAGCAGCAGAGGAGAATTCTAGCAGCCGGCTGCTTCTGGTCAGTAGTTTTTGGTTGTTTCTCCTGATCAACACCAGGCGAACGCCGGAGCAGTATCCTTCCAAAGCCAGAGATCGCGCCCGATCTTTCCCTTCTCAATACTTACTCTATCGTAACCATTACTTACATACACACACATGCACTACACTGCCACACATGCCGGGAGAGTGTTCGGGAGCATAGAACTTGTGCTAGCTCCACTGGCGAGAGATTCCTGGTTGGGGAAAACCCTGTTAGCCGACGGTCGGTCGGCGCCGAATATCGCCATCCAGCAGAGCAAGATCACTGCCAGCATATCCCAAGCAAAAAACGTGCACTACACTTACGGGACCTGATGACTTTAGCAATTGACGCGCCCGGAATCACTAGTAACAATCAATCAAATCGAAATTTTAAAAAAACAACAGTCGACTACTGGCGTCTCGATTCCTTCTTGTTACTTAGTGCTCCTAAAAGGGAATTTATGTAAACTCTGTGCCGTTTCAGCGGCCGCTGCGCGTCTGGGCGTGGAGTGGCGGTCGCGCGTGCGGCGGCGCCTGTTCAATAATTCCCGGATGAGCGATCGGCCTCCACCTCTCCCCCCACCCCTCCGCCCACAGGCCACCCGGAAGCGGGCGCGCGCGCCACTGAGCGGCCCTTAACGCGCTCACGAGGCGGATTCCGGGCGCCGCTTCCCACAGCCCTGGAGGCCCCGCGCACCCTCACGAAATAGCTCTCTCCCAAACGGATTTGGTCTTCTTTGTGGGCGTCTCTCTGTTGACGTGTATAAGTGTGAAATCGATGTGTGGTTGACTTACCGATACTATCGAAATAGTACATTATGAAACGATGCGATAAGAATGGGTATTGATACACGAGTGTGATATTACGATATGAGCGAGGAACGAGCGAGTATCGTAAACTTCACAGGAGTGTATTATTATCCATTACGTCGAGTTTCACATGGTACTTTTTCTAAGACTTTTATAAGTAATACTTTTACAATGAATAGTTTCGTGGTAGTTGATTCAGCCAAGGCCACCTAGCGGACAGCTACCTAAATCTACCCTCGTATGCTGCCGCAGGTGGCTGTCCGCCTGCTAGGGAGTGCTTCGCTAGTCCAACAGGATCAAAGTGAAATTACGATCCACTTTATTTTAAATAATATATACTACAAAAATACTAATAATAAAAGAAATTAACACTATTGAGCATAATGTAATATCAAATACAATTTTAATGTACCCAATCAAACGAAACATTTGCTAAAACGATTCTCAACGATTAATTGTCAATACTTGGTTTGTAAACATCTCTGTGATTGGTCAACAACCTGCATCATAATGAAAACTGTATCGAAATGACTTTCATTATGCAACTGGTTGCAGCCATCAAATGGCAGCATTATACAATGGGAGTAGACAAAATGTATTTGTTTCTGTACGTATTTATGACTGTTATTGGACATTTCTTCTGACGTAGACGGGCAACGTGGAGGCGGGCGGGCACCACTGGCAGAACGGAGGAGAGGAAATGGGAGTGTGACGGAGGTAGCGGAGAGAGCCGGTAGACGCGAAGGGGAGCAAGGACGATTCAGCTCATCGTTTTGGAGGGGGCCATCATAGATTTTTTGTTAACAAATAAACATTTGTTATCACATTGTATATATTTTTTCTAGTGTATACATATTATACATTATTATTCTTTAAATAATAACGTGATTCTAACATTTACAATTTTTTGTAAACAAAAGAAGGTAACAAACGAAACCTCTAGGCCTTTTTTGGGGGGGGGGCATGGCCCCCACGGCCCCTCCCCTGAATCCGCCACTGGAGAGTGGACTAAAAATACTTCCATTTTACACTACAGATAGAATTAATTCCTTTTCGTGTCTTCATTATTCCATTCGCGGGGCTACTACGAAAAACATCGATCTTTAGAATCTACACATAGATTGTTCGCCATAGGCACTTAGCACTCATGCAAAGTTCATAATGCTGCCTAGCACGCTTCTTTGGAGAAACAATTAATATCAAATTAATATAAAATATAATACAGTAAACTAAGACTGAAGATTTTATTCTAATATTTATTGGTACATACTAAAACAAAGCAATTAATTTCCACTGACACTGTTACTTACATTGACAAGTTACTTTTGGAAAGTCATAAACAATCAAGTACCGACAAAACTAATTCACCGATGAGTAACAGGACACTAAAAACGGTCCATCCGAATTCTTGACAACGTGCAAACGCGGGGCGTCGTCCAGGCCCATAGACCACACGACGCCGCCCATAGTGATCTGGCAAACCGCACATAGCACGCATGCAAATTACATATATGGGGCAGCGGCCGAACACGCCTTGCCCGGGGCGAAAGTCTGCCTGCCCGCCCGCCTGCCGGGTGTGTGTGGGGGGCGGTGGGAGGCGCCCCCCCGGGACGGACAGCGGCGGCGCCCGAGGCCATCCCGCGGCCGCGAGCGCCGTCCGCGTTGACTAATGGACGCTTCAATGCCGCATAATGAACGGCATCAACAAAACGCATGTACATAATACATAAAGGCCATCAATCCGCGCAGACGGCGACGCCCGCCCGCCCGCTGCCGGCGCCGACGCTCGCGGTCAACGCGCGCTCATGCGCTCGTTTGGGGTTTGGTTCGGAGCTTGACGGCTACGTCTTGTTGGTTCAGTTTTGATGTTGCTGAGGTGTACGTACGATAGTCTGCCGGTTAGCCGAGGCGTCCGTCTGTTAGTCTGCCGGTTAGCCGAGGCGTCCGTCTGTTAGTCTGCCGGTTAGCCGAGGCGTCCGTCTGTTAGTCTGCCGGTTAGCCGAGGCGTCCGTCTGTTAGTCTGCGGTTAGCCGAGGCGTCCGTCTGTTAGTCTGCCGGTTAGCCGAGGCGTCCGTCTGTTAGTCTGCCGGTTAGCCGAGGCGTCCGTCTGTTAGTCTGCCGGTTAGCCGAGGCGTCCGTCTGTTAGTCTGCCGGTTAGCCGAGGCGTCCGTCTGTTAGTCTGCCGGTTAGCCGAGGCGTCCGTCTGTTAGTCTGCCGGTTAGCCGAGGCGTCCTTCTGTTAGTCTGCTGGTTAGCTGAGGCGTCGGTCTGTTAGTCTGCCGGTTAGCCGAGGGGTGCGTCTCATTCTCTGCCGGCTAGCCGAGGCGTCCGTCTCATTCCCTGCCGGTACGCCGAGGCGTCCGTCGGTTAGTCTGCCGGTTCGCAGAGGCGTCCTTCTCATTCTCTGCCCGTTCGCCGAGGCGTCTGTCTCTTAGTCTGCCGGTTAGCCGAGGCGTCCGTCTCATTCTCTGCCGGTACGCCAAGGCGTCCTCGGTTAGTCTGCCGGTTGGCAGAGGGGTCTGGCTACTAAATTTTAGGAATGCTGATCTCAGAGTCTCGTAGACTGCCAATTCACCTCACGTCTGTCTCATAGTCTGCCGGCTTATCGAGGCGTCTGTCTCATAGACTGCCGGTTCGCCGAGGCATCCGTCTTACTGTCTGCCGGTTAGCCGAGGCGTTCGTATCTTTGTCTGCCAGTTCGCTGAGTCTATTAGTCTACCGGTTTGTCGAGGCGTCCACCCGTTAGTGTGATATTTCCCCGAGGCGTTTCACCGTAATGCCCGTCTGTTAGTTTGTCAGTTAGCCGAGTTGCCCTTCTGTTCTCGAACGAAGTCCCAACGGTTCTCGAAGTCCTTGCCTGTTAGTGTACCTGTTCGTCAAGGCGTCCGCTTCTTAATCTGTCGATTCGCCAAGGCGTCCGTCTGTCATTCTACCGGTTGGCCGATTTGTCCGACAGTTTGCCAGCAGGATAGTTTTGGCGTTGGTCTGTCTCTGTGTTCTAAGAGATCCGTATCTTCCGATTGTTGGTTCGCTGAAGCCCTGTTGTCTGCCGGGACGTGGCGACATCCGTGTACCACATCATGATGAGCGTCCGTCTATCTGTTTGTGTCGTCCGTCTGCCAAAATACACTGCCCGTCTAGCGAATTGCATTGTCTGTCCTCGCGATTGCGCGGTCCTTGTGACGGTTTCCACTACTTCTATTTTGCTTCCACTTCCGGGTATTTAGACTTGGACATTCGTATTTAGACTTGCGACTGCGTTAGCTCGGTCTTTTTGCGGGTACGTGACGCCAGATAGCCGGTTCCACGGTGTAAGATATGCAGGATGTCAGGGGAGGAAGCGTCAAAACTTCGAAAATAAGCTCTTAAGACAATTCTAAGCATATTTTGTCTAATAAACTTCGAGGATATTCCGAATGGTTGGGCCGCAATGAGCACTCAAAAGTTGGTTTGAAAAATTGATTTCTAGGCAAAAATTTGCATTATGAAAGTATAGAAACACTCCAGAAACATGTAAATTGTTCATTATTTACAAAAGAAATTAATATATTTGCTCAGACAGAAAAATTAAGCGAGAAATAAAAAAGCAGTCGAATTGTGTAAATTGGGTGCATTTTTTTATTTCTGGCTTAATATTTCATTCTGAACAAATATATTCATTTCTTTTGTAAATAATAAACAACTTACATGTTTCTGGAGTGTTTCTATGCTTCTATAATGCAAATTTTGTCTATAAATCAATTTTTCAAACCAACTTTTGAGTGCATATTGCGGTTCAACCATTCGGAATATCCACGTAGTTTATTAGACAAAATGGCTTCGAATTGTCTTAAGAGCTTATTTTCGAAGTTTCCACGTTTCCTCCCTCGGACACTCTATATAGGTGTGTCAACTAGCCGCCTTTAGGGCAAATTTTCTGAAGCTAGTTTGAGGCTAGTTCCTCGCTTGTCCGTAAGATGCGCACGATCGGTTTCGGTCACGGTGTAAGATATACGTCTTAAGATGACATCTTAAAATATGGCTATTACACGGTTTAACCAAACATTTCCTACCCATTTTCGTAACTGTTCGCTCTAGAATTTATCAATTCCACCGCGAAGCACCAAATCACTGACTTGCAATTAGAAATCAGTTGGCCACAGAGCTGTCGAATGGATGACCAATCACGACCTTGCCCAATGAGACCCAAAGATTGCAGCGCTTATATGCGAGAACTGTGAGAACTAGCCTCACATAAGCTTCACTTTTAGACTGGGAGTGAGCACAACTATATATCTTACACCGTGGCCGGTTCGCAGCGTTCTTCGTTTCTGCTGATTCGTGTCATCACCCGTCTTTATGCCAGTTTGCGCCATCCGGTTTTGTGACCGTCGATCATTGTTCACTTTGGTTATGTTTTTAATTTTTAGTGGTTGATAGTTTAGTAGAAGTAGAAACAATTCACTATATAGGTCGGGAAAAAATGTTTCTCCACGTGATTTGAATGTTTTTTAATAAATCATAATAGCACAAGTATTTTATTTTATGTTTTTGTAATGTTTAAGACCTATTTTCTCATTATTTTGGGCTCAAATAATATTTTTATTTACATTAGAGTTTAGTATTACATCTATTGATTATTTTATGTAACCGTCGTATATAATGATTGCCAATGTGCGTCCAAAGATTCAGTTCTGGCAAGATAATATTCCTAAAGAAAGCAATACTTTTCCTGGTATTTTTACATATCATTACCTAAAATATAAGAAAACTTATTTTCAACTTTTCAAAATACGATATACCTCCTGCTTCTCATTGCAGGCATAACTTCCATACCAAATTGATAAAAGCAGGAGATCCGGCTTCATCATCCCAGAGGACCCCTGATGACTTTTTATGACAGGATGTCACGCACTGTGAGACATGTTTGTGATGCAATCACATTAACTGTCGGAAGCCATGACACACATATATAGAAAATGTAATTTTCAACTAAGTGCTTCACTCAAGAAGTTGCACACGCGACGACTTCTAAAATAAAAAATGTTGTTTGGTGTGCGTCATTCGGTTTATAAAAAAGGTATTGCGATTTACACGTAATATATTTTGAAATCACTCGGATTAGTTTACTTTTATCATCTAGCGATGACTAAACAGATATTCGAGTGAATTAATGTAACTGCACGTAAATAACAATGACTTGAACATAAATAATAGTTCGAAATTTACAATTTCTTTACAATAATACTGAGCAAATTAGCACTTTAAGCATTTAATAACATTATCCAACAATGCACAAATTACAAGGAGAATACTTATGACCATAAACAATGTGAAGTCTAGTTCGTGGAACTTGGTACTTTCTGTTGATCACTCACCATGAATCAGACTTTATATATAATTATATAATTGGAAAACAAAACTTTCCTCCTGATATTGCCTGACATAAAAGTTACAAATCAAGGAATGTCACAATTATTTTCATCGTCGTACTCGACGAGCTGATTTAAATGAAATGATATGGATTTAAATTGTGTACTTTGTTACGAGCAATCATAAATAATTATTATTCCTGTTTCTAAGAAGATATCTAAAAACGAATTCAACGTATTCCTAAATGAATATTTAACGGCAGGTAACTGATGTTAGGAAGAAAACTTCAAGATATCATTTGATAGCAAGGAATGGTTATTACACTATTTTAAGGAGTAATGGAATTAATGTTCCTAATATTTTCTTCTTGTACATCCACTTTAAGAACTACAAAAAATGTGAGGCTCAATGTGCTTCTGAAGTCACTTAGAAGTTTCTATCCAAAACGATTACTTTGAACATAGGTCTTCAATTCTGAATGAGTTTGAACCAAATGAGTGAAGTGACAACAAACAGATTCATTGCCCCTTGTAATCCACGACCTTAATTTCAGGAGTTACTGAGCTACTTCAGAGAGAATCCAAAATCAAATACTGACCATCAATGCAAACGACAATGAAAATAATTCCTGTGAATTATTCTAAACTTCTTCAATTCTGTCACGGTATAATCTACTTCCTAAGAAAAATTCGAGTAACTGATGTATAATTGGATAACACGTATTTTTGTAACACTAACAACTATTATTTCCATCCCTTGGAATTCCTGTTAAGTAGAATTTACCATACTTTACCGATACCTAATCTATATCACTCTACCCTTAGGACTTGAAAGTACGACCTCTAGATTTTTGAGCTTTAGTTTCGAAGTCTCTTCTACATACTTATATCGTTGAACATCAAAATTGTTCTATATAAAATCCACTTCACTGGAGAGAAATGAATCAAATTTTCTCAGTGATTAATAAAATATGCAATTATTGCTGAAAATTTGGTATATTAATTATAAAGTATCTGAAGAAAATGGTTTAAAAATTGATTTTAATCTGATACATGAAATTTTATTCTTAGAACATGAAACAATAAATCCCACACATTTAATTGAGGTATTGGCACATAAAATTAAAAACTAAATATTTACATGTCTACATATACATTGCAAATTAAGTCTTGTTCAGGAAAACTTTGAGTTGGCGAATAGTTCATTGGATTTGGAGGATAAACCACCACTGCATTCAAACTGATTTCCTGACCGTTTGTATACAAAAGATAAACTAGAAATGAAATGGGTCAATCAATCAAAACTATAGGCGTAATTCACAGTAATCCAATAGCAAATAAAAAGTAAAACAGAAGTACATACTTTCTCTCGTTATTTCTGAATTTGCAGTTTCCGAAAATTCAGAGAGTTCAACGAAAATAAGACCCGCGCCTTCTTCTGTCAGTGAAAAACATTTACAGAAAAAAATTGGAGAAAAATATAAAAATTTCGTAAATATCAAACACAAATTAGGCAAAATCTACTCAGTTTTCAAAAATATTGTACATGATCTTTTTTAAAGAACTGATTTTCTTCAATAGAGTTTGTCTAAGGCAAACATTTCTACCTTCAAATTTGTAGATTTGAAATGTTAACTATTTGAAAGTTTTGAAAAACTGAGAGTTTGCCAAAAATGATAATGGTGTCATATTTTGTAACAACTGTGATACATATGAAGAGACAATTGAAAGAAAAATTTGGTAGCAGTTTTCGAGCAAAACTGTTTTTAAAAATTAAAATTGCCAATATTTCGCCAAAATTACACGAAAACTACTCATACTTTCGAAAAACTGATCATTACTTTATTTCAAGACCAATATATAAAGAACAGATTTTATTAAGGAAAAAAGTTGCATCTGCAATTTTATAGTTGTAGGAAGACGCCCAAAAAAGTGCACTTTTGCAATTTTCGAAAATTAGGGATTTCTACGACTATGAGACATGCACCAGTGTCTTAAGCGTCCTTTATGCTACTCCAGGACAAGGTTTTCAAAAAAATGTGGTCAATTTTTGAGAACATTTTTGAAAATGTTTTGAGGCTTCATATAAAGTACCCTCAAAAATAAAAAAGAAAAGAAAAAACAGCTGAAACTTCTGAAGTCTTGAGTTCGTTCAGATTGATCGGGAAATATTAATTTTGGAGAAAATCGGCTAAATGGTTTATGCAAAAGCCATGACGACAGACGGACAGACAAAAGAACGGACGGGCAGACGGTCCGATGGGCAGACAGACAGACGTTTCGCCACCAAAAATTGATTCTACCACGGTTTAAGGTTTTTAATATATATAGCAACAGAATTTATCCACTTTTTCGTTACCAGGGTCAGTCAATAAGACTTTTTCTGCCGAAAATTTGCCGTTTTCCGGCGCATTCCCTTAACTTTCTATTCTTACAAAGTAAGGGCGTGAATGTAAGTTACATTCCATAGATTCTAATACACCACATCTAAATACTGAAAGGTTAGCGTTTCGTAGTTTCTCACCACTGGAAACAGATTCAGCAAATCTCTACTTCGCACACAGTATTCCATCCGCGCGGCGTGGCAGACCATCCCCCCCCCCGTCCTTCCCCGCACCGCAACAGCGCGATACGATCCGGGACATGGGAGGGGCGGTCCGTATGAATATGAAACAACTTCCCGTTTGACGCGCGGCAAACGCCGACCCGGACTGTCCACTTTAAACAACAGCAGCAACAACAACAACAACAGCGCCAGAGAAAAAAAGCCGACGTGCGTGCTCGCGCGCGCGGGAGCAGTCGAACGGGAAACGCAAAACCACAAATCGCCTAGAAGCATGTGCGGCGCCAAAACAAACCACACGCTCGATTTTTGGTGAATTTTATGTGGCCGAGCGAGGGAAGTAATCCTATTTAGATGCTGAACAGCGTTGAGGTTGCAGACAGAGGGCAGGGTTCGGGTCGTGTTACTCTGGGAGTCGGAGGGGGGGTAAGAGATGGGTTCTGTGAGAATGAGAGAGATGGTGGATGTACGTGAAAGCGTAGGTTTCCGCGGCCGGAGTCAGTAGGGAGTTTTTGTACGGCGTAGAATACAGTCATCTCGATCATCCGCGCTTGCGTAGATGTACAAAAATGCTGCGAAACTCAAACTGCGCGTGGAAGAAGATCAATATTTCTGTCGATTGCCATAACGCTTGCTAGAACTCCCTGATAAATACGTGGTTGCCCGGAAGACGCCGCGTCCTAGGCCCAGTTGCCAACTTTTCGGCCGTCATACTGCGACCTTCCTCGTGGCAAAATGCACATTTCGCTCCTTCGCTCGCATTTCGCATGTGTTGAGAAAATCGTTTGTTTATTCGAAAAGTTACATTGTCTTTGGAAAATATTGGCATTGTTTAAATTTAAATTATGTTGTATTATTTATTTTCTTTATAATATTGCCCTGATATATTCTAGTAAATTAATAGTTATTTCTTGTCTTTGATTTAGTAGACAAATATTTTTTAAATTTCCTTTTAGTGATGCTCCCGTATGAGACATTTAGATTAGAAACTACCTACAAAGAAACCTGAAAATAAATAGAATGTTATAGTACAAATAAATCATATTCATGAATCAGCCATGAGTAACTGAATATGCACATTAAAGTGCGTTTATTTAAAAATTCTCATTTTACTCACATGCGTACGTACACGTATGCATGCGTAAGAAAAAATCAGTACGTGAATGAACAAAAGAGGTGACTAATTAGAATGATAGGGAGAATGTCGATTGCAACTCATTTTTCCTTTAAAATCAGCTCGACAACAAGTTTAAAAACCAAATCTATTAATGTCACTAGCCCTCAATTAATATCGCGGAGTCGTCGGACTGATATTTCCTCAAATTATGTCAAATGCGTGTCAAAGAATTCAGACAGGACTTCGAGCAGAAATGACAAAAAAATTCCAATGCTATATATTGTGGTTATAACACGAAGTATTTAAAAATTTGTGATTCTGTACTAATAGATTTGGAAAAAGTTGTGCTTGTGCACAAAATTCAATAAGAATAGTCACAAAACGTGTGATACATTATTTTAAATACTCCCTGATATTAAAGGAACCAGATATTCCATGTATTTTAATTCCACTAACTGAAGATTAGTCAAAGAATGCATCAACTAGAACTATTCCTATTCATACTCATGGCGCTAAATAGAAAAGAGGAAAGATATCAGAGAATTATATTCTTCTCTCCACCTGAACATCTGATGGATAAGAGCAGACATTTTATTTCTGCACCATGCTGATGTTCGTTCTATACTTGGTAATTCCATTTAATTCTCCCTTTGTAATCATGACCACCTAATCAACAATGACAAATGTTAGAACATATTAACTACCGTGAAAATGACAATTCTGTTGAAGTTAGCATTCCTAATATGAACTACTGGGCAAACGATTCATGATACATTCATAATACTTGCTGGCTATTACACCAAGCCACAAATCATAATTAATACAGTTCGGTCACAATTCTCAATTGAATATGCTTGGTTGAGCAGTGAAATAGGTATTCTAGTCATTACAATGACAAACTACTATATTGAAATGGCATGTGCGTGGTGCAGAAATTAATATCGAGACTTGAGACGAAATCTTAATATGTTTAATTTTTAATAATTCATTCTCTCAGGAAGTAACACTATTTAAAGTAAACAACTAAAATTACGTCAGTTATCCGGGAATAAAAATGAAAAGCGATATTGGCAATTCAAAATTAAAGAACAAAGCCGAGCATTTATCAAAACAAGTTTTTTGTTTAGCATTTTATCAAAACAATTATTGTTTGTTTTGGAAGAACTCGGAGGCAGTACGTAGTTTAAACTCTTATTTATAATAAAGTAAGACACAGTACAACATTTCAGTTCTCTTTTGGCAGAGATTTTTTATTACAACCTCAGACTAGTGACTCAGCAAGCAGAACGGAAAATACATTCCAAACGTCGGGCAAGAAAAGAGTACACCCGTTTCGAACAAGTCCATTACGAAAGGGGGGGCATTTGCAAGAACGCGGCTTTCAATTTTACGATCCACTCGTTCGACCGTTTCCTACTGCAGTTACAATAACTGTAGCAGTGGAAACGTAATGTGGAAACTGAGGGGAAGTGAACAGGTTGCATCAGCGCGAGCCGCGCGCAGCACAGTTTTCGGCGAGGGGGTGTTGCGTTTCTGCGCGGCGCAGCTGGGCAGTGCGCAGAACGCTGCGCTGGAGGTGCTTACAGAGAACGCGCCTTCCGCTCACTTCAATTTCCAGCGCATCGCTCGGGGAAGTTGCGTTCGCTTCACGAGAGGCACCGAAGCGCCGGTCTTCGCTCTCACTGAATTCTAAATACGTTCCGGTGGGTCAAGGAAAAGAGCATACATATTCACGACTGATTAAGCGACTGAAGATGTTGATACAGAAACACGGTGCACTGTTATTTAACCGTGTGTACTATACTACTTTTCTAATGATGTTAATTACGTGTTTTAAATATGTTACCACACTGTCAGAGTAGTGTGCTCCAGAAAATGAGTAGAGTGAACCCCCGTTAACACGAATTCCAAGAGACCGAAATGATCGCTGTTCGTATTATAAAAATTTGAGTTATCCCATTATTATTTATTTTTGTATTACCAGGTTTCCATGCCGGAATCCAATTTTTCGCTTTCACTGAATTACGTTCTAGTAGGTCACAGAAGAGCACATGTTACATATTTACAACAGATTAAATGACTGAAGATGCTGATACAGAAAAACGGTGAATTGCTATTTAATGGAGTGTACTATACTACTTATCTAATAACATTAATTACGTGTCTACAATATGTTACCACACTCAGTAGAACGCTCCCGAAAATTAATAGAGTAAACACTCTTTTTAACACGAATCCCAAAGGGCCGAAATGATAGGTGTTCGTGTTATAAAAATATGGGTTTTCCTATTATTACGTATTTCCATACTACTGTTTCCTTGTCAGGATCCAATTTTTCTCTTTCACTGAACGTTAAATACATACCAGCCAGTCAAGCAACAGCACATACCCATTCACATCTGATTAAACGAGAGAAGACGCTGTAAGAGAAACACGGTGCTAGAAGTTCTGTGATTTAATGGTGTGTACTGTACAACTATCCTAGAATATTAATTGCCTGTCTACAATATATTACCTCACTGCCAATACTATGTCTGAAAATTAATAGGAGAACCCCCGTTAACACAAATAGCAAGCGACCAAAATATTTGGTATTCGTGTGATATTATTATTATTTAAATTCTTATAAAATTACTGATAGTTGGCGTTGCCATGATGGAATTTTCGTGAATATCGTGAAAAGTATCTTCCCGCTAAGGAAGGTTCACTGCAGCAAAATAACTACAAATAACGTTCGAGAATATGCCACGCAAATTTTGCATTTAATCACTCAATTTAAGTTGTATTATTCTAGGGAAATATTGCGACCATGGTATCTTCTTAAGTGTCTTCCACTGAAAATACAGTTCGATGGTATTATTATTATTACGCATAATTTATTACCAGTATTCAAATAATTAAACATTTTATTGTAATACGAATTTAATAATTTTACCAACTATCCGAGTAGCAACCACCTGTACAAGTACAACTTTGTCAGATGCATCACAGCTTTTCAGGAATGGCGATACTTGCTGTTGTCGTAACTGTTATTTCATTTACCATCAATCTTTTTTATTTACTATATTCATCGGTCACTTTCACCACTCTTTCCTTCGTCATACACACACACACACACACACACACACACACATATATATATATATATATATATATATGTGTGTGTGTGTGTGTGTGTGTGTGTGTGTGTGTGTGTGTGTGTGTTTCTATTTGAAATACATTTGTCGCCTCCAAGTCTAGAGTTTCCTTCCATCTTCCGTCCCGTGCAAGTAGTCCCATCGCCTCTTTTCCACATTTTAACCTCTCCCCCTCCGCGGTGCACGTAGGGGAGCGCTTGCGCTGCCGCACCGCTTACCGCTCTTCTTTCTAACTGCGCCTCAGCTACCTTCCAAACGCCGCTTCGGCCAAACCGCTTCCTCGGCCCCTTCACCCTGCCCCTCCCGCCTCGCCCCCCCGCCCCGCCCAGCCCGGCCCCGCCCCGCCCCAGCCACCGGCCCTGCCCTGCACCGCCCCGCCCCGCTCCTCCATGCCCCTCCCTGCACCGCCCCGCCCTGCGCCCCGCCGCGCCGCGCCCCGCCCCGCCCTGCCCCGTCCCAGCCACTGGCCCCTCCCCGCCTCGCGCCGCCCCTCCCCCACACTTTCCCCACCACGCCCCCGCCCCTGCCCTCGTCCCGCTTCACCCCGCCTCGTCCCCTGCTCGCGGCCAACGACTGCAGGCAACCCCGGCTCAAGAGCGGCGTAATAACGCGCCAAGTTGCTGCAGGAGTTATCGCAGCGCGTTGAAGGCGCACGAACATCGCGCTCCACTGCCCCGCGCCGGAGGCGGCCCTGAGGGTGGGAAGGGACGACGCGGGCGACAGTGGGGTGGGGGACGGGGGCATCGCGACGGAAACGACGATGAGGGCGATGATACGGCGATGAATTGTTGATGACGGCAGAGCCGGCGCTGGGAACAACGAAGGTAGTGGAGAAGAGGGTAGCGGCTGCAGCGAGAACACAGATAGCGAGGGCGTCGACGTGACTGCGAAGCGATGGCAGGAGGGGCATGGGCTCGGGGAAGACTGCTGGGGGACGCGCAGTGACATGAGACGACGTGAAGCAATGACGAGTGGTTACGATAGCAGCAGGGCGTGCGCTTCGAAGGGGGTGTAAAGATGAAGCATACACGAGATCGGGCAAGGGACCGGGAAAGAACGGCAAATGGGTCGTGAAGGTAGTTGGAGAGGAATAGAAGAGAGAAAGAATGGAGGTGGGAAGGAGATGCGGACGAACGGGAGAAGTAGGGGAATATTTTAAGAGATTTTGACGGACGAAGGCAGAGACTCGGGCAAAAGGTTGGGGAGTGGTGGAACGGAATCCGAGTCCCTGCACAGAGAGGCACGGCGTGTGGAGGCATTGCGTCGAGAGGCCTGGCGTCTGGAGGCATTGTGTCGGGAGGCATTGCGTCGGGAGGTATTGCGTCGGGAGGCATTGCGTCGAAAGGCATTGCGTCGAGAGGGTCGGTGACTGGAGGCATTGCGATGGAAAAAATGGCGTCTAGAGGCCCGGCGTCTGGAGGCATTGCGTCGGGAAGCACGGCGTCTGGAGGCATTGCGTCGGGAAGCATTGCGTCGGGAGGCATTGCGTCGGAAGGCATTGCGTCGGAAGGCATTGCGTCGGGAGGCATTGCATCGGGAGGCATTGCATCGGGAGGCATTGCGTCGGAAGGCATTGCGTCGGGAGGCATTGCTTCGGGAGGCATTGCATCGAGAGGCACGGCGTCGAGAGGCACGGCGCCGGAGGGACACGGTCAGCGGCCCAAATCGAGTCGGGGGACGGAGGCAGGAAAGGCGTTGGAGGCGACGGGGGCGCACGCGGCGGTGTAGCCAGCGGAGCGGTGCGAGCGAGGTCGCCGAGAGCTGCGGGGACGTCAGAGGTGGAGGCAAAAGGAAGAGCAAGTTGCTTTTGCGCCAGCGAACCCCCTCCCTGCCCCTCCGCTCTCCCTCCCACCATCGCCGCCGGCGGCGCTTCCGGGCCGGCGCGCCCTGAAGGCACGGGCCGCGGTTCGAGGTCCCCCGCCGGTTCCGGGCGGGCTTCTCCTTCTTACGCGCCTCTCAACAGTCGGGCTCCGCCGCTGGTGTTTCAGTTCGCCCTCCGGTGAGGAAGCAGACTTCACTCTGCAGATGAGTAATGAAACTCGCAGATTTTTACGCTCTCCTTTCAAAGCAATGCTTCAGTTTAAAGCTTGATATAAATTATGCTCTTTATTCCTCTCTCAAGGAGGTAATTTAATCTTCCTTTCTAGGTAGTACTTTTACTATTTTAATAAAGTAAGTTCCCTAACAAGCGCACAAATCATCTCACGTATACTATTTTTTAATACGCCGTTTTATAAAGATGGTTCCAGTTCGCTCAGAGCCTCCGTAGTGAAAGGTTGTGTCGACCGCTCGCTGATAAGCTCAAGGCATAAGTGAGCGCTGCGTTCTCCATCTGCGAGGCCGCCGCGCTAGGTTGCTGTTTAGTGAAAAACCAGTGCTAGTTTCACGTGTGAATTTTCATTGTGAAGAGATTTGAGAGATTTTGTTTTGTAATGACTGGTGGCGTGCTACTATCTTGGTGTACATTTTATATTACCCAAGAGGAGTTCGTTTCCAGCCGAATCTATCCTCCCTCAAGAAGGGAAGACTCCCAATACAATGTCCGTTCAACAACCGGAAGGTAAAATGTTAAAAACCTATGCTAGTGCAACATCTCTAGAAATGTTCCTTTCAAAAGAACAGGCGATAGTTATTGAAAAACAAGATGGTTTGACAATCAAAGATTATGTAGGAAAATTGGCAACAATTATTTCACCAAATGATATAAGATTCGTATCACGAATTGCAAACAATAGATTCTGTGTATTTTTGAGTAGTAAAATCGTAGCTAAGAAACTCACAGATAACCATAGTACAATAAAAATAAACAATTTTGAACTAGGACTGAGACCCTTAATCAATAAACAACGAAGAGTGATCATCTCCAATGTATGCCCTGTTGTTCCACACAGTGTAATTGAAGCTGAACTTTCCAAATTAAATATAAAAACTAGTTCTAAAATATCATTTATAAAAGCTGGGATCAGTGACCCTGGATATTCCCACATTATGAGCTTTCGAAGGCAGGTGTTTATAGATCCAAATGATATTGATAAATTGCCTACATCAACACCTATATTCTTTGAAGATACAACATATAGAATTTATTTTTCAACAGACAATGTGTGTTGCTTCATATGTAGTCAAGCAGGTCATTTAGCTAATCAGTGCCCTAAAAAAAACATTTCACCAGATGGGATAGAACAAATTGATCATTCAATAAGTGAAACTATTCCAAAAGCATCACAGGAAATAATTGACAATAAAACAAATGCAAATGTATTAATACATAATGATAGAAATTTCCCTGTAATCAACAGAATTCAAGTAACTGATGTAACATCTAAATCTGGAACAAAAAATGGTGCATTATACAATGATAATATACAAGAGAAAACCCAAAATAATGAAATGGAAACTGTCTCTGAAGAAACCTACAGTCAAGATCAAGAAATGAATTGTCTACCAGAGAACAAAGACAATAAAGTACCAAAAGACATTTTTAAAGGAACAAAAAGAGTCCACTCATCAACCAATTCACAGGTATCTACAATTACAGTGTTCTCACCCAACGAAACTGATGATGAAGAAATAGAACTACAAAACCCAACTACTGACTTACAAGAAATTACCTTAAAAGTGGAGACAGATGAGAAGATTAAACCAAAAAAGAAAAAAAGAGCAAAAAAACAATGATCAAAGATCTGATGGTGAAGAAATTGATGATGCTAATGACTCGAATGATGAAAGTCATAATATAGAAGAGATGCAACTTAGTAATTTATCAGGTGATGAAGTGAAGGAAACAATACAGGGAAGAAAGGAAAAAAGAACAAGAAACACTGACAACAGGACAGAAGAACAAGTGTGGGAAGAAATTGGAAAAGAAATAAACTCAACCAATGAAGAGAAACTTTATCCTCTAAATTTAGACCAATTCAGTAGCCTCTTGGACAGAACAAAAGGAAACCAAAATATAAAACAAATAGTAGATGAGTATACAGATAAAACTGAAGATTTAATCAGAATGTGCAGAGATTTACATGGCAAAATGAACCCACAAATGAAAAACAAATGTACTCGCCTTTCAAAAAAATTACAACAATTAAGGAAAAACAACAAAGAGACAACGAGTCAACCTTCAGCCAGCTCTTCTCTCCATTAAAAAATCTAATTAATGGAAATAATACAATGGAACATAAACGGATTCTATAGAAGACTAGAAAACATCAAAGTAATAATAAACAAATTTAATCCAATATGTTTATGCATTCAGGAAACAAATTTCTCCAATGATCACTGTGCTCAGATCAGAGGATATTGCAACTTCCACAAAAACAGAAATCATTCAAGAATAGCTAGTGGAGGAGTAGCAATATTTGCCTTAGCATATACCTTACCTGAAGAAATTTCATTGAATACACATATAGAAGCAGTAGCTATCAAGATAAAAGTCCCTTATAAATTGACAATTTGCAATGTATATTTACCAAATAGCTACAGTTTTAATGAGGAAGAATTAATCAATCTGACGAATCAACTTCCAAAACCATTTGTCGTGCTAGGAGACTTTAATAGCCACCATATGTACTGGGGATCCAAAAAAAATGACCTAAGAGGAAATATAATAGCAGGTTGGTTGGAAAAAGAAGAAAACCTCATTCTCCTGAATTCATACCAACCTACTCATTTCAATAGCAGCAATGGCCACGCAAGTAATATTGACCTCTCTATAGCATCAAATGAAATAGCCCCATCATTAGAGTGGAATGCTCTGAAATATTTATATGACAGTGACCATTTCCCAATAAAAATTAAAATCGCTGAGGCACCTTCATCACAAAACAACATTCCATTAACAGGAAGGTGGATATTTGACAAAGCAAATTGGAAATCATTTAAAGAAGAAATAGATAAATCACTTCTTGAGATGCCAGACTTATCAGATAGTACCACAAATATATCCGCAAATGGTCTCATAAAAACATTTTCTGATCTCATTATTAAAGCAGCAAATAGAGCAATCCCCAAATCATCTGATATCCCCAAAAAGAAATGTGTACCATGGTGGAACAAAGATTGTGCTCAAGCAACACTAGAAGCAAAGAGGGCACAGCGAAGGTACAAAAAGAATGCACATAATGACCCAGATTTAGTGTACAAAATTCAATACAAACAGAAGAGAGCACTAGCGAGAAGAATATATAAAGAGAGTAAGAAGGCATCCTGGCAAAATTTTGTATCAGCATTAACACCACAAGCACCTATTGCAACAATTTGGAAGAAAATAAATAATTTAAAAAATGGTCAGTACAAATCAGATAAAATTGTATTGGAAGATGCTGAGGGTAAATTCCATATGGAACCCTCACACAATTCAGATCTCCTAGCAGCAAACTTTGCAGAAAATTCAAATTCCAACAACTATAATAAAAAATTCTTAATTTATAAGGAATTGGAAGAAAAAAATAACAATTACGATACAGAAGATAATACAAACAACATAAATACAGAAATTAAAAGATATGAACTAGATTTAGTACTCTCCCAATTAAATAATTCAAGCCCCGGTCCGGACTATATACCTAATGTAATGATAAAACAACTTACAGACAAAGCCCTAAAATACCTATTAGCAATATATAATTTTATATGGAAAAGACAGGAATTTCCAGATACGTGGAGAGAAGCTACTGTAATCCCCATTCTAAAACCTGACAAAGTGCCAAGTTCACCTTCCAACTACAGACCTATATCACTTACCTGCAATATGTGTAAAATCATGGAGAAAATTATCAGGAGAAGAATTAGATGGTATCTGGAGGCACATAATATTCTAGCACCTCTCCAATTTGGTTTTAGGGAATCACATTCAACAATGGATTATTTAATAAATGTAGAAGCGGAGATATGTGAAGCCTTTTTAAACAAAAGTCATGTAATTGCAGTTGCCATTGATATAGAGAAGGCTTATGAAATTGTCTGGAAACATAGAGTACTTAAAATAATAGAGAATCTTAATCTAAAAGGAAATATTTTAGCATTTATTAAGAACTTTTTGAGCAACAGAAGTATTAGAGTCAGAATCAATAAAACCCTCTCTAAACCAGTGCAAATAGAAAATGGTCTGCCTCAAGGTTCTGTGTTAAGCGTTATTCTGTTTCTGATCAGTATTAATGAAGTGCTTCAAACAATCCACAAACCGGTTAAGGGATTTTTATTTGCAGATGATTTAACCATAATCTGCACTGGAAAAAATATTCAGCACACAGCCAGACTTATTCAAAACACACTCAACAACCTCCAAAAGTGGTCTGACAACACTGGTTTTAAATTTTCTAAAACAAAGACTGAATATATAATATTCTCTAGGAAAAAAGAAGAAAAAAGGGTAACTCTAAAGTTGGATGACAATATTATCAGAAGTGTTCCAGCTATTAAAATATTAGGAATGACCTTTGACAGCAAAATGAAATGGAAGATCCATATTGAAAAGTTAAGAACTGAATGTTTTAGACGAATTAACACCATAAAAGCCCTATCTGCATTACAGTGGGGCTCTGATAGAAAATGCCTTATACAAACATACCAAGCCATAATAAGATCAAAATTAGATTATGGATGCATATTGTATGACTCAGCTGGAAGAGACCTAATTAATAAATTAGAAACTATACAAAATACTGCACTACGACTCTGTATTGGTGCATTTAGGACAAGTCCAACGATCAGTATATTGGTTGAGACTAACATGATACCACTTAAGCTAAGAAGAAAAGAACAAATAATTCTATATGCAAACAAGATGTTGGTAAATAATCAAAATACTCATAAATACCCTTGGAAAAGAAATACCACAGAAGCAGAATATCTAGCACATCCAGGATTACCAAAGCCATTATATATTAGAGCATCTCTTTATACTAAAGAGCTGAATATGACCATCCCCTCACTACTACCTAAAAAGAAGCCTACATTACCACCCTGGAATAACATCACAATAAAAGTAAATATGGATCTAGCAGTATATGAGAAGAGTACCACCCCCAAAGGAATATTTAGAAGTTTATTTTTAGAAATGAAAACAAAGTACGATGATTACAAATCCTATTACACAGATGGATCAGCAATGAATGGGAGAAGAGGATGTGCAATAGTAACAAATAATAAAACATACAGATTCAGATTACATGACACCCTCTCTATATATACCTGTGAAGCGATAGCTATTTTTCAATCCTTACAAATAATAAGAAACAATAGAATAGAAACTAAACATGTAATTTTCTCAGATTCTAAATCAGCACTTTTAGCCATAACAAACACCAATAACTCAAATCTACTAATTAAGGAAATTAGAGAATTAATTACTTGGCTAATTACTAACAATTATACTATAGAACTAGTGTGGATACCAAGCCATCAGGGAATTCAAGGTAATGAAGAAGCCGACAAAGAAGCCGAAAATGCAATTAACGAACCTTTAAACAACACAATAAGATCTCCACAAGAAGAAGTTAAACGATATATTAAGATTAAAATCAAAGAATTTTGGGATTCCCACTGGAGAAACATCGACTCTAATAAACTACAGGAAATAATACAATCAACCTTTGAGAAGTCTGTTATAGTGCCAACATCTAGAAGGGAACAAGTGACAATAGCCAGGTTGAGAATAGGGCATACAAATCTGACACATATCCATTTAATTACAAAAAAACAGAGAAACTTATGTGAAAAATGTGGTGAAGCTTGGACAGTCAAGCACCTTCTTGTATACTGCCAAGAATTAAAAACTGAAAGAGACCAATCTGAACTGCCGAAAAGTATCAGAGACTGTTTAAATACCAAAGTTGGATGTAGACAGACAATAGTTTTCCTGAAGTTAATAAATAAGTACAACTCCATATAAGATGGAATAAATAATATAATATGAATACAAATTGTATATGTAAATTGGTTAATGTAAATATGGAAACTGTTTGACTACTAACCAAAGTATTAATGATTTAAATCATATCCCTAATGGAATCCAAATACAATTTATATATGTATTGTAAATGTAAGTTATGTAATATAAATGTAACGATACTAATAACTGGTATTTTATGGAATGTAAGCAAGACACATACAGGAAATATTTCCATTATGTAATTTAAAATATAGCTCATGAGTATTGTAAATATTTAGTGCAAATTTCAATGTATTAATGTCTGACGATAATTGAATGTATATGTGACCCATAAAAATTTCTCTGATGTAATAAGCAATATGTAATGTAAATACAAAATGTATATGTAAAGAGAATTAATGTAAGCATGTAAACTGTCTGATTGCTAACTAAAGTATTAATGATACAAATCATATTCCAATGGAAATCAAAACACAAATTTATATATGTATTGTAAAATATAAGTATGTTAACGATTGTTTGATGACTAATTGAAGGCATAAATACAGACTATACTAAATTATGAGAGATATGTAACTATGTAATACAAATGTAACGTTACTGATAACTGATAATTTATTGAATGTCATAAAGACAATATTTTCCATATGTAACTTAAAATATAGATAATGTGAAATGTAAATATTAAGTCCAAATTTCAATGTATTAATGACTGAAGATTAATTGAATGTATAAAAGACATGTAAAAATTTCTCTAATGTAAATCTGTAATGATGTCGCTAATGACCATAGTAGTTAAAAAGCGACATAAAATAAAATTAAATTAAAAAAAAAAAAGATGGTTCGCACGTGCTTTAATCCGCAACCACAAGCATGGATTTTTGTTACACTAATAAGGGCATGCGGTCAGAGAGATTACGCTCTAAATCAATTAATTATTTTGAAAAACGAAACATTTAAATATTGTAAAAAGGACCATTTCAATTAGCTGTGTTATTTCTTCATTAAATTCAATAGAAAATATATTTTATTACGGCATTTTGCATGACAAAATAGTTCAAATTTATGCAATTGTAGGTTCAGCTTTGTTACAATATATTACCTTACTCTTCTCTTAATTCTAACGTAAGTATTGACATCAAACACAAATATTTATTTTTTTACATAGTGAAAGAGCCAACAACAAACGTTGAGAAATAAAATGAACTGAAAACAAAAATATGTTTGTATAAAATGTATGCGTCTTTCATAGGGCTATTTGAGACTGCTAATTCAGGCATGCGGTCTAGGAGACCGCTCCAAAAGTTCAGAGTGTCACGAACCTCTACAATTGAATCCAAAGAGGAAACTGATAGCCGTCACTGTTTGGAGCGACGAGAAATGAAGGAAGTGAGAACGATAGTATCGCCTCACAGCGGGAAATGATTGAAATACAACCTTGAAAATTGGTTGCGGTCTCCCTGACTGTATGCAACTAGTTACAGGTTGAGGTATTACGCGCTTCCTGACGTTTCACGCACTATTAGTTAGAATTAAAAAAAATTAATTGTTTTTACAAGGAAAACAAACACGAAAGAACTTCTTCGCACACGGAGGTGTGTTAAAGAATAAAACTCGCTTAGTAAAGTATCATACCAACATGGATGGCCGACGTGGCATGAGCTTCTATCGACTCAGCGCTCACGGGTTCGAGTCCCGGCTTGGGCATGGTTGTTTGTCCCTTGTCTCTCATGTATGTGTTGTCGCGGGGAGCCTCGCATTCTGCTGACCCCAGATCAGAGAAGTTGTGAAAGTGTATTGGTGTCTAGTGTATGGTCGACTAAGAGTCCTATCGGGACGTAGAGGGTAACCGACTGTCAGCTGAATAAAAGCCCTAGAAAAAATGCTATGAAATAAAAATGGCGGGTACATTATAGGTGAATGTGTAAAATATTCTAAGTGAATGAGTGCCATACTCATTTCCAAATGTAGGTGGAGGAGGCAGCAGCTTACGATTCTTGTTAAACCTCATTTTGGGTGAGGTATCCGAAGACAACATTAGTCGTTTGTATTTTTCTTCCATCATAAAAAATGGTAAGGTAATCACGAGATTTGTATGAGGGTGAGTAATGTATTATGAGGAAATATGAATAGATAAGATAATTGACCCAAATCTAAAAAAAAACCAACACACAAATATCAAAAAACCCATGCCAGAATTAAACTGCGTCAATTAAAACCCAGAGTCAATTGCCCTGCCTACCTCCCACACAAAACTGCAATTACAATTTTCAATAGTAATTAACCCTTCGATGCACAGTGCTAGGAATTTGCGACTTTCCACTTAGTGGGTCCGGTCTGAATAAAACACTAATTTGGGACCGGGATGAAGAAGTAATGAATGAAATTATATTTTTATTAAATAAACTGATATTTTAAACTTTTAACGTAAAATAAGGCATTTTACACATTTCATTTTCAACCATAGTACAGAATACTGTTTTTGTAATGTTCTGGTGAATGTTTCGCACATGAAACACTGTTTCTGATTTTGTTTTTTGTCTTTTTCCAAAAAGCGTAAATACCATCTGGAAAGAAAGTAACGTTCTAAGTAGAAAGAATTTATAACAGTTGTACAATGATACTAACATATGTAAATATTTCCCTTACCTCTGTTTTCTTTGGAAATTACGTCCAAACTTGTGCACCGGTGAATCCCGAAGTTTTGAAGACCATTTAGGGTTCTTTTGAACATATTACGGTTTCTCACTCATATTTTCACATTAGCACGGTAAAATTCTTCTGCCAATTGCATTTATCCCTTTCCCACTGACATTAGTCTTGAATCATTTTTGTGAAGATTACGTAGGCATTTAAAGTGCCAACGTCAAACATATAAAATAACCTCATTGGTCACTGACGAGTATGCCTCCATGACGTATAATTGTCGATTTTTTGATCCGTGAGGTCTATTCTAATCTTTGTTTTGAAATATGCCACAATAATTGATGGTTTCTCTTTTGTCGTTACTTGTTCTTGGTAGTGATGTATGTGCTAAGAAGATAATTAATTTTGTTGTTTGCATTTGTATGATACAAAAAAAATTCTATTTCGTTTATTTTAGAATATAATTTTCTACCATTATAATCTCACAGTTCAGATGGTATTTTCTGGTGTTAGCTTGTAATGTTAGTTTCTTCTACTTTCTAAATTCACTCAGGAATATGCACGTAAAAAGTTAATTCTAGAAACTCTTAGAAACTCAAAAAAGTTATCAGTTGTAAAGTTATAACCATCAGTGAATAATGACTGTACCAAATCCTTTACCATTTCGATGCAAAATGTTTTGCGACAGGTTCATTCTGTTTTTTTAGTATATTTTGCCATTTAGTATAAATTCGTTCCTAGAATACTAACACCAAAAACGCTTTATTCCATATTTATGTGGTCATGATTTATGTCTCTTGGTAAGTAAACGTTAAAGTCTGGAATGGTAAGGAATAAATTCTAACAACCTAAATTTGTTTCTTATGTGTTAAAAGATATGTTAAGGGAAAACAGGCTACCGGACCTCGGAAGCCCACTTAGTGGAAAGCACGACTACCATCAGAAAAGTTGAAAAATATGGAAAACTTTAATGGGGCACTGGACCAGAAAATAAAAATAACAACAAAAGATATTATGAAAGGACACGCCTGTAATGTTAATAGAAAAATATTTATTGGATTAAGAAACACGGCTGGGCCTCTAAGGCCCACTAAGTGCACTGAAGGGTTAACAAACTTAGGGAATAAGGGAAAGTATAATTGCACTGGTGATATATTGAAGAAAATGAGCAACTACAGGAGCGAGATTTCTTATTCACCAGGAGTGAAAGTATACCCCTTTAGCCCCCTTTTAAGAATAATTTTAATTTTGAGAAACACAAGCATATTTCATCATTTGAGATATACATTCGATGACGGCATACTCGATATGAACTTGGTGAAGATTCTAAAAAGGAGTCATTGTAGAAGCCTTGCATTGTATACATGATAATCATAGTGACTTAGAGGATACGAAAAGGATATTAAAGTGCAAGATATTTTTCCAATCCAAGACTGATTACGAAATGAAAGTGAGAAAAGAATGTCAACATTACTTCCTATCAAAAGTGATGTCACGAGAGATAATATAATATTTATAAATTTAGGAAAATGGCAAAGAGTGTCTCGTCTGATTCAGAAGATTAATTGATTGAGTAGAGTTTCCTGGCGCATCATGTAAGGTCATTAGTCCCGTAAGTGTAGCGAGATAGTGATGGTCTTCCTGGCTGGCGACATCCGACGCCGATCTACGTCGGCTTGCGGTCAATTTCCCCACACAGGTATATCCCACCAACGGGGCACCGCCCCAGCCAGTATAAGCTCTAAAATCACGACTGGTCTCCACGCAAGTGTGATGGTGTGCGTGTGTGTGTGTGTGAGAGAGAGAGAGCGAGGGAGAGCGAGGGAGAGCGAGGGAGAGCGAGAGAGAGCGAGAGAGATAGCGAGAGAGAGCGAGAGAGAGAGAGAGCGAGAGCGAGAGAGAGTGAGAGAGAAAGTAAGGAGTCGGGATAGGACAAGGAGGAGGAAGAAAAATCGCTTACGGTCCGTGGCTCCTTTATTAGGGTCCCCTCCATCATTCGTCTGATGTTGATCTAAGAAACCACGGAAAACTACCCATCAGAGCACCCGGTCGAATTCTCCTCCAGACAACAGTTGAATTCGCAGTAGCGATCTAACTAGTCTCTAAAATCCTACCAATGACGTGAGGACTCGAATCCTAGGACATCCCAGCCAGGGCCATTGCAGTGACGTCAGTTGCTACCTTTGCCGGTCTGATGCAAAAGAGGTAGCATACTTTTTAGAAAGGGTAAATACAGCTGATGTTTATATTTTTCATATTTGTAATTTTTTCTCCATATTCTATATTTATGCATTCATGTTAAATAGTTTATGAAGTTTTATTAGTCATTATCAAGCCAGTCTGCTTGTTGCCGTACTTTTATATGCTGAAGAACACGTTGCAGTAAAATAAAATATTAGAATGTCTTATTGAAATGAAGTTTTGTATACAGAACATGTGATTTTTCTCGGGATGTATAAACCCGGATAGCATCGTAAGAATTTTCAACACCACCACTGTACTTACTACGGTAGAAACGAGAATTTCGCACATCACATTTATTCTACAGTGCATTTATTAGCATATCAAATTTTACGAGCGTACGCAATGCAGGAAATGAGAAGAATAGTGGACTCCCTAGCCATTAACTCATGAGATCACCGCTGATTCGCACTCATGACATCATTCCAAAGTGGTCAGCGACTCTCCATCGCCTGTGCTCCACGACCGATAGAGATTCGCATGTTTCAATTTCAGAACTAGCTACCGTATATCTTGTGTCTAGTTAAATATTGACAATTGAGTATCAAAATTGACATGTTTACTGAATTACAAAGAAATGAAGTAGGAAAAGCCGGTTGTTTTACAGCTCCGTGACGCAATTCAGTTCTATTTTGTTTGTTGAAATGTGGCAATGAAAAGTGGATAGAGTTAGTAATTCCATAACTCATATCCATTACAATATTCAAGCCCAGTGAATACCGTTGCACGTATGGCACAATATACTGCATTGAGAATTATTTTATACTTTCTACGCAGATAAACAATGGTTTTGTTCGATAGTATCATGGACTTATTCCATTACATCACAAAGTGCACAGGATATTAATTATACAACCTGACAGACACATTGTAACATTCATACAGACTTTCATTCAAAGAATACCCAAACTCGAAATCGAATACTGTTCATTCATAAACAATCTTTGGAGAATATTGCGTGAATGCGTTCATTCGACGCTTCAAAACATCGGAAGCAGCAACTTGGCGGCTCCTGATTTATTTGGTCAAAAAACAGTGAAAACTGTATATGACGTATGGGGGAGAAGATCATTTGCGCACGTTTTCTTAAGTTCCACAATCCCTTCCCAACACTTTAAATATAAATATGATGGTTGAAAGACGAATGAAATATAAAAAAAAATAATAATGACATTTTAGAAAGCGCGAGATTAGCAACATTTGAAAAACTAGATATTTCTTTCCCGAGTAACAGAAAACATACTTGCAACGGTAAACGAAATGCAGATGCGATTTTTCTGCAAACAAACTTGCTAACAAAATACTCACTCAAAATACTCACTCAAGTAACTCATTCTCAGCTCTACTCCTACCATTAAAAGCAAAAGGAGTGCTCAACAAAACGTGCGCACAGTGAAGCTACATTTATGTCCAGAAGCAAAACAAGGGGCCATCTCAGCATTTGCTCAATGGATTAGAGAAACTGGACCAAAACCTGATCGAGACGGGGGTCATTGACCCGGAATCTCAAGTACATTACAGGCGTATTAAGTCTTTTTAAAAAATTATACAATGCAAATGTAAACTAATTCACTATATATCATTGGTTTGTTAAAATGAACAATATTTTTCTTTTTGATGGTCAGTAAAGTCTCTAATTGTATAGAAACAGTTACGCAACAGAAAAGATTTGACTTTTAACTTAAATTCGTGTAATGGTTTTAATTGTTCAATGTCATCTGGCAATGCGTTGTAAAGTATCGTACATGTATTGTATGCAGATTTGTTTATAGATGACTGTATGTAGGCTCCGTTAGCGTTTAACGGCGGGCCGATGAGACCACGTGATTTCCATTAGGTGGCGTCGATGAGAAAGCGGCGCGGGAGCGGGAGATCGCGCTGTAATAAGTCTCGAGCGAAGCGCCTCCCCCTTACACGCCCGCCCCGCCCCGCCCCCCCCCGCCTAGCACGCCGACAGCTGCGAAGCGCCCCGCCGGTCATCCCGCTAAGTACGTGAGATCTTCGGAGAAACAAGACAACAGAAAAAAAGAAGCGGGGGCGCGTGGCGTCGCGATGCCGAGCGCTGGGGGAAAGGCGGGGGTGAGGGAGTGGATGGGCGTGGAAGGGACGGAGACGGAGTGGGGGGCAGGCAGCGGTGGAGGTGGGAGCGGGGAGGTGTGGAGAAGAGAAAAGGCGAGGTGAGATCGAGGGCGGGAAGGGAAGGTGGCAGGGAGAGACGGGGAGGGGAAATGTGGGGTGGGGAAGGGGCCGAAGTTCGGGTGGGAGATGGGAGGGGGATGGGCAGGGAATGGGTGAGGGATGGACAGTGGAAGGGTGGGGCAAGTCGGAGACTGGGAGGGGACGGGAACGGAACGGGATGGGGCGGGGCGGGACGGGACGGGACAAGGACGGAGTGAGGACAGAGCGGGGCCGGGGCGGTGTTGATGGGGCGGGGATGGAGTGGGGACGGGGTGGGGACGGGGTGGGGGCGGGGGGGGGCGGTGGTGGGGGCGGGGTAGGGGCGGGGTGGGGGCGGTGTGGGGACGGAGTGGGGGCGGGGTGGGGGCGGGGTGGGAACGGAGTGGGGACGGGGCAGGAACGGAGTGGGGACGGGGCAGGAACGGAGTGGGGACGGGGCGGGAACAGATTAGACACAGGAAGGGGTGGGGCAGAGGCATGGGCGAAACACAAAGTGGGGCGATAGTGGGGGTTAAACCGGGAAGACGTTGAGTGGGCGGTGGGACGGGACCGGAGCGGGGAGCAAGCGTGGGCGGGGATAGAGCGGGAGTGGAACGATAGAGGGACGGGATGGAATGGAGGAGGGTGGAAACTATGGCGAGAGAGAGAGGCAGGGCGGGGCATAGCGGGGTGGGGCGGGGCGGGGCAGGACGGGGCAAGGTGGGCGGGGAGGGGCATAGCGTGGCGGGGCGGGTTAGGGCGAGGACGGGCGGGGCAAGGGCCGGGCAGGGCGGAGCAGGGAGGAACGGGGCGGGGAAGGGCGAGGCGGGGCAGGGCGGAATGGAGCACGGGGGAGCGGGGACGCGCGATCTCGAAAAATAGAGGTGAAAGTAGGGCGGTTCGAGGCGCCGCCCCCAAAGTTTTATTGCTTATCTTTAGCTCGGCGCCGCGCCGGCTGTTGCAGGAGCCGTGTCAGCTTCCGCCGCCGAGCGAGAGGAGCGGGGGCGGGGCAGGGAGAGAGGAGCGTGGAGGGGTGTGGTTTTCTCATTTTCCGGGGCCACCGACCGACCGACCGCCCGCCCGGCTCTCGTACGGCGAAGGAGGTGACGGCGCTAGGAGAGAAGCGGTGGTGATCGCTGTAGCTGCTGTAAGGACGCGCCATCAAGAGAAAGAGATTTGGCTGGTCTGGAAGTGCTGTTGACGTGAAACAGTACTGGAGGGTAGCGTAGTGGAAGCTACTGTAAGACGGCGATGATGAGGAAGAGATATGAAATGTTAGTGACTTAGTGATGTGAGTGAAATTTATGTGATGGTGGAATTTATGATCGTATTGACCAAGATCGTGGTTGTGGTGGAGGTGGCGGTGTTACGGGAAATGTTGATTGTGAATGTTGCGTTACAAGTATTTAGAGTTTGTGAGGGCGGAATAATATAAGTCGAAATCGCGGAAACACAAAAATTAAGATATTGCTAAAAAAATATTGTTGAATTGATGGCACAAACGTTCACGAAAACTGAGGAGGACACTATGTAATCGCACTGATACAGGAGTGCTGTGGGAGATGTAAAACGATGAGAGGATAATAAGTGACAGTTCACAAGCAGAACTGCAAATAATGAATTCTATGATCGAGAACATTTTAAAAGTTTTACAATATTTTTTAATGTACTGCACACATCTTAATAGATAAAAAGTTGTAGTTGTGTCTTTGGCTCAAAAAATGAAAAATACTGTCAAATAAATGGATTTATCGTTTAATTAACGAGATTACAAAGATAATTAATAATTGGTACTTGAGGGACCCGGTCAGGCTGCTCGCCCCTCATCACCTGCGGTGGAGACTTGATCCTCGTTCGATATACAAGTGGAATCGGTGGTGAACAAAGCCCGTTTCCACGCAGCTAGCGAACGGCCTCTGCGTTTCATTTCACCATTGCTTCATTTTCACTTACTCATCAACTCCATCCCACAACATCATCATCATCATCCCCATTCAAGGGCGAAAGTGACCGAATGAAATACGTGGTACGACTGGAGAGGAGGAGTGATTGAAGGAATGAGAAATGTATTTTAATGACTATTCTTCGATGAAAGGTAATGCAATGAGACGTAAGATGATAAAATGTGTAATTGATTGTTTCGTGTTCCCAGGCACGTTAGCAGTTGTAGTCATTCGTCCCTTAGATGTGGTTCATATATCTCAGAGAATTCCTGCCCGTTAGAACATAAGACGCGACGCTGACTACAAGTCGTCTTGTAAGGAAATTCTTTCTTCGGGGATCTCCATGGGCTGGGCACCGCCTCAGTCTAGGGAAGCTCCGACTGGATGGTAGTTTAGCGCGTGCGTGCGTGTGTGTGTGTGCGCGCGTGTATGTGAAGAGAGATTAAGGCCTGAGATCGACGAAAGAAGAATCTTGCCAGAAAAGGTTTGAAGCCCGTTACTTAGAGCAGTGCTACTGGTATAGCAGAAGAAACAACGGGAAACCACGTCTCAACATCTAGACGCACGAATTCTCCTTTAGATAGTTGCTGAATGTGACTGACCTATCTAGCTGGTGTCGAAAATCCAACGCCATTGGAACTCTAGTCCAAGAACCAATGTTGGAGACCCAACAGTGGCATAAGTTATATCTATACCTGTGTGTAATGTTTAAAAATAAATAATAAAAATAAATATAGGGCGAAGAAGGAGGAGGAGAAGAAGAAGAAGGAGAATAAGAGGAGGAGAGGAGGAGGAGAAGAGAGCAGAAGAAGAAAACGAAGGAGAAAAAGGAAGAAGAGGAGAAGGAGGAAAATAGAAAAGAAGAAAAAGGAAAAAAAATAGATGATGAACAGGATAAAAAGAGAAGAAGAAGAAAAAAGGAGAAGAAGAAGAAGGAAGAAGAAGAAAAAAAAGGAGAAGAAGAAAAGCTTTCTTCTTCTTTTAAGAGGAGGTTTAAGAAAGGCTTCTTAAACCTCCCTTGTAAATAGTAGTACTTGGATAAACGATTTTTTTTTAAATTTATCTATTATACGTTATTGGTAGTGTCCCAATTGAGCTCCGTGGCGCCGGGCTGCGGCTGCGGGCTAGGCGTGCCCCAGGGGCGCGTCGCCGGTCGCAGCCAGGGCGTCGCCGCGTGTTGCGCTGCGGAGGCGGCGGCGCCGATGACGCAGACTCCGCCGCGGCCAGATTTATGATTTAATTCCTGCGGGACGTGCGCACGCGCCCGGTCACGCACGCGCGCGCGAATTGGCTCGTCGCGCCGTGCGTCCGGCAGCTGGGCCCGCGCGACTCCACGTGACGCTGGCACGACTGTCTGCCGTTGAAATCACTGCTGTGCCGCTGCTGGGCCCCCGCGTGCTTGTGTGGACACCTAAGCCGCCGGCCGTGATATTCGAAGACACTTCCACCGCACTATGGTGTACTACCAGTGGCGTATCTACGGTATGGCAGACATGGCACGTGCCATGGGCGCCACTCACAAGGGTTACTCATTAAAACAAATAACAAAAACCTTAATTTCATGCATCCCCACAAGGGCGCAAATTCCATGCTTGCCATGGGTGCCTGAATACCTAGATACGCCTCTGTGTACTACTACACTACAACGCAATATGGCTTTACACTACTGCAATATATTTTTGTACGATATACTTTACTCCAATATTTTGTTGAAAACTATGTAAAACCTTTAGTTTGGTACTTAAATAGAATTTCAGGTATGAATTACCTACGGTAAATCATAGTTCTCTACTATTGCGTATTCGTTATTATTGTCTTCCTACTTATTACTGTCTTCCTACACCCAATTTACACAATTCGACTGCTTTTTTATTTCTCGCTTAATTTTTCTTTCTGAACAAATATATTCATTTCTTTTGTAATTAATAAACAACTTGTATGTTTCTGGAGTGTTTCTATGCTTCCGTAATGCAAACTTTTGCATAGATATCATTTTTTCAAACCAACTTTTGAGTGCTTATTGCGGCTCAAACGTTCGGAATATCCACGTAGTTTATAAGACAAAATATGCTTAGAATTGTCTTAAGAGCATATTTTCGACATTTTGACGTTTGGATTGGGAAACAGTGAACAAAAATGTGTTCCTTCAATAAAAAGAATTTTGCTAACGTTTCATATTAGTATCGAATTGTTTTTGTAGGGCAGAAGTTTATGGTGGTTTCTGGGATGTAATGATAAATGTATCGGACTTATTTCAGGGCGAAAAATAATTCGTGCCCCTTCCTTCGGAAGAGAAGTAAAGTAGTAGTTTTAGTCCATGTAAAAGATCTCCAAGCCAAAAAACAGCATCCGCGCTACATGCTTATCGCCTAATGCTAGATGACGAAAGGAGCGTAGCGCATTTTGTGTGTCAGGTGGAAGAGCAGGTCAGATTGCCTAAGCCTCGCCACGTAAAATCATTGAATTAAATTGAAGTTAATCGTGACAACTCACTACGCTGTCGCGCCATTGAGGTCTAAATGTGGGCAAAAATATATTATTTCAAAACATAAATTTTCAGCCGTAGTTTGTAAAATCTTTTCACATTATAATCATATAAAATATTTTCCTTCGATAGGATAGCTTCCTTTTAAATCCCGTGACTAGGGCGAGATTTTTGCACTTGCTAAATAGCACCGTCATGCATAACCACATATTGAATGATATATCTAGGCTTCTACTACAACGACCCATGTCGCTGCAGTACGTTAAACAACATGCTGCTTTTCAATTTACTTTGCCAATATCTGAATCTAGAAGCCTGCATTTAATGTTGTGTAGTTAGAAGTAGTGAGAAAAGAATCCGCCATGAGCACATTCTGATGGTTTCCTTTGGTGGATTTTTTTTTACAGCCACGAAACATGGAACAAATTACATGGATAATATTTTATTTCGACCCACAAACTTGATGACGAAAACATCCTTATGTGATCAAACGCCATCTTGTAAATCCATTCTAAAATTTCTTCCTGTCATTTCGCTGTAACAAGCCACTGAAGATGGACGAAATAATCTCTTCACAATATTTTAATAAGTTTTTAAAGAAAGTATGTTAATTGTGGAAGATTACGTGATTTTCTGTTTCTTCATTACGAAATTGCAAATGTTTTCCAGTGAAACCATAGGAATAATTTGAAGTTTTGGCCATGTTTGCGAAATTTGGACACATCGCACACTACCACTCGGGAGTTTCGGAAAATCCGGTCATAATGGATTTCCTGTGAAGGACAATTCTGAAACGATTCGTGGAAGCGATTGGCAGCGACCGCATTGGCCTCGAATTTCCGCGGTTTGAAGTTTCGCGTATTCTGAACCAACAAGAGTGACACCGACGTCCTTTCAGTGTGTAGGTCAATACGTACCGCTCCTCTCAGGTGGGTGGAGAATGGAGCTGAAAGCGGCGATTCTTGGAAAATACGAGATTTTGATTTGCCGAGGACTCGGCAATCGGAATTCCAGAATCGGCTCATTTTTTCATTCAGTTGAATGTTCTGAGAGAGAACAAAGTTGACGTACCTAGGCTGATTTAAAAGACACAGTATTTGTTTCCCTCGAGGGGAGGATAAAACGAAACAAATACGATCTCCGGCCAACGCGAGGGGAGGGACGTTCAAAATAAAGCTATTTAATGGTGTACATGAACAGAAGTGGGGTCGTAAGCACTCCCTGAAGTTCAGTGTTTGAGCGACAGCGTTTGAAAATGAAGGCCAGGGAGACAAGCATAGTTGGATGTTTATATTTGGTATTTTAGGGTCGGATTAATGCGACTTTTGTCAACTAAAGCTTTTTTCAGATCAGGGCCTTTTTTCTATTTATTATCGAAGCCTGAAATAAGAGAGACATGTGGCGAGCATGACGTATTCCCATCAGCGCTTCTAGCTTTCTTGGTCTGACTGAGCTTTTTATTTCATCATACAGCTATAGGAACTGAGACTATTTGTACGAAAAATCTACAGCAGTGTTTGTCAAGGTCGATGCCACGAGTGGGAGTCCGTGGCACGAGTGCCATGACGAAATCGCCCCTCCACGCACTTCAAATCCCGCCACCAGAGACAACCTTGTGGGCGGTTCTGCCCCAATGTTGAAGGGCAAAGATATATGGTGATGGTGATCGATCGGTGTTTATATGGGGAAAGGCGCTAGGTTGATGCGGAAGTACAACTTATAGAAGCACCAGCTTCAATACGCGTTGTTTCGTAGACTTATTTTCCTACCTTATCAATCACTGAATGAATTTGATTGTTGTACACTACCGACGTTCATGAGAGCGTTGACTTCCGCGGACAGAGTCAGTCGCTAGGTCACAGAATGGCGGCTGAAACGTTGGCATCTGGGCCTGGCATCTGGGAGGACGCAGCGTCTCCCGGTCAGCCAAGTAGCTACTACCGACGTTCATACTATACACCACTTACTTCTTTGAAAATATTTATCTTGAACTCTCTCCTGAACCACATATCATGGATTTTTCGTAAGTTCCCTGTCAGAGAGAATGACTAGTGGTGCTATAGAATGGCATAGACGTTCCCGTATTAGTTTTCTATTTCATTAGGTCTGGGCTGGCTATTCGGAATTGCCACATACTCTTGCCAGCTGCCATCTATCGCGCCCAAAGTAAATTTTTTTGACATTTTCTTAATTGTTCGGTTTCCTAATGGTGGTAAATTTGAAACATTCGTCACAGAAACTTCGAAACAGAAGAGTTTTCGAACATCTTCATTTGAAGACATTTGAAGCACTTATACTCACAAATACAATAGTGGTTCTCAAATTGATGGTAATGTGCACATTAAAGGTGTGAGAGATCTTTTAAAAAAATTAAATTTGAGTAATTGCTGAAAAAACAAAAAATGCCCAAAATGAACTTTACGTCTTATTAAAGAGTGCAATTAGCACTATCCATTCCAAAAGTTTGAAGAAAACATTTGGAGCCATTTGTGAGAAAATGACCGAATTTTGAGCTAGTTTTCACAGCAAACGGTTGAGTTTCCGATTACCTGACATTATGAAAAGCACATTTACTCATAAATATGATGATGTGAACAAATCGCCGCTAATGTAAATATTAACGATGTGAGGGACGTAAAAAATACATTTTTATAATTTTTAACAAAAAAAGAATAGAGCAATACGGCGTTTATCTCATAAAGTACATTTAGTATTATCCCTCTCTAAAGTTTAAAGAAAAAAATTGGAGCGGTTTTGAGAAAATCTTATTTTTTTATTTTTTTATTGCACGCAATATTGCGCGAGAATTATTAGAATTTTCAAAAAATGTGCAGGACCTTCATGAAAGAACTCGCTTTGGAGAACAAATTTTATTTGGAGGAAAAATCTTTATCGTCAATTTTGTAGTTGCCGAAAAAAATTCCAACTTTCAAATTTTCGAAACCTCAGAGTTAACCGTGAAAATGGGACCTATGCTACCTTTGTAAGTGTATTTTACTATATTTTTACAAGGAATTTAAATAAAAAGTTGGAGCCGTTTTTGGAAAAACTTTGAAAATGTCCGGAAGGTTTCAGGTAAAGTACCCCCAAATTTTGAAGATTCTCAAAATCGCGACACCTTGAGTGTTACCAGATCGACCGGGAATACTCATTTTGGAAGAGGTTGTACTTATGGTTTAGGTGCTAGTGTTGTTTACAGACTATTAGGCAGACGGACGGACGTGTGGAGAAAAAAACACTTTTTCGGTATCAGGGGACCCCAAAACTTGTATTTCCGTTAAAATCTCGCAATTGATTTTCCACAGCATTACATACTATACTACTCCGTATGTACGTGCGTATACGGGAAAGTAAATATAGTTGGCATGCCCTATTAATCATCCAAGTTTAAGATTCATGTCTAGATTTTTTATTTGAAGATTTTTATAGCGAATATTTGAGTAATATATTTTCATTTATTAAGAGTGTCTAATTCTTACTAGATTTCTGTTTTGAGTTTAAATCGGTAAATTAACGTTATAAGGAATATAAGAAACAATTACACACTTACATTTCAAACTTAAGATTAAGAACAAAAATAAATTAAAAAAGACTATAAGAAAATAACCGAAGTGAACAATACACAATAAAAATGGAAAAAAAAGTCCTTCAATCCACTGACATTCGCCTAGAGACCTAAAACGTAGCAAATAACAGCTTTTTTGTTAGCTGCGAAATATTATCGAAGTTACGACACGCAAAAATGTGGAGATTGGCAATAGAACAGTTTTCAGTCTTTAAGAAACAGGAATCTGACTCAGTGATATCATTCCTCTAATGTATCACGTATTTCCATAATAATTAGATGTAATTTCACTATTACACGACTTGAAGACTATCTAGAAACATGACTTTAACAAACTACGGATTTAGCGTACTGAATCATATTGTCAAATGAATGCTAGCTGTTGTCGAATTGCTTTATTTCATTCAATGAATGTTGATTACTCCGATCCCTACAATGGTAATTAACCGTTACATTTGCCTCATTAACCTAGTCCGAGGTATTATTTTATTACTTTGCAAATCCTCTAATTCCCATGGCTTTGTTCTACACACTTAAATCCATCGATTCTCTCCTGATCGAACAAAACCACGGAAGGCATTCAACTGAATCCTCTTCGACCAAATTTGCGATGTTAAAATCGTAAACTTTTGCGCATTTTGTTGAAGTTAATTTGCGATGCAATCTCCCGATAACCCAACAATTAGAAGTGTGATGCAAACTGCAATAAATATTAACATCATATTAACCTAATGGTAAACATATTTTAAGTATTAAGTTCTTTTATTTAGTATCAACAAAAAATCGTGTAAACTCTGAGTAATATAACTTGTATTTTGGGGAGATAAAAAGATTTCTACAGCACTCCTTATTGAGTAATTTGTTTTAATTACGAACGTGAAGAACTTCATGTAACTCTTGAGTTGATTAACGTACTTTAACAGGATACGTATATACAAAGACATCGTATATCTTGAATTAAACAATACAACAATATGAGTATTTCACAAAGAGCTTTATTTTTCTCCCCGCCTTCAAATGAAGTTTTATAAGGAGTACACAGGAAAAAACAACTGTATTCAATGCGCAAGTAAATGATGTGTGGTTAGCGATGGCCAAAAAGCGCATTGTTACTCATTACAGTAACATATGTCTTTTGAGCCAAATTTCACTAGCAAATAACACGTTCGCAAAACTCAAGCGCATGCCAAGCCAACAGAAAAGTTTAGCAAACCCTGCCTAGAACCGAACCTGATATCTCAAGCTTCAAAGTAGAAAATAGTGGCCGGTGATACTTCGTATCATCTTGACGGCAAGCAAGGTATCACATCAATTTCAAGCTTCATTATCAGCATTCCAAACACATCAAAAACACAGAGTATTCAACATAAAATATAACAGCAACGAAAATAAGACTAAAGAATGCACAACAAAACTAAACAAATTCAGCTCTGCTAATGATTTACGTGGAAACATGTTATACCAGTCCTAAATAAATTTTTCCTTTGAAGGCACGTATTGGATATTCGGTTATTAAAGGATTTTATAAATTTGATACTACAAAGTTAATGAGAAAATGCTGGATGAAACACAATGCCCAAAAAAGTGACCGAAGCAATCCCTCCCTAAAAAATTAGCGGAGAAAATACGTCGTCAGTGGTGGGTTATTTCCCTTTAATAACTCTTCTGAAAATAATTATCGTTCACTCAACGGAAAAATAATGTAAACGATTGTTCCATATTCTTTCATAATACCTAACACACTAATAGTTAATGCTCCTTTAAAAAAACAATGCCTGAGAGAGCAATTTTCCACATGACTTTCAATACGAAAACACCAACATGATTAATTGCATTCACAACAAAGTGGAATAATTTCTTGTCAGGCACTCTCATATAAAAGATTAATTTTACACGAAGTACGAAATAGACTAGATACTTGTACACGCTCAGAAATAGAGGATCACATTACAAAGAGTAAGAACCTCAACACAAATTTTATTCAATTTCACGAAGCTGTATATAAAAATTCGCAATTATTACAAAAGATTATTCTTAAAGGAGTAAATTATTCACTTTTTTAATTAACTATGTATTTACAATTGCGAGTACAAGTTTTAAAATACCTTTTTTAATTTTACAATATTTTTTTCGCCATTTTATTTCACGTAAATTGAGATGTACTTTTGAAACTATTATCTGAATTTTCGGAAGGAGAGGATTGAAATTTTACAAATTTAATGTCACATTTTATTATTTAAATTAAGCGGCGGGCATTTTCTTGGAAATTAGTTAACAAGAATATGGATTAATTTTCCGAACACAATTTATCCACTTACATACAAAAATATAACTCAATTTCCTCGTTGAAGTAGATCTTTTCTATTTCAGAGCAAGAAGAAGAAAATAACAGTTTACGAGTAAGACGAAAATCCAATAATTATGTCCGAGACTGCTCCATGAAGTCACAGATCGCTTAACGATATTGGGAATCCATTTTCCAATCTGTCGAACACAAGGCACATCCTCTTAATCCTTTTAAAATCCCGTTCAATATCTGAATCAAAACTGGTTAACTTCCTTTTAGAGAATCAGCCTCGATAGAATTTGTGTCGTCTCCAATACAAGAAGTGAATTACGAACAATCAATTCCATAATTTGATTATAACTGCATTCCTAAGATATATTGGGCTACACCCCAATTTATTCTCTGAATAATATTTTATTCAGATAAACTACTAATAATTTTAGCAAGGTATATGGAAGATACATGAAGTTAACTCTCAAAACACGAGGCGCCCGGAGAGTACTTTTGTAAAACATATTTTTCCTGTTCACGGGTAAGTAAAGCAAAATTTTACAATAAAACAGTAATAAATACATTCAGAAATAGTACATTATGAAACGATGATGTAATGATGGGTATTAATACATGAGTATGACATTACGATACGAACGAGGAACGAGAGAGTATCGTAAACTTCACCCGAGTGTATTAATACCCATTACGTTGAGTTTCATACGGTACTTTTTCTACGACTATTATAAGTTAAACTTTTACATTGAATCGTTTCATAGCCGTTTACATAAAGGATTCACCCAAGGCCACCTAGCGGACGCTCCCTAACCGTACCTTCGCAAGCTCAGGTGGCTCTGGCTGCCCCGTTCGCCTGCGAGAGAGTACTCCGCTAGTCAAATAGGATCAAAATTACGTTTCAAGTGATTTTAAATAATATTCCAGGAAAAAATACGAATAATAAAAGAAATTAAAACTGACAATTAATTCTCAGTCGAAAACTGACTGGTAATGTTTGATTGTGTACTTTAAAATGTAATTTTAAAGTACACAATCAAACATTTACTAGGACAATTCTCGATTATTAATTGCCAATACTAGGTTCGTTAACTTCTCTACAATTGCTCAAGAACCTATATCATAATGAAAACTGTATCAAAATGAATATCATTATGCAACTGTTTGCAGCCATCAAATGACAGCATTATACAATGGGAGTAGAAAAAATCTTCATACTAATTGTACAAACAGATCTACAAATAAAATGAATATGAGTACCTGGTCTGAGTAAAGATCTGGGACCCTCGTCACTAAGGCCCCCGATGTTTATGACCTAAAATAATAGAAATATGCAAGCATCTATGACCTAAAATATGAAAATATTACCATAAATATGACAAACTTTGGTTCCATTGTCGAAGCCTTTAAAATCTCGTCGCTCTTTAAACAATCTTACATTGAAAATATACTTTTAAAATCTAGCACATTCGCATTGTTGGTTAACTTATAAAAATTGCAAAGGAAAACAGTCATTCAACTGGCGTGGGTGAACATAAACTAGTGTTACAACGAATAAATGCTTTTTTACTGCCGGATAATTGTCCAGCATTTTTAATGATATAGATGTACCATTTAAAAATTAAGATAATCCAAGTTCAATAGATGAAAGGAGCTTTTATTTTTGTTTCCGATGGACAGACCAGACAGACCGACAGATTTGCTGTCAATTGTTTTTTCGGTATCAAGGACCCACAAAATAGGGATTCTGGCTACACCACGTGTTGGAGGATTTTTTTCTACATTGAGCAACTTATCCACTTTTGCGTTATCAGGGCCCTGTAATAAGTTTTTCTGCCGAAAATTCGCCGTTTTTTTCGCGCTACATTAAATAAGTTTCTCTCTACTGCTGTAGCGATAGCTAGAAAGTAAAAATATGACGTCATAAAGATCCAAGCCCAACTCAACACTCATTACGAGCTCCTCTAGTTTCACTGAACATGCGCAACCGGTCATTACATAAGGTCGCATTCCAGCAACGTTAGGCAGCGAGACGTAACTCTCGGGTCGTAACACAAACGGCAGCAACCGCAACATCATTACGCCCAGGCAGTTCGCGTGACACGACGGGTATCTGCAGACATCTCATCTAAATAGCCATATTCTCCACAAAACCTCATACGTTACGATGACGATGTAACTTCTGCCACCGCAGTAGATACGTTATTTCGATTGAACAGAGTCTCTGATGTATCTGCAATGCCTCTGACCGGGAGGTCCTAGATTCGAGTCCCAACGGTGGCAGAAAATTCACACTAGCTTGTCAGCTAGGTTCGAATTCAGTCGCTGACTGGAGGAGCATTCTAACGCCAGCTGTTCTGATTGGTAATTTGGTCTGATCCGTGGTTTTTCCGATTAAGACAAGACGAATGCCGGAGCACTATCCTTACAAACGGGCCACCGCCCGCCCGCGATCTTTCCTTCCTCTACCTTTTCTGATCCTCACCCCTTACTTACATATTCTTACTCTAACATGCACTACACTACACATATGCCGGGAGACCGGTCGGGAGCTTAGAACTTGTCCCAGCCAAGGCGGTGCCCCGCTGGTAAGAGTCCCCTGGTTGTGGAAAACCCCGCTAGCCGACGGTAGGTCGGCGACGAAACTCGCCATCCAAAGGGGGAAAATCATCACCACCTCCAGAGGAAAAAACATGCACGACACTTACGAGAGTTATGACATTTGCAGTTGACGCACCCGGAATAACTGACAATCTATCAACTGATCTCAAGAGTCTCAGTTGCGCAATAAGATTTAATCGTAAGTAGGTTATCATTAGTAGGTATTATTATCGTAACTACTATATCATTACCGTAGCGTACGCTTCATCTCATCATGCCATATGCTTAAACTCTATGTGGAATACAGTTACAATGAGTGTAAATAAATAATGTTGCAATTTTTATTTTGTAATTCTTAGGATTATGCAGTAAAAAATTATCTTCACTGATGACATTGGACACATCATATTTCTGTATTGTTCTGATGAAAAAAAATTCTTGGGAAGAATGAGATCTTAGACCAATAAAGAAAATGATCAACGTTTTGATAAGTAAATGTATATTTTGTTTTAACATACAAAATTTCAGCCAAAATTCTACAAATTTCACGGAAAACAAAATATTGTGGTGTTTAAGAAACATACGAAGCAATGAAAATTTCACTAGTAAACAATTTTTTTGAGTGGTTTTAGTTCCGATATTTGTTCAATTACTGTATCAAAGGATAGGAACGTGTGGAGGTTTTGCTAGGAAATAAAAATTGTAGTGGTTTAGGACGAAGAAAGAAGCCACAACTTAAACATGTAGCTTCATATATTTTTATTTTTCTAATTGTTGTTAAGTGATCAACTGTAAACGAAGAAGTTATGAAAGTAAGATACTACGACGTTTGAAAGAACAGAAATGTTTATTCATTGAAGTTTAGATACCCGAGTTCTCATATAGTATTTACGAATGAAAAAAGAGTACAGTGGACTCGCTTATTTTACTCACAGTTAATATTAACATTCCCTTAATGTTATTTGAATGAAAATCTGCACGTACTAACACTACATTGAGGCGATTTTTTTAAAAATTAGAATCTGTTTTACGTTATCAGTCATGTTTTTATTTTGGAAAAACATCAAATATGCATAGCTTCATTTAGAGTTCTCTTGGGGCGCGAAAGACCAAACACATAATTGTTACCCACTCGGCACCAAGATTACCCCGAAAGAAGTGTCCCATTCGGGGTGGTGCAGCGAAATCGCATATTCAAAAACTAGAGGCTATACAAAATAAATATCTCAGAAAAGCATTGAAAGCACCTTGGTTTATAAGAAACAATCAAATATTACACGAACTAGATATACTGTCTCTAAAATCCTGGATCCTTCATCTCTCAGATAAATTTTATACTTCCCTTATTTCTTCTCCTGCTTATACATCTTTTCAACTTGGAAAAACAGCTAATCCTTTCCTGCGAATCAAATCACGCTATTCAAAAGACCGTTTACATCCTCCATAGTTAACTTATTTCATGTAACTATTATTTATTGTAAAAAAAATTATATGTATTTTGTACTATTTATAACAACAGTTTATTTCTAAGATCATTGTGTGTTCAAAATCAATAATACCTATACATATCAGTAACATGTTAGAGGTTACTTTTGAAGTTTCTCCTCAAATTGTACTATGTTAATGTAAAAATTCACACACTTGAAAGACAAATTTTTGTCGAACAAGAATAAATAAATATAATTTAAAAAAACTCCGAAAGAAGGAAGAAAGGGAAAGGATCCATGTACCTGCGAAGGTCTCTGCCAACTGGCACTATAGAAATCTTATCTGATTCCGCTGCGAGCAGTCGAGCAGTGCAGACCTCTGAGCGCAGCGCTACTGTCAGTAGCAGTTTACGATTCGAAGTGTTAAGGTGTATCAGTGAATAGTTGTCTACACAGTGCAATCTCAATCTAAAGTGCAGTGATTAACTAGTTATTAATTCTTCATCAACATTCAACAACGCTGGCCTGAGCCAGTGCAATCGCCGATGCCTTAGCCCTTGGTTTATCCAGCTGACGGCCAAATGGAGGTCGTGGAAGGCGACGGCCGTGATATTTCAGCTTCATACGCACCAGCGTATCTGCTAACTCCACCACAACAAGCGCAGATATCTCAGCATTCAGCACCGGCAGTGTATACAATGCAGACAACAAGTATGCAGCAGCCTATGCAAAATAACATTCAACCAAATCAGGTCAGTCATTACGCGCAAGCCGAAGGCGCGACCTCGTCTTCAAGCTGCAGTGACAATGTCAATGCAAACTCTGTACCAGTCCCCCAAGTGAACAGTGGCAAACGTGGAAACAGTGATCCTATCCAAAATCCAAACCAATCTAAAAAAGTAATTACCGATTCGGATACTAATTATGCTATTCCCACTCAGAATAGTTTCGGCATTCTAGCTAACCTTCCTGATAATGATGATTCAAATCCCACCGACCCCACTATGCCTGAAAATATTAGAATCCCACCTATTCACATTAACAATATTACGAACATTATTGAACTAAATCAGGAAATTAAAACCCAAATCAGTGCGCAGTTCACCGTAACATTCAATAATAACAAAGCCAAAGTTAACTTCCAAAAAATAGAAGACTTCAGAAAAGCAATTCAGTATTTCGTGAAAGCTAATAAACAGTTTCATACGTATAAGGACCCAACCAACAAAAAGTTTTCCGTGGTTTTTAAAAACATTCATCCCTCCATCACGCAAGAGGAAATATACAATGACCTGAAGGAACAATACTCTTCCCTTAACAGTGTCACTAGGTTACATAAAAACAATGAGCCCATCTCAGTTGTAGCTGCTGAGTTCTCGGGCCAACAATCAATTGAATCAATACTCCGAACAACTCAAATCTGCAACTTAAAAGTTAAAGTCGAAAGAAGACGAAAAACTAAAGGAATAATCCAGTGCCTCCGATGCCTAGACTTTGGACATACTAAAAATAATTGTTACAACAAAATCTCATGTATACATTGTGCCGAGAATCATTACTCAGTAAATTGCCCCAGCAAGAATGACCCCCCGAAATGCAGAAACTGTGAGGGGACTCACCGAGCTGATATCCGAACTAATGAATGTCAGTATTTCAGAAAACTATCAGAAAATAAAACTAGAACTTCCCAAAACTCCACTTCAAACATTAGAACCAGCAAACCAACCTCACCCCCACCCCCACCTCCACCCCGCCTGAAAACGCCTACCACTTCCCTGGACTCCATAGAACTGCTAACATACCAAATTTTACCCATGAATCAGCTTTTAATCGCCCACCAAATAACATCCCGACATACATCCCAACTCACAACCCACAAAACAGGCTCCCCCAAAACTTTCTGAGTACTCCTTTTATTCATAATATTATCAATCAAATAATAACTCATATAATCAACATCATCAATTCAGTCATCCCAACTATTATTCAAAACATTCAACAAGCAATTACTTCTAATTTTAGTTTCCCCAATGGCACAAAATAATTCAAATCATAGGTTAATCCTAATGAACTGGAATGCATGTGGCATCAGTAATAAAAAAAACGAACTCCATTATTTTCTCCAAACCAATAATGTTGATATTGCTTGCATCACAGAATCTCATTTAAAACCTCCAGCTACTTTCAAGCTACCAGGTTACAATACAGCAAGAATGGATAGGACCAACTCCCCAGGCGGCGGAGTGATCATACTCATCAAAAACACTATCGCCTATTTCGAAGAAAACACAACATCCATCAATGGCATCGAAACAATAGCAGTTTCACTTACCAACACCTACCCGAATTTTACTATCATTGCCGCGTATAAACCCCCCAACAAAAGAACAAATTTTACAGATCTAAATAATTTACTTTCGCGCTTATCATCTTATATCCTTTTAGGAGATCTAAATGCCAAACATGTACAATGGGGCTGCAGAGTCACCAATGCAGCAGGTGCCCAACTCTTAAAATATGTAGTAACTAACGGAATTAAATTGATCTCACCCCCAGAACCAACCTATTATCCCTATGACCCAACCAGGCTCCCTGATATACTAGACATAGGAATAACAAACATTAATGTCAATTTTCATTCAACACCGCATTTTGAACTCGATTCTGATCACATCCCAGTGTTAATTTCTATAGATCAAATTCCCCCTCCCCATTCACCCACTCCTGCTTTAAATACTTACAATTTAAACTGGACAAAATTCAAAAATTTAATCCAAAAACAAATACCCAATTTTAAAATACTTAACTCCCCAGCGGAAATAGACCAGTCAATAAGTCAACTAAATAACATAATAATTAACACAATAGGCAAACTCAACTCCGTACGACCGATCACTCTTCGGAAACACACAGCAGACAAACTACCACAAAGCATTATCAAAATCATAGAAACTAAAAATAAAACCAGGAGACTATGGATGGCACTTAGAATCCCTTCATTAAAAAAAGAACTCAATACTCTAACCCAAATCAGTATAAAAGCACTTGAACACTATAAACAAACTAAATACAATAATATCATTCATTCATTAAATACAAGTAATAACTCACTCTGGAACTTCACGAAAAGAATACTCAGAAAAAAAACTATAATCCCCCCACTAACAACTTCAAATGGGAAAAGACACGCAACTGCTGATAAAACGGAAGTATTAGCCGACCATTTCGCATCAACTTTCACACCAAACCTCACATCTCCCCACCCAGATCACACTCAAATTCAACTCGTCGCGAATTCCCCTAATTTTAACGTTCCACAACAAATTAAGTACATCACTCCACAAGAAACTCTAAAAGTCAACTCCCTTCCAAATAAAAAAGCCCCCGGTCACGATAAAATAAACAATGTAATTCTCAAAAACCTACCCAATTCTGCCATAGCTTTCATTGTAAACATATATAACTCATCTTTAAGAACTGGCTACTACCCTAATACCTGGAAACATTCTATCATCCTTCCTATCCCCAAACCCAATAAAAATCATAGCATCCCTGACAACTATAGGCCCATAAGTCTCCTCCCCACTTTAGCAAAAATTTTTGAGAAATTAATTCTAACAAGATTAAACCAATACCTGAAAAAAATACACCTCATACCATTCTATCAATTTGGGTTCACAAATAAACTATCCACAGCACATCAACTTTTGCGCATATCTGAACATTTCCACTCCTCCTTCCAAAAAAACAATTTTCAATAGCAGTTTTCATGGACATCGCTAAAGCATTTGACAGGGTATGGCATGAAGGACTAAACTATAAACTCTTATCAATAGGCACCCCTACGTACCTCTTCAAAATAATCAAAAGCTTCCTAACCAATAGAACCTTCTCAGTTGCAATAGAAAATCATAATTCTAACCCCCGACCCATTACAGCAGGACTACCTCAACGATCACCTCTCTCTCCATTACTCTACAACTTATATACAGCAGATATGCGTACATCAAGATTCACTCACATAGCCCAGTTTGCAGACGATACGGTAATCTACATGTCCCACTCCTCAATTAATTACATAGCCAACGAAATTCAATCCCCTTTAAATGAAATAGAAACCTGGGCAACGAAATGGAAAATCAAAATCAATCCCTCGAAATCTACAGCTAAAGTCTTCACTTTCAGACCATATTCCTTCCCTACGCCGTTTAAAATGAACAACAACATAATCCCTTGGACTCCCCATAACAATGCCGTTAAATACCTTGGCCTGCATATGGACACCACATTAAATTGGAAAATACACATAGACACCAAAGTTCAGCAAGCCAAAGCAAAATTAATACAGTTAAAACCACTCTTAAATCACAGGAAACTCTCACTAAGCAATAGCATCATCTTGCATAAAACCATCATAAGACCTCTTCTTCTGTACGCTTGTCCAATTTGGACAAATGCAGCAAAATATAACATCAACAAAATACAGATAATTCAAAATAAATTTCTAAGAACCATCACTCAAGCCCCTTGGTTTATTTCCAATAAGCAGTTACACCACGAATTTAACATTAATCCCATCGCACACCACATAGCATTCCTGGCCAATAACTTCTATTCCAACCTAAACCTCATCAACCAAGATAGACACATCAGCATAGGTAAATTTAATGAAACCCCAACAAGAATAAAAAATAGATATCCTATCCACTCATTCCTAAACATTTTTGCAAATATTAATGCTTCTTAGAGGTGCTCGGTGAGTCCCCTCGTCAATTGTAGTGTTCAATAGATTTAGTTTATAGTATTAGATGTAAGTCAACAAAGCAAATGGAGAGTTGTAAAAACTGAACTTTGTATAATAATCCTATTTAAAATAAATAAAAAAATAGAAATCTTATCTGATATTACGTTAACTACAATACTGTGCATTTCCTTGCACAGTGCGACCATTTTATTAACGTGCCTGTCGCGCAGGGATTTGGCCTCGGCGAACGAGGCCATTGATACCGAGGAAATCAAGACAGAGCGGCAACTCCGAAGAAAGAAGGTGACTTTTTGCTACGGGAAAGTTTAAATTGTACTCACGTAATAGTAGATGCTGGAACTTCTCACCGCGGCTCTGATACACTCTTGTCATCTACATATATTCTGGCTTACTCAGCAAAGGAAGTCCTGTAGTATTGCAGAGATTCCGTGTGGGAATTTGCCACTTATATGCGATCTTTCAGGAATCTCCAAGGAAAGAAATCACACGGAATCAGATCAGGAGAGCGTGCAGACCACGAACCACGTATGAAAATTCTGCCTCCATAAACGGTATGTAAACCCTCAAGGAAAGTGAAGTGTGTGCAGCTGCGGAGTCCTTTTGAAAATTACCGTAACTACGCTTTTCATTTACCAAATTCATTTGGAAGAAAGGCTCCAGGATACAAGGCACATAACGCTTTGACACTTTTTACGTATGTATCATACACAAACACTTTCTGTTTGACAGTGAACTTCGATCGAACCATCACAACCCAACTCTTCAACAAGACTGGAAAGCAAGCCTTTTGTTGGGAGAGACCTTGAAGAACCTAAATATTTAAACGAACTGAATTGCTGAGGAAAGAACACCACTTTTGAGCAGCGTCAGCTGGTTATTCACCATCATGCAAAGGGCTAATCATGCCGAACATTTTGCAAAATGATATTAATGAAGAAAGCACTGTCACATAATCTCACGGTACATTACTGAGTAGGCGACTGAATTGCAACCCGCAGGAGGACGCCCGAAGACATTTTCTGATCGAGAAGAGAATCTCGTAGTGAGATTAATAAAGAAGGATCGTAATATTAATGCACCAAAAATTACCCCACAGTTAGAAATTGGCATTGGCAAGAAAGTAAACCCCGAAACCGTGCGAAAGGTACAAAGGAGGTTTAATTCCCATAGCCATGTTACCATAAGAACGCCACTTATAAGTAAAGCGAACCGACAGAGAAGGCAAGGGTGTGCTAAAAACACAAAAAAGATGAAGATTGGTGGAATAGAATAATCTTCGTTGACAAATAGAAAGTGACCATCTGTGGATCCGATGGAAGAATTCGGATGTGTAAGAGACTAAATTAAGAGCTGAACGGAGAAAACATAAAAGCAACCGTGAAGCTCGGAGGAGGAAATGCAAAGGTGTGGGTCTGCATATCAGTGAATGGTGGCGGTAGACATGTAGTTCGCAGAGTAAACCATGAACAGGTTCAACTATCTTAACATTCTTGAACAAAATTTAAAACAAAGTGCTGAAACTCTTCGTATTCTTGATAGATTTTATTTTTATCAGAATAATAATCCATCGCACAAGTCGCAGGTTGTTCAACTTTGGCTCCTATACAGCTGCCCAAAGGTACTTGATCCATATCCTCAGTCACCGTATTAGAGAACATGTTTGGGAAAAATTGGAAACAAGAGAAGAAAATACTCAATTCGTTCCAACAATTGAAACAAATAATTTAATATGATTGGAGAAAAAATTATCATTCTTATACCCAAACACGTGGTAACAAAGTGTACGAAATATACTGAAGGATGGGCTGCAGCGAAAGAGGTCGGCTATAAGATACGAACCTTTCTTATTGTGTTATTCTTTACTTGTTTTTCTGTTTGAACATTATTTGCTGTGCATATTTGTTTATATTTCTATTCAACTGTCAGGCTAGTTTGGCGAGTTAACTTTTCAGCATTAAAAACTCAAATTTAAAAATATCAGTTGATTATTGTGATTTTAAAGAAACTTTCGTCAGTATGCTATAACTGCTTATGAAAGTAATCGTACAACATACTTTTCACATTTAATTTCTTATTTAATATTCCTAATCCATGATTATTCTGCTAAATTTCGCATGTCCCAATAGTTGTAAGTCACTGTATGCGTCTCGTTGAAATAGATGACATAGTATGTGTCTTCTTCTTCGTCATCTTCTTCTTCATCATCATCGTCATCATCATCATCATCTTCTTCTTCTTCATCATCATCTTCTTCATCATCATCATCTTCTTCTTCATCATCATCATCATCATCTTCTTCTTCTTCATCATCATCATCTTCTTCTTCTTCATCATCATCATCATCTTTTTCTTCATCATCATCATCACCATCTTCTTCTACATCATCACCATCTTCTACATCATCACCATCTTCTTCTACATCATCATCTTCTTCTTCTTCTACATCATCATCTTCTTCTTCTTCTACATCATCATCATCATCTTCTTCTACATCATCATCATCTTCATCTTCTTCTACATCATCATCATCTTCATCTTCTTCTACATCATCATCATCTTCTTCTTCTACATCATCATCATCTTCTTCTTCTACATCATCATCATCTTCTTCTTCTACATCATCATCTTCTTCTTCTTCTTCTACATCATCATCATCTTCTTCTTCTACATCATCATCTTCTTCTTCTTCTACATCATCATCTTCTTCTTCTACATCATCATCTTCTTCTTCTACATCATCATCTTCTTCTTCTACATCATCATCTTCTTCTTCTACATCATCATCTTCTTCTTCTACATCATCATCTTCTTCTTCTACATCATCTTCTTCTTCTACATCATCATCTTCTTCTTCTACATCATCTTCTATCTTCTACATCATCTTCTTCTACATCATCTTCTCTTCTACATCATCTTCTTTCTTCTACATCATCTTCTTCTTCTACATCATCTTCTTCTTCTACATCATCTTCTTCTTCTACATCATCTTCTTCTTCTACATCATCTTCTTCTTCTACATCATCTTCTTCTTCTACATCATCTTCTTCTTCTACATCATCATTCTTCTTCTACATCATCATCTTCTTCTACATCATCTTCTTCTTCTACATCATCTTCTTCTTCTACATCATCTTCTTCTTCGTCTACATCATCTCTTCTTCGTCTACATCATCTTCTTCTTCGTCTACATCATCTTCTTCGTCATCATCATCTTCATCATCATCTTCATCATCATCATCATCATCTTCTCTTCTTCTTCTTTATCTTATTCTTCTTCTTATTATTATTACAAATGGCGGTGTTGTCAATTGTTTTGTTCACGAAGACGCAGTCCAGTCCGACTTCATTAGCGTCGAGGGGCAATCGCCGTCCCTCCGCATGACTTGCGAATGCAACGGTACGAGTGAGGGCCGAGTCTCAGCGGAGGCCTCTGGCAACAGCACGCGGCTGGGCGCAGGGGCGGCCCCGTGGCGCAGCGAGCAGCCACTGCAGGTGCTCTGGCGGCGCGGGGCGACGCGCGTCCAGGTGTCGCGACGCCTCGGAGGCCAGAGGCCTCGCTGCTCTATGGGCGCCCGGCACGAGGGAAGTGGGAATGATTAACGCTTGCACGGGATGGACCAGAACAGTATTGTCAAGGTCGATGCCACGAGACGGAGTCAGTGGCACGAGTGCCACGACGAATTAGCCCCTCCATGCAATTCATTACCCCGCCACCAGAGACAACGGCATCTCCATAGTAAAACGGCGGGTTTACTACTACTCGTAATAGTTCCCTTTCCCGATGCTAGTTGCGCAGAGAAGCTCGTGACATGCTACGGTGCCACGACGCGTGCTACAGCCACCATTAGAAGACCTTGACGTCACTGGACCAGAAGATATAAATACTGAGAGATAACAATTTGAGAAAGGGTGAAGGCAGTGTGCAAGCATGCAAAGGAGACGGAGAGGAGGAGAGATACAAGAAGATGGAAAAAGTTATAAGAAAAGAGAGAGAAAGAAGCAGATGAGAGGGAAAGAAGAAAATGAAAGAGAAAGATTAATAAGGCGAAGAATAAGAGAGAGAAGAGGAAAAATTAAAAGTTAGAGAGGAAGAACAAGAAAAGAGAGATGAAGAATAGGAAAGAGAAGAAGAATGAGGAGGATGAGCGAAATAACAAGAAGGTGAAGAAGAAAAAGAAGAGAAATATGATGAGAAGGAAGATAGAAGAACCAGAGTTCAACACGAAAGGCGGAAGAGAGAATAACAAAAGTATCATATTGTAGTGTAAGATGACAAGAATTAGATGATGTATCAGATGAGGGAATGCTGAGAAAGGAAAATTGGAGAGAGGACGCGTATTAAAATGGAAAAACAGTCGAATATTAAGTAAACAACGAAAAGAAAATATAGTGAATTTAATGGAAGGGGATAATAATGAAAATAATGTGCCAGAATTGAACAGAACCTTCTAGAAGAAGAAACTAGTGGAGCTAGAAAATGACACAGACTTTCTCACAGAGCTTCCAGTGGAGCCTGATCGACCGGGGAATTTTCATATTGGAAAAAATCCTACGAATGGTTTAGGCCCTAGTATAGTTCAGAGATGGACGGACGGACTAAACGGAGGGACAGACAGGCGGACGAACGTATTGAAAAAAACCCTTTTTCTGTATCTCCCAAAACGTGTATTTCCGATGAAATATAGAAATTGATTTTCCGAAACAATACATAACTTTCTCTGTCCTACGTAGACAAGAAACTAAAACGAGGACAAAAATGTGAAGAAAAAGAGAACTAAGAAAGAAGAGACGAAGAGGAGGGAGCCACACCAGACCAATGGGTGGGTGCTCTAGTACGAGTGAACGCGTCAAGCGAGGGAAGAAACTTATGTGCAAGCATGCAAACGAGACGGAGAGAAGGAGAGATAGAAGAGGAAGAAAAAATTATGAGAAGAAGAGGAGAGAAAGAAAAAAGAGAAGAGAGGAAGAAGCAGATGAGAGGAGAAGAAGAAAAAATGGAAGAGAAAGATTAATAAGGCGAAGAATAAGAGGGAGAAGAGGAAAAATTGGAAAGATAATATTGAAATTGAATAACATAAGTATCATATTGTAGTGTATTGTAGTGTAGCAGGAGTGCAAGCGAAGCGCATGCCGCGCGCTGGTCGAGGGCCGCCTCCCGCCCCAGGGGCAGTCCAGAGGGCGGAGCCAGTGTGGACGAGGCTGGAAAGGGGCGGGGGAGGGGCAGGGAAGGGTGGGGAGGGAACGGTGAGGGGGAGGGCTGGAGTGGGGAGGGGTGAGGGATAGGGGTGGGGGAGAGGCGGGGAAGGAGGAGTGGCGGGCGTGGGCCAGGAGCTGGCCGAGGGCGGTAGGCGGGACGCTGGCGGGATGGACGTGGATCGGGAGCCGGTGGGCGCGGCGGGCCCAGGAGGGGCGTGGAGCGGTCGCGGGCGGGACGAGGGCGGGCGGGACGAGGGCGGGCGGGGAAAAGGCGCGTCGAGCGTAGGGCGGTGGTGGGAGGGGCGGTGGCGGGGAGGTGGCGGGGACGGGCGGGGCGGGCGCAGGGCGGTGATGGGCGGGGCGGTGGCAGGGGCGAGGGCAGGCGTGGCGGGGCGGTGGGCGGGGCAGGCGGGGCGAAGGTCGGTGGGCGGGGACAGGCGGGGCGGGGCATATGGACGGAACGGAGGTGAGGTGTACGTGGGGGCGGTGGCGGGCGGGGTGCAGGCGCAGCGGGGGGCGTGGGGCGGTGGCGGGAGGAGCGGTGACGGGCAGTGGCGGGGATGGGAGGGAACGGCGGTGGTGGACGGAGCGGTGGAAGGGACGGGCGCGCGCCGGGCAGGGGTGCGGCGGGGGCGTGAAGGGGGCGGGGCAAGGGGCGGGGCTGTCCGACGCAAGCGGCCGGCCGCCGCGCGCAGAGCTGCTCTCAATCATGCGACACGGCACTAATTTGTCAACAGGTATCTTGCGCGCGACTATAATTAGAGCGAGCGTCCGGCCGCCCGCCCGCTTGCCGGTCTGCCTGCCTGCCTGCCTGCTTGCCTGCCCACCGGCCCGACAGGCGTGCACGTTGCCGCCCACAAAGCCCCAATGGTCCAAACAGCATCGCGCGCCCGCGCTCTGAGAGGCCGGAAATGTAGAAAAAGACGGAGATTGGGGACGCGTGGAGCATGTAGCAGTGAAAGTGTTTCGATTTATTCCTTTTTTCTTTGCTCTGTATAGAAGTATGTGTCATTCTGGCAATTTCTTAAAATTCTGCTGTCAGGGAATTTTGAATGTTCTAGGATTTATAAAAGAATTAAAATTCCTTAGCCTCAATCCAGCGGTTTCAGAAGAGGAAGAATGATGAAACTAATTTCAAATTGGATTAAGTGATTCCGGGCGCGTCAACCGCCATGGTCATTGCTTCCGACTGTGTAAGGCAGGGCCGTCAGACGAACGAGCACGCGAATGGCCTTCGCAAAGGTTTCGGGCACGCGGCGTTATCAGCTTAGCGAAGTCGCTCGAGTTACAGGCGGGAAGCAGGGGTAAGAAAACATCGTGCGAATGTGGCGAGTTGGGTGAAACACACCGGTTGGTATATCATAAAGAGACATTTATTAATATTTACGAACTTTAAGTGGAAATTGACATGTAAACAAAAACTGCAGTTATACAAGCATTGATCATTACACCACGGAAGTATTAACGCACGTTTATACTTCGTGTTAAAGAATGCAATATAAGAGAATTATTAATTCTAATGAAAATTTCTGAGAAAATCAATATAAATCAAAATATATATTGAATCACGAAAAATATTGTATATCATAATTTCAGAAAAGCACTGACACTATTATTGAAAATAAACATTTAAAGAAATACGATGTGCATATCTTTCGTGTGAAAATGAACGCAATAAAAGCACTTAAAAATTACAGAATAATGATGAATAGAGCCCGGAAAAATATGTAGAATGAAACGTCAAAAAACGTTCATAAATATGTTATGAAAACAGTAAAAATATATAATAAGTATGTAAAATCGGATACATAATGTAATATTAAAATACTCAGTTTTAAACACTTTTACCTAATACAAAATTGCATTTATGAAAACTTTCCTAAAAACATTTTAAAATAATACAAACGTTTTAAAAATCATTCGGAGAGCTGTACATTTTGCACTATTTAAGAGCCCACTCGGACAAACTTTTTATCCGTCTTCTTGCGCCCCGCCACGACTCCTTCTGTGCATCCCTGAGAAATCGGAGCGCGAGCTTCCCTCGGCCGCGGGACCTGCGTGCCCTAGCGGAGCGCAAGCGCGCTCCGAGCACGTACGTGCTCCGTTTGACGGCCCTGGTGTAAGGCATGTATTTTTTATTGCAGGAGGTTCTTCCCCCGCTGGATGATGAGATCCGGCGCCGACCTACTCGTGGCCTGGCGAGCTTTTCCCCAACTAGGCATCTCCCACCAGCGGGGCAGCGCCACAGTCGGGACACTCTAGGCTCCCGAATGGTATTCCCACGTGTGTGACAATGTAGTGCACGTAAGTTTAAGTATGTGTATGTAAGGCGAAATAATAGGACGAGGAAAAGGATGGAAAGAACGCGCGCTGCCCGTGGCCCCTTTGTTAGTGTACTGCTCCGACCTCCTCCTGGTATTGATCTGTGATATCACGGAAAACTCGTAATAAGAGCAGCCGGACGCTAGAATCATCTTTCAGACAGCGGCTGAATTTGACCTGGCTATAAGTATCTAGCTCGTGTCCTGTCACGGTCGGGACTAGAACCCTAGGATCTCCCGTCAGAGATACGTAGTGCCATTAAGTAATGCCTAAGCAAGTAATTTCCACTGGAAAAAAAATTAAAAATATCTCGCGTTTTCTATGGCTCTATCTATTCCTACCATCATTATCATTGTTATTTAAATAGGTTTTCGTATTTTAGGAAATTAACTCAGCTTCATCAGGGGATTTTTGACTAGATTCATTTTATTCCTAGAGAAACTGTCGAGAATTTCCCTTGTTTTATTTCTTAATAATAAATACACTAGATGTTCCTCCATTAACATTTGACACAAGAAAGAAAAAATAATTAATTAATTAAAAAATATTGAAGTATCACAGTATGAAGCTTAAGAAGTTCAAAGGACTACAACCCAACCAACGACATTTTTATCAGTGACACTATTTCATTACATTTTAAAAATCGCTACCATATCTCACAATAAGATTCCAATCACTAACAAACCAAGAGTTCGGGACACAGATTTAAAGGAAGGGGTGAAGAAGATGAAATTAATGTTTGAAGAGAATGACAAAAAGTTTCATTTAACCGATATAAGTGTTCCCGTACTTTTCCTTTACAATGAAAGATAAAAAAACAACGAAAAATACTGATATCAAGGAATTTCATTTACTCTGGATCGAGGTAGCAAAATAGCACTGTAGTGTGATTCCATTCTCCTCACATACAAAACAACATTTTTGCCAGTATTTATGCACATAGTTGCGCTATTTTGCCAAAAATTTCTTTTGCTTTTTCAAAAACAATTTTTTTTCATAAAATTAATGAAGACTATACGGAAAATATTAATCATCCCGAGGTAATGCAACACCTAGAAGGTGTTGCATTACCTCAAGCCTGTTTCTATCTAACATACATGGTCATAATGACCAAGCGATGCAACATTTTCGCCAGTATTTATGCACGCGGTTGCGCTATTTCAAAAACATTTTTTTTTCATAAAAGTCATAAAGACCATACGGAAAATATTAATGATCCCCAGTACCAAGAAGGTGTCGCATTACCTCGGGCATGTTTCTATCTAACATACATGGTCATAACGACCAAGCGCTGCGCTTCACTGGACACGCGCAGGCATCCGTTGCGCCGTGAAACTGTAAGGCTGCGATGCAACGCAAGGGTGCGTTTGAGCGCAGGCTTTCGACAGGGTGAAGAGCGCAATATGGAGAGAGAGGCTGTTAGCAAATTAGCCGCAGATAATGGAGCAGGACGTGCATGATTTGCAACAGGACACAAAGTACAAAGTACGGGAGGGCAGCGTTACAAATAATGTAGTAGATGGCTGGAAAAAAGGCTTGTGGCTGACGTAATTAAAAGACGAATTGAATACTCTACGTGATGCAAGGAATAAATCAAAGGAAACTTACTGAAATGCCTTGTTAATAAATTGTTGAAATTATATATATCACTAAAATCTCGTATCTACTCAACATGTCGATGCGTGTGTTGGTTCCATTTCTATTCTCTACGAAAAATAAGGGCAAGATAAATACGAGTTATCAAATTGATATAGAAAAACTGTGAAGCAACGTCAAGTTAATTTTTATTGTAAGTTGTAAATTGTATATTGCCACTCTGTTTACACACATAATTTAATAATTAAATACCATTTTTATTTATAGAACGAAATGTATGGTTCTAGTTATTAAGCCTTGTCAATGTTGCTGCTATTCCTTCTTTGTCGTTAGGGTAAAGCTTGTTTATTATCTTGACCTTTCCTGATGCTTGTCCTAGCACTAGAACATCTTGCTGCACTTGTTTTCAATTTCAAGAATACGAAAGACACATCTCTAAGTAAAATATTCTATAAAAACACATCAAAACTCGTAGAGCGCACTTTGGGCTCCAATTAGTTTCACAAGAACACAATTTCACAAAACATTTCCCACCTTATCCTTTCTTTCCAAGAATTATTGACAACCAGCCACCCAACAACATTCTAAATAACGAGCTGAGCGGAAACAAGCCTTTCGAACAAATCGAAGCGCTGCAGTAGTGGAGTCGCAAGGGGTAATTTCCCGATAAGACCTCGTTAACGCTCCAGCGCTTCCCACACAAGTAGACATGTATACTTCCCTCCCACACACAACTTCCGAAACGTGGTAGGTTCACCACAGCCGTGTGCACTCGTCCGTCGTTGTATTCTTACTCAAACACAATAAACCACAGCTCTAACTACAGCTGAATTAAGCAATTAAGTTAACTCTTGTTAGAAAACTGAAGAAAGTATCAAACTGCCTAGCAAATTACTGAAATATGAACCAAATGTATCAGCTCTATTCATATTATATTTTATTACGTTTCATAATGCTGCAAATTTCAGAGCGGAAGAGCTGTTACCATTGCAGACGCGTGAACTATTCATTCTAGTAACTTTATAAATTGATTGTTAGTGATTCTGGGCACGTCAACTGCTAAGGTCATTACTCAAGTAAGTATAGTACAAGTTTTCCTAGGGAGGTGGCGGTGTTGTTCGCCCGCAGGATAGTGAGATGCGGCACCGACCCACCCGCGGCTAGCGGGGATTTCCCCAACCAGGTATCTCCCATCAGCGGGACACTGCCCTAGCCGGGACAAGCTCTAATCTCCCGACTGGACTCCCGGCTTATCTGATAGTATAGTGCGTGTGTAAGGGGTAGTGATAGGACAGGAAGAGAAAGGAAATATTGCGCGCGGTGTGACCTGTTTGTTAGGGTACTAATCCGGCATTCGCCTGGTTTTAATCGGAGATACTACGGAAAACTACCGATTCGAGCAGCCTGCCGCCAGAATTCTCCTTCAGACAGCGATTGAACTCCACCTAGCTGACAAGCTAGTGTCGAAAATCCTGCCTATCGCCGGGTCCTTGAACCTAGGACCTCCCGGTCAGAGGCACTGGAGCGACATAAGTTGATACCCTGAGCCACCACTCCCGGTCTAGTAACTTTATAATTGTTCCTAAATCCAAAAGAGAGAAACCCTGCATTACAATGCAATTGCCTCATCGTTTACAGGTATGGGCGGAAATTTACACTACGCGGGCGATTTAGTCCCGCGTCGCAATATTGGAGGGCGGAGCCGCTCCTCTCCGCAATTCACGGGGCTCCATTCAGCGGCTCCGCAGCATTTCGGTGCCGCACCGGCGGAGCGGCGCGGCGCGGCGCGGTTTAAAAGCCGGCGGGAGGCGGCAACGGCGACGGCGACAACGGCGGGGGAGGATGGGGAGGAGGTAGAACGGAGAGAGTCGGGAACACGACAGATGGGAGGACAGGGAAATCGGTGAGGATGGGAAGTGAAGAGAGAAACGTGTGCCCTGAAAACGGGAAAGATGATGAGATGAAGCCTCGGAACTATGAGTACTGTGAGGAAGGTGTGGACAGTGGAGACAGGGAGGACTAGAAAGACTGTGACGAGTGAAAAGAGGGAGTGAAAAGTGTGGACGGAAAGGATATAGACAATAGAGCGAGAGGGGGCGGGGAGGATAGGGTGGACAGAGAGGATACGATAGGGATGGTGAGAGCCGGCACCGACCTACCCGCGGAGATAGGAGAACAGAGAGGATAGGGAAGGCGGATAAGATAGAGGAAAGGGGGATAATAGGGTGGAGAGAGAGAATTGGTGAACGTTTAAGATAGGGAAGGAGACCGAGGCCGGAAAAGGATCCCCCGGATAGGAAGGGCGGACAAGACAGGGAGAAGTGGGAGAATAGGAAGACAGAGGACAGAGAGAGGGATAAGATTGTAAGGACGGGGAGAACATGAGGGAGAAGATAGGGAAGTGGGGAGTATATTTAAGACAGGGCGGAGAGGGAGGGCACGAGCACAGATAGGTCCGGGGGATAAGGATGGCCGAGTATATCAAGGAATCGCGAGCCCTGGAAGATTTAGCGAATGGGAGAAAACAGAAGATATCGCGAGAAAGACCTCTCCCGCGAGGACTGAGCGGAGGCGAGTGCGGTTGAAGCAATGAGCGGTGCCGAAAGGACTCCGCGCAAGGCAAACACGAGCGACGCAGGTGAATGCGGAAAAAGCGGGAAGGTACGAGGCGACAGGTAATGCGCGGAGCGTGCCACGGAAACGGCTCAGGACAGGCGAGCAAGTACTGAAGCGAGTTGCGAGCAGGGGAAGCTGCACAACGACTGCAAAGAGCCTTTCGGGAGGGAAAACGGCGAAAGTGGGCTGAGAGCGATAGTGAGGAAGGCGCGGCAAATGGTAAATACATCAGAGAGGGCGGCAGCCGCCGCCGAGGGTGAGGGCGGTGGCTTGGGTGGGTGCGGCGCGCGCCAACTAAAGCTTCCCAAATCCGCCACGGGGCGCACGGCGGGCGCGCGGGTCGGAAGGTGCGAGGGGCGCGCGCCGGACCGCCCGCCCGCTGTAGATGGGGCGTTTTTATTAAAACCCATTACTTTCGGGAGAGCGCCCCATCCAACACCGGGAGGGGGCTGGGGCGGGGTGGGGGCGGCCTCGCGGGGGGGGGGCGGTGCCCGCCGCGTGTCTGCGTGGGGGCGGTGGGGCGCCCCTGCGTTACGCGTCGCCGGGACCCGCCCCTCCGAAAATATGCATACAATGGCCTCCGGAGGCGGCGCGGAGGTGGCGCCCCGGGCGGCCGGGGGCGGAGTGACAAATTCCCGCGTCGCACCCACTTTACTTCTAACTTCCGCCCGTCCTCCCTACACCCCCCGCGGCGGCGGTTCTAGCCCGGGGTCGACTGGGCCTCTTCCCGCATAATCCCCATACCGCCCTCCGCCGCGACCACCCCCGCCCGCCGAGCTACAATATGCATTCCCGGCCTTTTTATCTCCGCCTGCCTCTGACACCCCGCTGAGGTGGGAAAAAGTATGCGGCGGCGGTGGTGGCGGCGCGGCGGGTCGGTCCCGGGGGGGGGGAGCTCCTGCAACGGGGATCGCCCAGCGCGCGGTACCTGTTGGCCGACCGAGTGTGGAAATATCGCTACTTAGCCGCCGGAAGATTAGTGCCTGCCCGGAGCCGGGACCGTGTAAAAAGGGGATTTATCATGCGGCTGGGAAGGGGGCGGGGCGAGTGGAGCAGGCCGGGCGGGCCGGGCGGTCGGAGCGAGGCGGGGTGGGCAGGCGGGCGAGGCGATGGGGGCGAGACGTCGGCGGACAATGAAACTTAAATGGAACTCGTTATTGGTATTTACGGAAATTGGTTTATTAACTGAACTAAAAATAGAGGAGAGCAGTATGAAAACGAGATTGCTTCGCATAAGTCCCGAAACGACCACATCATAGCCGGGTTATAGGGAGAAAACGAATAATATTGGGATCAGAGTAGACGATATTTCATTTAGGGATTGCGGAATTCAATAACTGAACAAACAAGGAAACTTTACTGGGCAAGGTAATAGGTGATACCGTACGTGATTTTTATCTCTGCTTTCAAACAGTAAACGTTGCTCTGAGAACGATTTCAAAAAATCGAAATGATTGGATGTGTAAATATTAGACCATGAAGTTCATAAACTATGTTATTATTCCTATTTAATCCTGGTGTGTAATTCAGTAGTTACTTTTCATGAAATAGAAAATAAATTCCCGTCCAACCTACTTCATGCTTTTGATTTCCAATACACACAGAGAATTACGATAAATCTAAACAAATGTTTTGTTCTGTATCCATTATTTCCATGATTTCCTGCCGCAGTGGATTCATATTACCGCTTCTATTAGAAGCTTTTCACAATACTGGTAGATAATATAATTCTTAAGATCATTAAAAATGATTTATTATATTTCTTATTTCCAATATCTTATTTACTTCTTTTTCAGTATTGTGTTGCCGTTGTTTCCCAATATTGCTCACATTGACAGTATCCTTAGAGCAAATATATTTCAATAAAACTTAAACTGATTTAATGCCTAATTAATAGTTCTTTATTTTACAATAAAAGAGACATTGATGTGCAAGTTAGTTGATTATTAATAGCACGGAAGCTCGAGTTGATGAATATTTACGAGAGCATAATTGTTAGAAACGTTCATTTAAGTTTATCTTATCTAACAAACCTTTTATCATTTTGACATATTTTCTTACTAAACCATTTATGACTAATAGTAATATATTGACTTCAGGAGTATTCATTACATCGAATGTATCTTCTCCAAACACGTAAGTAAACACCAGTTTATGAATGATCAAATACGACAAATAATATTATGACACAATATTCACAATTATTGAAGTTTTGTTTATTTTTTTTTCAAAGAAGTGAAGGAGGTTTTCTGTACGTCCCTCGACAGCCTGTTACTCTTCGTTAAGAACGTTCGGTTTGTCAATGACTCTCCTGCTCAATTGTTGTGCGTCAGTAGCATCTCTATGTTAACCAACTGTACTGCCTTGTTCGTGCAGATCATCCTTTTACCTACTTTCAAGGTAACACAAGGGAATTATGACGCATTTGACTCACGAAAAAGTTTTTATACAAATGAAACATATATGCATATTGCATTATTAAAATATACTTAAACAACCAACAATTTTTTTGAAGCGCCAACCAGCAACAACTGACACTTCCCGCTACTTATTCCGATTTAAATATAGTGGTGGTTTAAGGTCATGAGTTGGAAGGAGAGGGAGATTTGTCATCCAATGAAGCACTCCAGTACAAATAATTTAAGTTGTATTAAGCTTCCGATTGGATGAGTGTCCCACTCTCATTCAGTTCAGCTCGTGGTTTTCCAGTGTCAGTATATTTAAATCGTAGTGTATATTCAACATTATGCAAAATTTACCCAGAAATAAATATTGTGGAACTTACTTCATTATAGGACATTATTTAAAATAGTGAGAGTTCAATTCTGTTACGCAATTCCCGGCATTACGTTGAAATCGGAGTATAGTTTATGACATGGAACTCGCCTCGCGTGTCAAAGAGTGCCGGTGCTTTACTGCATTCTGCGCGGAACCGCAGGGCGCCACAGTCTGACCCGCGCAACGCCGCGTCGGCGCGTGACAGCGGGACTCAGCGAAGGAGCCCGGGTGACAGTGAGCAGACGGCCCGGGGGGTGGGGTGCGGGATGAGGGGCGGGTCGCAGGAGCAGAGGGTCCGACCGCCGACACCTGAAGCGTTTCCCAGTCTCGGCGGCAAACAGACGCGTGTCCGGGGATGGTACGGGGTGGGAAGGGAGAGGGGTGGGGATGGAATGGTGAAATGCGGGAGGGAGGGAAGGGTCTGCTCAAACACAATCGGCCGCCCGCGCCTCTCTCGCCGCCGTGCAGGGGGCGCGGAGGGGGAGGGGAAGGGAGGCGAGACCAGAGTCAACAGGCACCGACGCGGCGGGGGGAGTGGTCAATTGATTTCTTCGGACCGCCCGCGCACCCGCGCCGCCGCTCGACCCCCGCGCGGAGCTCTGCGGGTTTGCGGTTGCCGTCCCAGCCCCCCCCCCCTCCTGGCCTCGGCCGGCTCGCCTCGCTAGCGACATCTCTGCCTCGAGTCGGTCGCGCAAGGGCTGGGTTCTCGTGCTTCTCAGCTCGCAGAGAGACCAGAGTGTTCAACTCGTAAAGTTCAATGAGATCAATACAAGAAATAAAAAATAACATTTTTAATTACAATGCTTGAAATAATGGAATGATATGGAAGATATGTAAACAAAATATTTATTGTATTTAATAGATTTTTTTGCTCAAAGATGGGTAAATATCTGTTACTCAAAACGTTGCAGTAACGTAAGTATCAGAACAACTGAGATTTAATAAATGGTGTGTCGTATATTTTTAAGTGTTGCTTTGTTAATATATAAACCTGTCGGTCGATAAAGTGAAGACTAGTCACATACTACAAGTAAGATCTTGTCAGTAGATGACACTAGACGAATGATTGGGTGAGTGTCCCATTCTCACTCAGTTCAGCTCGTTGTCTTTCAGTGTCACGATATTTAAATCGTAGTGTAGATTCAACATTATGCAAAATTTACCCAGAAATAAATATTGTGGTTCTTACTTCATTGTAGGACATTATCTAATAAAGTAGAGACTTAAATTCTGTTAGGCAATTCAAAACAAAAGCATTTTCAAAAAAAATTAAAAAGTAAGAAATTTCTAAAACATAAATATCTCATAAAATGTTTTGATTCGCGAATATCACAAGCTATAAGTATAAAATAATCAATGTCAGAATTTCTTGTTGCCAGAAAAAAACTACAAAATATCCGCAAAACCTTTAGAAGTGTGTCAATTTGTCCGGACACACAATTGCGTTTACTTTGATTTCATTATTCTACGTCGTCTCCTCGAAAGCAAAGTAAACTGATTTTTTTAACTCAAACAAATCAGGATGTTTTCAAGACATCAAAGTAAAACATCGGTATTAACCCGTCAACGCCCAACGACCTCATTTGACGACACACTTTTTTGGTCAACTCAAACTTGTTTCGTTTGCTATATTTTTCGGATTTTATTTCTTGAGTAGAGGTGTACATCCTAAAGGAAATAAATAAGTAAGTTTTTTCATCCTGATTAGCAAATGTAGATTTAATCGTGATCCCAAAAGCATTGAACACGCCTGACCAGGATGCATTTAATAATTACAGTCGCAGAGTAAGAAGCAATTAAACTAGAGTACAAATTCAGGTAACGAGTTTAAGGAGAAAAATTATTCTTCAAGACACTCTCAAAAGTAATATTACTGCTCTTGATATGCAAAGAAAGATACCTACCCGGAATAAACAAATAGATTGCGTGAACATTTGCATGAATTTGAAATCGATTTCTTTAGCGGGTGCGAGACAACGGGACGTGATAATAGCGGATACACGAGGATCATGATTGTACACTGCCCGGAGTTGTTGGACGTTAAATTAAGTCTCATGTCGAATACACAGGACTAATTAAACACTTATTATGAAGATATAAAGTAATGAAAAATAGAATTGGAAGAAAAATGTATCATTGCGATCCAAATACAAAGAGAATATTTAACAAGTTAAGGAAAAACTTCGATTCAACTATACTTTATTTTCCGAGGCAGAGGCTCGGGCCTGCTTTTCTGCTCTCCTGACCACGCAAACTACTCTATGCTCCTTTCACCGTCTCGAAGGCATCACTTGAGCGACGTAAGAAGCTATTGTAATTTTGCTCAGACGCTTCTTTTAGGCTTGAGGATCTTTTACATGCAATAAATCTACAATATGGGACAGCCAACTTCAATTCCCCCCCCCCCCGAAGGAAGGCGTACGAAGAATTCTTTCGTCCTCAATAATCCACAGTTTCGATCGGATTTAAACCTGCGAATTTGAATATTACAGCCCGCCTACACCACCGAAGCCGTCACATTGGACTAAGCCGACATCGGGAAATCTCGGATAACACGTATATCACAGATGCCCTAGATTTATTGATTGATGATTCTTGGCGTGTAAACTGATAAGGTCACTGGTCTCATAAATGTAGTGCATGTTTTGGCTCGGAAGATGACAGTGATCTTCCTCAGCTCGTTGATGAGATCCGGCGCAAAAGACTAGCGGGTTTTCCCCAGTCAGGTATCTTCCACTAGCGTGGCACCGACTCAGCTGAGACGATCTGTAAGCTCCCGATCGGTCTCCCGGCATGTGTGGTAGTGTAGTGAATGTATGTAGGGGTACGATTGGACAAGGAATGGGAAGGAGAGTTCTTGCGCGGTCCGTGGCCCGTTTGATAGGGTTCTGTCCCGGCATTCACCTGGTATTGATCAGAAAACTACCGATCAGAGCAGCCGGCCACTAGAATTCTCCTCCAGACAGCGACAGAAACTTGACCTAGCTATCTGGCTAGTGTCGAAATTCTTGCCACCGTCGAGACTCGCACCTAGGACCTCCCTGTCGGAAGCACTCCCTGTCGGTTGCCCTAAGCCACCGCTCCCGGACACAGGTCAGGTGCCCTCAAAATTATACTCCTAATTAGCAATGAAAAGGAAGCAACCCACCTGGGAGAAGCAAATTGTGTGCTGGGCCATTGACGTACATTTGAAATGAATCTCGTGAGCGGGCGCGCGACAGCGGGACATAACGACAGCGGACACGCGGGGCTCTGTTCGCGAACAGGCGGATTCGCCCATTCAGGTCGGACGCCGCGCGGGCGGTGGCAGGAGCGATGAGGGGGAGGGGAGGGGAGGGAGGGGAGGAGCGCGGCTGAGGGCGGGTGGACGAGGCATGCGGGGCGCTCTATTGTGCCCCCTCTTTTATGGGGGACAATGAGCGGTTTAACGCGGTCTCTTTCGCTTGCCGCGAATCAAACGACGGTGGTGGCGGCGGCGGCGGCGGTGTTGGTGGTGGTGCCGTTGGTTCATTGCAACCCGCACCAATTCCCTCCCCTCCCCGTGCTCTTTCTCCCCTTGCGCCCTTCCATCCCTGGACGCATCGCCTCGGCCTGTCCTACAGTCAAAAGCCGACACGATGTACGCTACCCTCGCTCTTCGAATTGTTTCCTTCCCCGCATGCGTACGACAGACGTGGGAGCCAAAGCGTCTACCCTTTAGATTTTCAACATTAAGATAAACATTGAGTTACTTTTTAGGAAATATATATTTCGTAATTCTTTCGTAGATAAAGATCTTGTGTAATGTCATTTAATTTTACTAAATTTTATTGATATTTATTTCAATATTGTTATACATGAAGTTCCTTGTGAAAGCATTATAATCTAATATATTAACATTATAATAATAATTGTATAATATTATAAACAAATTATTATTCATGTAAAATTAACAGAAACATAAACATTAATAAATGAATTAATTAATGAACTTGTATAAATTAATTCTTGATAAACTCAAAACAAATTAAAACAGACATAAACAATTCCAAAGATTTAAATCTTCGTTATGTTAATTTATGTACCATAAATACCACCATGTATTTATACACAAAATATTCTTCCCCCAACATGCATTGTCTTATATTGTAGTTCTGATAAACAAGTATCAAACATTACTAAAAATGTATAGAATTTTTTATTCACGAAAAAATAGATAAACGAACTTTAAAATCTACAATTATAATAGTATGAAGTAATGCTGTAATATTTAGAATATGTGACAAAATGTTATTCGATTCATGTAATTATGAAAATCTTGTCTTTTGACAGCATTACCCTCACATCAGTGACGAAGGGTGGCGGCTGGGTTGATTTATTGATTATTTCGTGATTCCGGGCTGGTCAACTGCTATGGCCATTGGTCCCGTGGGTGCAGTTCATGTTTTATCACAGGAGATATAAGTGTTCTTCCTCCGATGGATGGTTAGTACCACCGCAGACGTTCACATCGGCTTACAGGGTTTTCCCCTATCCAGATATTTCCCAATAGCGGGCACCTCTCCATCTGGGATTAGCTCTAAGCTTCTGACTGATCTTCCGACATATGCGGTTGTGTAGAGCATGTAAGTGTGTGTGTAAGTCAGGGGTAGTATAGGACAAGAAATGGGAAAGAAAGATCGCGTGAGGTTCGTGGCCCATTTATTAGATTGCTGCTCGCACATTCGCTTAGTATTGATTGGAGAAACCACGGAAATCTACCGATCAGCGTAACCGGGTGTTAGAATTCTCCTCCAAACAGCAGGCTGAATTCGACCTAGCTACGTAGCTAGTGTCGAAAATCCTGCCACAGGACTCAAACCTTAGAATCTTCCGATCAGAGGCCCTTCAGTGACAACAGTTGTGTGTTTGTGTGTAAGTAAGAAGGTACCAGAGAAAAGAACTAGGAAAGAAAGATCGCGTGCGGTTCGTGGCCCATTTCTTAGGGTGCTACTCCCGCATTGTCCCGAGCTACCTCAGCCGGTTAAGCTAACCTGGGTTTCAGACAGATAAAAAATTAATTTTCACGATACATGATTGAAAAATGACACATCCTAACATTTTGTTTTCAAATTAACCTCGAAATTTTGCTTACCGCGTTCACAGAGCCAATCAAGCCCGCTTATTCTACTATCGGTTCCCTCTAACCCGTTGACAAACAGCAGTTTCCTTCACCAACTTCACCTCGCCGCGGAGTGGTCCAGCCGCCGGGAGGCAGTGCGTGCGCGATGCGAGCGCCCCAAGCGGCGAATGTTTGCTCGCGGCCAACCCTTCGCCCTGCCCCGGTCCGCCCTTCGCGACCTTCCCCTCGCGACCGTCAACAAACCGCAGCGTGACCGCGGACTCCATGAAAAGTGGGAAAACACTGGCGAGCCTGCGTAGACGGCGCCAGACCGCGCTGCAATCTGTTGGAATAGTGTTTCTCAAACAGTGTTTCTGTGGAACGCTAGTGTTTATAAAGAGTCGTGAGAGCTGATGCTCAGTTTGGTGGAAAGCGTTTGCGAGAATCTTTTGTTTTGTCGAGCGATGTGGCTTTTAGAAAATCCCTATAAAAATTCCTGAGTTCCTATGATCAATGAAGAGATTTAAGGTTCTGCACAATAAAGAAACACTGGAAACATTTGTTTAAGAATGTGCCATAAATGTATAGAATTTATTTTGAGAACATAATAATTCGAAAATTATTTGCTATTATTTCTCATTAGTTCCAAATACTAACCATTAAAGAAAATTGGTTATTGTGAAATACGTTTGTATTATTCTTTAACATACAATGCATTTTTTTAAAAGCCAGCAGACTTTGGCAACGCTAAAACCGTATTATTTTAGAAAAATAATATTTTTTATCATAAACAAATGCAACATTTTATTTCATCTCCAAAATATTGCTTGTAGTTCAGATGATATGAATAATTTTCACTAGAAGCACAGATAATTTAAAATATCAAATAAAATATCTAAAAGAACCAATTTAATACAATTTTTTTAGCAATGTAATTTGTTTTGAAATAGTTTAAGAAATTCACTTGATATGAAAAAATCAAATTATTGCGTCTTCAATTTTTATAAAGCTTTTGTTATAATATATTCAAGATAATCCATATCTTAATTCCATCACTACTATGTGTGCTATAGGACTTGGAAATTTAAAGTAGAAAATCAGAAAAATCTAAAATATGTATCTAAACGTTGTAATATTTAGTAGTCTCCCAACGTACCACAGTTTCAATAGAAGTGCAAACTCCACAAAACAAAGAATGCTTTCGTAAAATGCAGTCGAAATACAGCTGAATACGAATACAGTAATATGATACTAAAATCATTTCTGTTATTTTGAAATGATATATAGTTTCCCATCCATTACATGTCTGCAGAAATGAAACGTTTGCTATTTTAAAAGAAATGTACTATTTAGAGTTTGCTATTTAGTGAGATGTTCTATTCATGCGAGAAAATTTTGCCGTCTGAAAACAATGCATAATATTTTCTCTGGGTTAGCATATAACATTCGAGACATGTATCATACAGAGAATACATGTCATTTACAAACCGATCGAACTTATGCAGAGGGGGCGTACGATCTAATTTATTTGTGTTTGTTTTGCATATTTGTCAACGTTAAATACAGCAAACATAATAGAAAAATATCGGCAACTAATCAAAAGTGCATTTAAAATTTTGTTTCAACGATCTCATTGGACGGTCATGTAACTTAAGCTAGCGGCTACAGAGGATAAAATATTGTAATTTCACGGAAAAACTAAAGTAAACTCATCATATTTCAATCCTTTAATTAAATTCTAAATGTTTGAATTTATTAAACACGATGTATATCTGTGGTATTATATTCTAAATGAACACAGTGTAGTCGCCCATATTACGCAGATCGCTTTAAAATAAATTTTACCGCTCGCATATGAAGCCATAATATCGTCGTTTGCGATTTAAGCTCGCTCCGAGAAAAAGAACGAACGCATAAATGTCCCCAATATTTGTAAAAGCTCTGCTTATATCGAGTGAAATATACCTGTATCATTTTATTCATTCAAGGGATAAAATACGGACATTTCCGCATTCCAGGAATGTAGCGAGTGCATTAGTTATTTGTTACAAAGGGCATACCAATATATTACCACATATTAATTTCACAATCTGAAGACATAATTTGGAATTCAAACATCATTCAATTCTAAACTTCTGTATAATTGAATAGTTTCGATATTCTCTCATCTAATGGGCACGTTTGCTGGAAAGATAATAAAACTAAACTGAGGAAGCCTGTTAAATATTCACACACAAAAAATGTATTAATCGAAATGTCATGGACTCACTTTCCAACGACTGTTTTCTGTCAACACATTTACAAGGAAAAGAAATGAAAAACCTAAGAAATTTTGTGAATACCGACAATATTTATACATTAAAATATTTATAGAAATGTATTCAGAGTTTTAATATGAATGATATTTGACACGCTTTTTCATCAAACGTATGAACGATATTAAACACAGATTCATGAAATCAATATATTATTATATAAATATAGTGTCAATGCAAAATATTTTTCGTAATTATAACAATAATTCACATGTACATTTTTTCTAAATATTGCTACAATGTTGGGGTGTATTTACTTCAGAAAGGTAATATAAAAAAATATATTGGATTAACCAAATTACATTTGACCATCTCAAAGTTCATATCTAGAAAATAACCGATTGAGTGCCGAAGTTTTTCAAGCTGTAAAGAATACCACTTTTATCTGGACTCTACGCTACTCTTAATAAGAAGAAAAATATTTATTTAAAAAAATAGTCACTTAATACAATTTGTATGAATCTAAGTAATATTGGAATTTTAAACTCTAATCCGCCTTGTATCCTGTTTGAGCCAATATATTGAAGCATTGTGCTTTCAAAGTAGTAAACGTCCAATTTCCGTACATCATCCACTGCCCGTAAAATCCTACGTTGCAGCTAAGCTACGTTTCCAACGGCCTCATAAATATCCATAAAACCATCAAATATGCCAAGTAACAGAAAACCATTTATTTCCTCCCACAATATTCACTTAGTGGCCTGACACGTTCTTTGGCGTGCAAGTGGCGGCGAGGGCGGGGGTGGGGGTGCGGGAGGGCTGCAGACCAGCAAAACAAGCAGTCGAAAAACAGCGTCCTCGGCGGAGAGGAATATTGACGTGTACACGTCACAAGATCTATCAATCATGCGCCAACACCATTCGGCAGCGGCGGTGGGGGAGTTTCGGGAGGGGATTTGTGAGGAGGGGAGGCGAGGGAGGGGAGCGGCCACTGTAATTTCATGCCCCGCACCCCTCACCAAGACGGTTTCCCTCAACCCAGCTGGCGTTCCCTCCCGATTGTCTCTGATCAGAGGCCACAATTGTTCTACACCCTTTGCTTTACCCCAGACTAACAGCACCTCTCCGCACCAGGAGAGAAATTTAGAAGGTAATAGTTACATCATTTCCGAGTGCTCTGTTACCATTAACATCAGGATCACAGTCACTATCAGTCATCTCATCATTATTACCACCACCACCATCAACACGCATACCAACACCATCACCAACACCAACGCCAGCACCACCCACACCAACACCAGCACCACCAATATCAACACCACCAATACCAACACCACCAATACCAACACCACCAATACCTACACCATCAATACCATCACCACCAATATCTACAATACCATACTACACCACCAATACCTACATCACCAATACTAACACCACCAATACTAACTCCACCAATACCAACACCACTAATATCAACACCACCATTACCAACACCACCATTACGGTAAAAGGGAGGGGGGTAGATGATATTGAACTCACGAAAACGTGCGCCGACACCGCACACAATAAGAACAGTTAATTCATGAACGGGTTGAAGTGATTGTTCTCTATACCTCCCAGATCTCACCACTTTTTCGCGGACTTTCTGCTCTTCATTCTCGCCTAGCGCGACTTTCGTACTCTGTATTTAGACGATGTTCATTTTAACTTTCCCGCCCTTACCAAGGTACTTCTTAAGAAAGACCGTTGCAAAATCGTGCGTCGGAAAACGGCGAATTTTCGGTAGAAATAATGCTATTGACAGGCCATGATAGTGAAAAAGTGGATAAAACCAGTTACTAAATATAGAAAAAATTCTCTAACACGTGATGTAGCCACAATCCATGTTCTGTGGGTCCTTGATAGCAAAATATTGATTTACGGCAAAAAGTCTATCTGTACGTCTGTCAGTCGTCAATGGTCAACGCTAGCGCCTAAATCGTTCAGCCAATTTTCTTCAAAACTGATATTCCCCTAGCAATCTTAACAAACTCGAGGCTTTGGGGAGTTTCAAACGGAGACTTTGATTTGCGATGGTACTTTACATGACTCGCTAATTTACCTTCCCTAAGCGTCGGCCTCGAGTTGGAACCATATGGCGCTTCTGTGGCGCTAGTAGTATGAGTGATGGCGAGTATCTGAGTTCGGGACTCTAAGTGGGAAAAAATGTTGCTGGTTGAAATCACTTTAGGTACAATAGAATGGAGCAGTTAGAAATAATGCGAGAAAGTATGTGATTTTGAAGCACCACTAGTTTATGAAGATTGAGCCCACTTCAGTATATATCCTTCTACATGGGAGTAAATATTACAGACACCATCTGGTTTCGATTCTCCTGATGGAACTGCTAAGAACGTATAAATTCCTATCGTTAAGGTTGAGGTCACAGATCCCGTCGCTGTTCCCCGCCTTGGCCGTTCTCTATTAGCGCTGTGCGCGGCTGCTCTATAACGCGGGGCCTGGGGCTCCGAAACGGCCGCGTGGCCGTTACACCCCGCACGAACAATCAATGTTATTACCGCGCGACCGCGGCTGCGGGCGCGGGCGCGGTTCATGTGAGTGCGTGCGCGTATTCATACGCGATGTGGGTAGGCGGGTGGGTTGGCGATGCGTGGCTTAGAGGCGGTTCGCTATTTACGACGTTGTTTGTTCCTTAACCTCCTCGTTAGGGCACGTGGAAACGGAGGTAGGGGCGGTGATGGGAGAGATAGAGGCGGTGATGGCACAGCTAGTAGCGGTGATGGTGAAGGTAGTGGCGGAAATGGTACAGGTAGTGTCGGTGACGGCACTGACAATAGAGGTAACGGTAGAGAGAGTAGTGGTGATAATAGAGAATGGCCAAGGTAGTGAAGGTGATGGCGAAAAAGGTGATGGATTACGATGTAGTTGGAAGTTATAGCGGAGTCGGTGATTGTGGAGGCGGGTGTTGGGTCATTTGAGGCTGCGCTGGTGGCGGCGACAGAGATAGAGGCGGTAATATCACATGGAAGAGTGGGGACAGCACACAACAGAGGTGGCGGCAGAGATAGCAGCTGCGATGGCAGAAGATGGCGGAGATGGCACAGAATGAATGGCGATGATGGCAAAGGAAGTGACGGTAATGGCTGAGATAATGAGTCGGAGATGTTGGATGTTATAACCAGGGGAGGTGGCTCATAGTATAAATTGATATCACTGCAGCGCCTCTGACCAGAGGTCCTAGGTTCGAGTCCCGACGGTGGCAGGATTTCGACACTAGAGTAGATAGCTAGGTCGAGTTCGGTCGCTGTCTGGAGGAGAAAGCTAGCAGCCAGCTGCTCTGAATCGGTAGTTTTCCATTGTTTCTCCGATAATACCAGGGGAATGCCGGAGCAGCACCCTAACAAACAAGCCACCGACCGCGTGGGATCTTTCCTTCTCATTCTTTGTCCAATCCTACCCCATTCTTTCACACCTACATGAACTACACTACCACACATGCTGGGAGACCGGTCGGGTGCTTAGAGCTTTCCCCGGCTTGTGCGATGCCCCGCTGGTAGGAGATATCTGGTGAGGGAAAACACCCGCTTAAAGACCGTAGGTCGGCGTCGGTTCTCGCCATCCAGATGGGGAACATACGCCTCCTTCCGAGCAAAAAACAAACAAGCAGAACAAGGAAAACACACTTGCCCTACACTTATGGTGCTAATGACCATAGTAGTTGACACGTCCGAAATCACAAATCAATTAATCAATCAAAGCGCCGATGGCAGAGAATGGCGGCGTTGGCACAGAATGGCGATGATTGCAAAGGTAGAGGATGTGATGAGTCGGGGATGTTGGATGTAATCGCGATGGCGGCGAGAGAGGAGGCAGTCATGGGGTGCTCGAGGCCTCTGGTGGCGGCGCGCGGCGGTGACGTTGGCATCGGCTGGCGGCGGCGGCGGAGGCAGCGGCGGTGGCGGAGGGAGCGGCGGTGGAGGCGGTGATGGCGGAGGTGATGGGGTGGAGGCGGTGTTGGCAGAGGTGGGGATGGCGGAGGCGGTGGTGGTTGAGGCGGCGGCGGACGCAGCGGTGGCGGGGAGCAGCGGCGGTGGAGGCGGTGATGACGGGGGTGAATGGGGGTGGAGGCGGTGGTGGCGGAGGTGGGGATGGCGGAAGCGGTGGTGGTTGAGGCGGCGGTGGAGGTGGTGATGGCGGAGGTGATGTGGGTGAAGGCGGTGGTGGCGGAGGTGGGGATGGCGGAGGCGGTGGTGGTTGAGGCGGCGGCGGAGGCAGCGGCGGCGAGGGCCGCGGCAGCGGAGGCAGCGGCGGCGGAGGCTGTGGTGGCGGGTGATGCGAGGCGCGTGGGTGGAAGTGGTTTGTTCGGCGGCCAGAGAGCGCTCTTGTGGGAGGACGAGGCGGCGGCGGTGGCGGCTGCAAAGCGGTGCTGTAATGGCGGTGCACTTTCCGCGATGCGAAGAGCGTAATTGTGGGTAAATGCCTCCATGCAATATGAAGAAGTGGGGCGCAACAAAAGGGTAATTGTCGGAGGCGAATTGCTGGAAGTACCAGAAAGATGAAAGGACGTTGGAAGTACACAATGCTACGTGTTTATTTTGTCTTCTTTTAAACATTTCTATCCATTCGGAATACTCTTATTTTACTTAGATTGTTTATTTATAAATCGCGATTATGTATAATAAATTAGTAACAGTTTAAATACACTGAACACTATCTATTCATGAGAAAGGAATTAATATCCGTAGATTTAATTATGGTGCATAAATGAAAGGTAGCAAACATGTTACTAATTACAAATTAATCGTTTAATCAAGTGAATTATAAATGCAAACATTATGTTGTGTTTTTTAATACAGTACTTCGTTTCAGCTTTTCTGATCATCTCCGAGTAATTTTGAAAATATTTCACAAATTAAATTGCGTAAATCGTAGATAAAATGAAACATTATGGCGGAATTCATGAAGACAAAGTGCAAAGGTGGAGACTAGACGTTATCAAAATAGCAAAATTAATACTTTTGTAGTATGACGTTTAAGGAATTTGTAAAATTAACATAAAATATGTTTGCCCAGTTTTAGTATCCCATGTATGACATAATCCTTTAAAATTGAACAACCTGCTTTGATATATATGAAACAACCTCTCAGAAAATATAAACATTTAATATTTAAACTAATTTAAAACATAATTCATTTCTCTCGCAATGTTCTAAGTTCATCAAGAATGCATAACGTTTTTCTCTTCTTAAAAGCTTAAAAAATACAAACAACCAATAGAACAAGTGTGGCAACCAGCGATTTGTAATCGGTAGTGGTGGAAGTAAATAGCCACCTTAATGCTCGTGAAGCATTCAAAAGAAATCAGAAAGCTAAAATATTTACATTTGCAACTATGTCCAAAATTAATTCTGATTCTTCATAAATGTATCATGATCTTACTAAAAATATCATGCGCTTGTCGTTTATAACGTAACTCTATTGCGTTCGTAAAAATGCACAAAGCCGTAACGTTGTTGCACTTGCTTTCTCCAACTTGTTAGCGAAATATTCGCTCGTGCAATGCAGTATCTCATAATCAACTAGTGGCATAAAATGATATTCTGTCAGCGTTTTTGAGCAGGCTGTCATCAGGCGGCTAAAACATTTAAGCGCTCAGCGTGGCAAGAGCCACTTATGCGGAATGCTCGTTACGCTAGACACTCGTATCTATCTATTTACGCAACCGCCCACAGCACGGCGGACGAAACACCGCCGGCGCGGTCCGCTAATGAAAATCGAGCTAGACTGTGCGATCCCGCTGGTGGGGCACTATCAATCATTCAGCAGGATCATCCCACACTATTACTTACAGCGCGAGCGCGGACGGCGGCGGGAGAACATTATGACAATCACTCGAGCGCCCCCGTTACCTGTCCTTCCGCGGAGGGTCACACCGGGGCCTTTTGCGACATCGGCCGCCATGCGTGGGTGCACATACAGATGCAGGGCAGTTAGGGGAAACCAAGAGGTAGAGGATTTTTTTCCATAAATTTAGCAAGAGGTTATATCCACTTTTTCCTCACCAGACTCCAGCCATAAGAGTTTTTCTGGTGAAAATTACCCGTTTTCCGGCGCACGATTACATAACTTTCTCTTCTTATGAAGTATTCGTAAGGCGAGAAAGTAAAAAAAGGAGGCGTGACGACGAGCATGAGAACACAAAATCATAAGAGAAAATATAAGCAAAATATAACGAACTGAGCATCTCGGTCTTGCGTACAATGATCCACCGATCAATAGATTCAGAGTAACATTGCGATATTCTGTTATCATTTAATGTCTTTATCAAGTAACTATGCTGCACCCCCTTATGTAATTTAATTTTTTTACCGTTTTTGACATCAACAAAATAAATACATGACTAAATAAAATAATAAATAAATAATTATAAAATATTGTAACGAATATGTGAGGTGTTTCAGGAAGTAAAATCATAATCTATCTTCTTTGTCATAACCATTATATATTCTGCAGTGGAATTTGACAGTAGGTCTTTAGTAACAGTAAACAGAATCTAGGAAGTTATCTTTTTCTTTAACATGTGCGTTTGCGAAAGCTTTGACTGGTGTGAAAGAAGAAAGAAAACAAATTAAACGTCGCTGCGCACTTTAAAAGCGACTACAGTAACGCAACGGAAAGCTCTCGTGAACGAGCTTTCAGTCAGTTCCTTTGATTGACACGTAGTTACGACCAACATCACACAAAACTCCTGAAACAATTGTGAACATTTTAATTCGACCTCACGCAGGTCGTCCATGACACACAAATTAATTGGTTGATGGAAGTGTCAAGCAGTGGTGATGTGCATTTTGAGTGCAACAGTGTTTTTAACACTCCCCATTCATTTTTAATGAGTATTTAGTAAGGAAATAAGTGAACAGTAGGTAGACTTCATTTTAGTCACTGTCATGTGTTATATATTACTAATATAAATTTTACCCTTGATATGAACTACTGTTGAAACGGAGAAATTTTGTGATCCAAGAGGAACTGAGGTAGACTGAAAGACGTAAAATTAGAAAATTAGAATAGACGTGGAGAAAAATAGAAAACTATGTATAGGCTTACAAACGTAATTATTGGAATGCAATGACTGATGCCAAGAATAAACATGGTAATCATGTAATTTTTGCTTACCGAATTTGAGAAAATTTCACGTAAAACTCACTCGACTACTATCCATTAAAGTTTCTATGTGCTGTAATTGAGACTCAAATAGAAATAGCAAGTAAGTAGATTATATCAATATAGTAATGGATGCAATGGTTAACTGAGGCATGGAAGAGACAGAAGAACTCTGAGAAGGACAGTTGAAACTCAAGGAAATGTCAGAGCTTAGAACTCTAGAGGCCAAAATCTTGCGCGCTTGCCGATATGTTTGGGCTAAGTTCCTTCTCAAACAAGGAAGGTACTAGCCTTCTCTCAAGAGTCTTACAAAGACCACACATCCAGTTTTAATGGCCTACTTGAGTTGGAGAATACATTTATAGAAAATATTAATGGCGATTAGGTAAAGCAATAATGATAAATGGAAAAAAAGGAACCCATGAGAATTATATAAACAAGTTGAACGAACTCTCACAAAAGGAAGAGTATAGAACGGAGATTAAGAGTATAGAACGGAGAACTTTAAACTGACCAAAACTAAAAATGTATTCATATTTATAAAGCGAGGTCGTAAGTTTCAATTAAATTATTTGCCGCCATCAAATTTTAAATGATATCGATGACGATGACTGTGGAGCATAGGCAGAAAGAAGGCCATGGGGATATACAAATAATGCATTAATCACACCCAAGAACGAGTGCAGAATGAACGCAAGAGTGCGCTGGCGGTGGCTAACGATATAATAAAAAGGCTATAAATACCATTATCTATTCATTTTCATTTCAAAATATGAGCTGGAGGAATATCTGATGAATTGTTTGATTCTTGACTGCCACTGCTAAGATCATTATTACCGTAGATGTATTGCATATTCGGGAGGGGGCTGTGATCTTCTTCCCGCTCGAGGGCGAGATCCGGCGTCGACCTACAGGTCGGCTTGCGAGGGATGGGGCGGTTCTACGAAGGTATCTCCCCCAGTGAGTACCACTACAGCCAAGACAAGCTCTAAGCTCCCGACTCGTGTCACGACATTTGTGATAGTGAAGTGCTTATAAATCTAAGTGCGTGTAAGTAAGGTGTAAGAGTAGGACAACAAAAAGGAAGGAAAGAACACGTGGCCCGTTTGGCCCGTGTGTCCCGTGTGGCCCGTGTGGCCCGGCCCACAATGGCCCGTTTGTCAGTGGCACTGCCGTGGCATCAAATGATCCCTACGCCATCTAAGACTGATGAATAAATTCGTAGATCGTCAGCCCCGTGGCTGAGATCGCTACGTCAGTAGTGCCGTAGTGATCTCAGACCGAGGGGTCGCGGATTTGAGTTCTGCCTCGGGCATGGTTGTGTTCGTCCTTTTATCCCTATCATCACCATATCGTTTGATCCTCATATCATTACGTTATATCCAATAGTGGTCTCTAATGACTTAGTAGTTGATGCCATCTTACACAACAAAAAAATGGTAGATAATGATGACGAAAGAGTATACTGTCTAAGTGCAGCTCAGTGTCAGTTTTGCCCCTAACTTTGTAGAGACTCTGACCAGGAGATCGTAGGATTTGAGTCCCGACGGTGGCGGAATTTTCGACCATAGCTAGATAGCTAGATGGAATTCGGCCGTTGTCTGGAGGAGAATTCTGACGGCTGATTCCTCTGAGCAGTTCCTAGTTTTTCATATTTTCTCCGATCAACAGCAGCGAATGCCGAAGCAGTAGCCTAAAATCGGGTCATGAACCGCGCGCAATCTTTCCTTCCTTTTCCTTCTCCTTGCCTCACCTCTTACTTACACTTACATGCGCTTCACTACAACACATATCGAAGACCAGTCAGGAGCTTAGATTAACTCGTGGCTGGGGTGCTGCGTCACTTGGGGAGATACCTGGAGGTAGGAATACCCCGCCAGCCGGCGTATGCGTCGGCGCTGGATCTCACATCTAGAGGGACGTCACCGGCACATCCCGGATTAGAAAGAGAACACAAACGTAAATAATGACTATAGCGGTTGACGTGCCAGGATACGTCAATTAATCGATCGTTCATCGAGGCCACTCTGACTAGGTCCTAGAGTTCGAGTCCAGACGGGGGCGGAACTTTCGCCCCTAGCTGGATATTTAGACGTTGACTGGAGGATAATTCTAGTGGCTTTAAAGCAATAATGGAACAATGGAAAGCGTTTCAGAAGGTCTGGAGAGTCTCAGAAGGAAAAAGAATGATTCGTGATTCCGGGCGCGTCAACTACAGAGGTCATTAGTTCCGTTAGTGTAGTGCGTGTTTTTCAACGGTCGGTGGCGGTGATCTTTTCCCCGCTGGATGGCGAGATCCGGCGCCGACCTACTGTCGACTAGCGGGGTTTCTCCTCAACCAGGTATCTCCCACCAACCGGGCACCGCCCAGACGGGACAAGCTCTAAGCTGCTGACTGGTCTCCCGGCATGTGTGGTAGTGTAGTGCATGTTAGTGTAAGTGTGTGTGTGTAAGGAGTGAGGTTAGGATAAGGAAGAGGAAGAAAAGAACGCGCGCAGTCCGTGGCCCGTTTGTTAGGGTACTGCTCCGGCATTCGCGTAGTGTTGATCAGAGAAAACACGGAAAACTATCAATCATAGTAGCCAGTCGCAAGAATTCTCCTCCAGACAGCGAGTGAATTCGACCTAGCTGACAAGCTAGTGTCGAAAATCCTGCCGCCGTCGGGACTCGAACCTAGGACCTCTCAGTCAGAGGGACAGCATTGACATCAGTTGACACACTGAGCCGTATCCGCCGGTGAAGGAAAAACAGAAGCCGGACGTTGATCGTACGGAAACGAAGCGTGCACAGCCACCGCGAGCGGCGGCGCGGGCAACAACGAGGCGCATGTAGCGGCGCGAAGTGCCCGATATCCAATTATCGACCTGCGGCGAGCGGCGCTCCGCCCTCGCCGCCCACGCCGCGCTGCGGTCAAAACAGCCCCAGGTGCCCCGCAGGGGGGGCGCAGCCTCCGCCCGCCCGCGCGCGCGCCCTTTGGGCACGAGAGAGAAAAGGGCAGGGCCCTTTTGGCCCGCGCGGCGCGGGATAATTACACGCCCACGCCTCCGCGCCTCCGGACTCGCTCTTCGCGGACGGGGCTTTCTTTGTGGAGACCAGGGTCCTGCAACTCTCCGTCAAAACTGGGGACAAAGCTGCGGGGTTCTACTACAGGAGCGCTAGTGTCGCCACGTGCAGCTGCAGGTGAGGCTCGCCAACTTCCGCACATAAAAATTGGCTGATATCTGATCAATGCGAAAAGTGTCTTCTAAATGCTCAATTATTTATTATAGATACAACTAACAAAACGCTGAAGAAAGCGGAACGTCAATGCTATATTTTGTAACATTTCGCGCCTGCTTGCGTCTCGTGAACCTACACAGCAGCCACGCACGTTTTAAGTATCGTTGGCAGCATTTCATGTTTTAGTTCCTGTAAGAAGGTGGTGCAGGGGAGGGCGCCACTGTAACGGTCTCCACCACGTTAGATGGGAGTTGAAAGGCCCTGGTCGAGACGGGGCGACGCCAAGCGACCGACGTGATGGCCCGACTGCGCGGCCATCTGGCGGCTCGAGCCAGCCCGATGTCACGAGGGGACGATGGGAAATAAAGTGGCTGGGAATTGGACGATTCGACAGGCCGGATCACGCTGTGGAAATTTTCGGGGGATTATTGTTGAATCACAATCGGGATAGTACGGTGATGCAATCTCCGTGAACCGCATATCGTTGCTCACCAATATTTAGTTACACTATTGATTTGCGACCTCCATGTTGTTTACACCTATGATTTTTTTGTCCGTTGTATCATATTCATGTACGAGTTACTCGATGAAATGACATTAATTCATTCACTGAAAGCCAGAAGACGCATTTAATTAGATCTTTGCTAACAATTATAATGAGGAAGAGTCTGCCTGAATAGTAAATGGACTTGGACCTGCGTTCCAACTGCTTAGAATGAAATCTGTGGGTTCGAGTCCCACGTAACGCATCGAACTGATTTTGTCGTGTTTTGCCTAGTGTTATTATCTATTTACTAGCGTACCCATGCGAGAACTCTCGCATGTTAAAACCCACCCTTTCCCTATCCATTTGTTTATCCTTTCAATTAAGAAGGAAAGTTGTTAATGAAACATGTTTATTTTTTTAATGTATAAATGTAACTTCTAATGTACGTACAGAATATCAAACAAAAATAACAATACAATTGATGTTGGAAACAAATTTTCAATAAAAGTTTATTCAGCATAATAGAGAGATGTTCTCGGAACAATTCATGCTTCTTTAAAAACAACTTTGAACAGATTATTCACTCCTCCTTGAGAGTTAACTTTTCGCTTTCCTTGATAATCACAAACATAATAAAAAAAGCTTTTACTCTTCAGAAAGCAATGCAAAGTAAAGTAGTGCGTAAATACCGATGGAGCAAGAACAACCCTACTCTGTGCAATATTACTTGAATTTCCTTGATTTATTATGAGGAATAGAGGGGGTTTTGGAGAGTTCAGGGTGCCAGCTTGCTGGGGTGCGAAAATTGAAAAATTATTTGTGAATTAAAAAGTATTGGATTATTTTCAGCGTTCTTACGTACTTCAAGAAAAGCGATTCCGAGCCAAAAAATAAACTAATATTTTCACCTTTGAGTACTAAATACAATTTGTTACCATTGGAAACAATTTAGTAAGCTTAGACTTCACTTCGGTACATGGGAATGTTACTCAAACGATGTTTACATATTGAATATCTTAACGAACCGACACCTTGAGTTTAATATCAAACAGTGTATTATTTACAATATGAGTTTGCAGCTGGGCGTTGATGTACATACTTCCAGACACCACCAACATTTAAATCGTGCCTTTAGACTGCGAATGTTGGTAGTAGTCGAGTGACTTCTCCTATTCTTTCTATAATTTTAAATTTACTTGCTTTTTTAAATTAATTCAGGTAGTATTGTAGGACATCGCGATTTGATTTTTGTTTTCATTTATTTCAAGCTATTTTACTATAGCTAATTTAAAAAGATTGTTCTTTGTGTTGTGCCATACACAAGTTTTCCCCTACTACCTCCGCGTATCCATGCGAGAACTCTCACATGTTAGACCCTACGTTAGATCCCTATCCTTATATTTCCATTTTAAGAGGGGAAGTAGTAAACAAAACGTGTTTATTTGTTTAAAAATATATAAAGGTAACATGCAATGTACTAACACAATATCAAATAAAATAAAAAATAATACAATTGATGTTTAAAATAAATTTTCAATAAATATTTATTCAGTATCATGGAGAGTTTTCTTGGAACAATTCACAGCACTTCTTTAAAGACAACATTTGAAGTAATTATTCAGTATCCTTTGACGGCTAGCTTTTAGCTTCTTGTGAGTCACAAAATATTAGAAAAGCTTTTTACTTTTGAGAAAGCTACGTGTCTGAACCCGCTGACTTTAAAAGTTCATCGAATGATAAAGAAAATTCTGGTACAGGTAAAACACAGTCTTCACTCTTCTCTGTGCACCCACATCCCTTCTCAATTAGGTACACTTACAGACACCGGAAAAACGATAACTGGTTGGTTTCACTACACGCAAAGAAACAATATTCATAGGTATCACGCAACTCTAATAGTTGTTGCTAGCTAGTTGCTACTATAATAGTTATTCTAGTTGTTGCTGGAGAGCAAATCTTGAATTAATGATTATGCAAATAAACCTCGTCAGACTGCACAAACTACGGTGTTAAAAGAAAGCGTAAATATTGTCGAATCTAAGCCTTCTAAGCCTGTCGCCACAAAAATTGCTATCAGCAGGAAGGGCTGAAATATTGAGGTGGCCTTGATAGTATTGAAGCGTGGAACCGAAATGTTAATTAAATGGATCGGGAAATATCTCATCTTATAGATTACGGTATGAAAAACGTTTCTTTGAGGCCTTTTGCTTCAAAATTTTAGTTATTAAGGGCTTAAAACGCATTATTTAGAAGTTATTTGACGAAAACTTTGGTAAGTGTTGCTGGTTGCATTTGACTTGACTAATTGGATGCGTTTTTTTTAACAAATCCTTCATATTTTCAAAGTCAAAGTGCAATTCGTCAAGTCTCCGTGAAATTCTCTTTCTTTGGAGACCTCATTTATAAAGATTGGCTGCGTGTGAGAGCCGGAACGCAAAGGTATATTACTGAAATAATACATGAGACGATTTATTAATATTTGTTTCAATTGTAAAAGTTAGAAATAACTACTGTTCCTGGCTAATAAAATAAACGCATATGCACCAGAGGCGCTTCCTTTCAATTGGTTGTATTGAACTTTTTCAAGTTAGAGCTGAGTTTTTAGTATGACAAAAATTATAAAATTTCAGTATTACTTAATTATTTCCGATACTGCAAGAAAGTATATGCTGGTGTAGCGCCTCTAGTTTTTCTTGTGAGTGTTTTACTCTCATGTCGACACAGCGTGGCGACGTGGCGAGGCGTTCCGTGGCGGGGAATTCCATGGCAAGCGAACCTCGTGGCAGCTATTTGGGTATGGGCGGAAAGGGATTACCAACAGGTAATCGCCTAGCCGAGCATGAAGAGAAAGGTGCCCTAGAGAAAGCATCCAGAGACTGAACAAAGGGCAGACCATTCTAGAGGCATGGCGGGGGAGGCGGCGTGACGTAGGAGGTCACGTGAGCCTCCAGTATATAAGAGAGCAGACGAAGAGAATGGGTGGGTTCAAGAGAAGGAGTAGGAACCTCGTGCTCATGCACAAATTTGCGCCAGGTGCAGCAGCGAGCAGGGCTCGCGAGGCAAGTCAAGTGTTGACGCGCCTGCGGGGACTTTGTGTCCCATATGTGACTGCAGTTACGTAGGAGTGATGCTGTTTGCGAGCTCCGAGTGAGGTGTGGTTGAGATCCACCATTCACACATCAATCAGTTAAGATCGCTTCTGCGATCAAGGCAGATCACGGATTGATGCGCCTGTAAAGACTTTGTGTCCGACTGTGACATCCGGTCACGGAAGCTGGGCTTTGCGCGCGCTTCGAATTAACGAGTGGCGAGTGCCACTAGTTAAACCTATTCTCAATCGGGTTTAATATCGCTCCCGCGATCAGGGTATAGTAGAAGGTCTATCAGAGCGATTGTATAAAATGTAACCATTTAACTGTACGTATTTGTTTGTATTATAACTGTATATATGCAAGGTCTGTGTCTGTGTTCGCTGTGAGTACCCATGACGTCACAGGTGGCATGGGGTATGACGTCATGTGGCGTGGTGTGTCATGGTGGTGTGGTGGTGTGAGGGGTGGTGGTGTGGTGTGGTGCGGTGGGGTGTGGTGTGGCGTGACGTCACGAGGCTTGGCGTCGGGTGGCGTGGCGTAGCGTGGCGTGCTGTGGTGTGGCGTGCTGTGGCTTAGCGTGGCGTGGCGAGGTGTGGTGTTGTGAGGAATAGTGGTGTGTTGTGGCTTGGCGTTGCGGCGTGGCGTGTCGCAGTGAAGCGTGTCGTGTCGTGTCGTGGCGTGACGTGGCGTGGCGTGGCGTGGAGTCGCGTGGCGTCGCGTGACGTGACGTGACGTGGCGTGGCGTGCCGTGGCGTGACGTGCGTGGCGTGGCGGTGTGTGACGCCGGCGACGCCGGCGCCAGGCGTCGCGGCGCAGAGCATCCCTCCTGAGGGACCGCGCGGAGGCGGCGCGGCTGGGAGCTGCAAAAAGCGGACACGCGACGCGCGGCAAAAACAGCGGCGGGCGCACACTTCCCGCGACGCGGCCGCCAGTTGCAAGGAGGCGCGCCCACAACCGCAAGCTTGCGGCGATGGACAGATAAGCGAGTTTATTGCTTGTTGTAGACGGGGTACTAGTGTTGGAGATGGTGGTTGCGATACCGTAATGGATGTGCAGCGATTGTGAATCTTAGATATGCTGGTGGTAGTGGGTATGGTGGTGTGGGTGGTGGTGGTGATAGCACCAGAGACAGCGTTAGCGACGGTAAGAAAGACGATTGCGACAACGATCGCGACAATGATACCGACGATCGTGGCAACGACGATAGCGATTGCAATAATTGAAATGTAAGTATAGATGGAACTAGCGGAGGTGCATGGAAGTAGTAGTGGTAGCGGAAGAGGAAATTTCGCAACGATGTTGATAAAATGAACAGTGTTCATAGGTCTCTCACAAAAAACTAACTGAAATACTAAGATGAAAACAATAATATTATAAGTAACTATCAACAACCACAACCGCAATTCACATGACAATAATAAAACTTAAAGTATCTGCCAACATGACGTTCAGTAACAAGAATGATTGTGATGGAGATAATATTATATTCCACACAGAGAGAGAGAAGTCGCAGTAATGAGAGTGGAAAACGACAGGCGTGGAAGAGATATGAAAGTAACAACGGAAGTTTGAGAAATGACCACGTATGACTAGAACGAAAAGACAAAAATAACAAAACATTGCACAAACCGATCGTCAAGAATGCGGAAAATAAATAAAAATAAGTTAGTAGACTGAAAGTCACAAAAATACAATTACTGTTGCGGACGATGAAAAACTACGACGAGAGCGAGGCAATAATTCACCGTTACGAGCATTTCAAACCTTGAGCCATACCTGGACACTATTACTAGAGGCAATACATTTAGGCGCTTGAAGATCAGTGGCGAGGTCTCTACACTGTTCACAATCGTGACTCCCCTCCTCTTCTCTTTTCTAACATTACTAGTAATTGTTCAACTTTTGGATCTGCATATTGTAAGGGGGAATATGCGGTAATTGCCACGGAGTTGAGACTGACGAGGGTTGGGACCCGCCTAAGTAAATTCCCTCTACAATAACGGCGGGTTCATGGCGTATTCTTGAGTACATAGGGAAACCACTGCAGAGAATGAGAATTTTCTCTGGCGTCCTGAGTTACGAACTGTGAAATGACTGCGCGAAAAAAATGAGCGTGTTGCTTTATTTTCAGACTACGTCCTTTCTCACATCCGCAACCTCGTCCACAGCCTCGACTCGCCTCGCTGTAATCATGTGGATGAAATAACAAGAACAAAGAGATTGTAAACACAAGGAAGTTAATTTGCTGCGATAAGCAATATACTTGTCTCCGAAAGTCATAGAAAAAAATCCACTGCTCAATCGAAAAATGTGGAATAACAGCTGCTCCACCACCACCATACCCACCAGGAACTATCATCCCGTGGTTCAACGTAATGTCGCTACGCATTCGGTACCTTTGACAGTTGATGCTCTTTGGGCACGAAATGTGCCAATGCACAGGGTGCCAATTGTGTATCAGTAGCTAATGGTTTTTGCCTCAGTCGTTCTTGCATTTGTGGAATCCCCCCAATCAGAAAAGAGCTTTGTGTTAAGCTCCACTAGTGGAGGGGCGCGGCCCCTCCCCTTCCCTTTGCCGGGCGGCGGGAGTTAAAAACCCGAGCCCGGCAGCGGAGCGCCCCCACTCGTCACAAACACACACACAAAGAGGTTCACACCGCCAAAACAACTCACACTACAAACTAAAAAACTTAAGTGGGCGCGTAACGCTACATACCTAGGCGTCACTATTGATCAAAGGATGCGCTGGCATTTACATTCGAACTAAACTTCAGCTTAGAGGTCGGCTCTTACAACCTCTTTTGAGGGAACCTACACTCCCCTTGGAACTTCGCATGGCACTTGCTGTGGTCAGCATTTGAAGCTGGCGCGCGCGCAGCTGTACGCCGCGCGCCACGGAGCTCGCCGACGCGGAACGCTGGCCAGCGAGCGAGTAAGCCTCGAGGCGAGGCTAACCTGGTCCGCGCCGCCCCTATTTAGGCGGGAGCAGGTGGCGGCCAGGGTAGTAACGCGGTAGCGGTCTGAGAGTCACCGAGCCACAGCAGAGAGGCAGCGCAGCGGAGTCGCTGGGAGGGAACCTGCAGCCAGGGAGAGAAACACACGCAGAGAGGCCGCACCAGTAGTCGTGCGGAATACGTCGCGACTGCCAGCCTGGAGGCGCCGTGCTTGGTGATGCATGGCGAGATTGCGTGCGGGAATTGCACGCGGCGGTGTCGCGCAGTCAGCCGTGTGGAACAGGAGTAGTGCTAAGTGACGCACTGGAGAGATTCGGGCTTGGACGTTAATGCCAGCCGGAAGAGAGTCACTCCTGTATATTGGATTGTGTAGTGTAAATTGATTGATTGAAGGAATAAATAAATAGTTGTTAAGAGGACGTGCTTTCATTCATTGGCAAACATAACAGCACTCTATAAAGCGTGTTGCCGGCCAGTAGCCACCTACGCAGCAGCAACGTGGTGGACTACAGCACAGAAGTACAAGCATATACTTGAGCTAGTTCACAACAGAGTTCTGAGACTCATAGCACGCCCTCCGTTTCGGAGACGGTTGAAATTTCTCAGGAAGAAACTGGACATTGAGTTCTTCACTCAGTGCTTGAGACGGCTTTCTTTTAATGAAGCCTATCAAGCCTTTCAAACCAGCGAAGCACCGACAACGCTAAAACAACTAGCTCGACATGTCCTTACTATAGGACAAAGACGACAAGCTCCTCCCTCGGATATCGTGAGGGCCTAGTGCAACACAGTACAACAAAACTCAGTCACTAACATGACTAAGCACAAAAGCCGATTTGGCTAATGACCACACGGTCCGACACGAACGCACACCAGCAACTTACACTTAGCAGTAAAACGCGAAATGCGTGAGAACTGCAAATCACACTCGGCTAAGCCGAAACAAAACAAAAAACCGACCGTCCCTCGATTGGCACGTTGGGTGAAGCATGTGAGTGACTTGAAAAGAAGGGGCGCTCCTTTTTCAAAAAAAAATGAAAAACGAGCGCCCCTTCTCTCCAAGTGACTCACATGCTTCACTCGACACGCCACCGTTCGTGGCGTGATCTTCTTCAACCAACGTGCTACTAATCAATGGCAAAATCGGCGTCCGGTCCTGTCTAAATGAGTAGATAGCTTCATTTAATTAATTTGTCTACTTAATAACAATTTTAATAAATTATATTTCTTCGTTATATTTGGTTTTGTAAGTTTCTCCGAAACGATGTGTTATTTATTATTTTATACCTAATACTAGCCACATTTCTGTGATCTGTAAAATGTATTAACATTAAAAATGTACTGATGAATAGTTATAAAGAATATGTTAGTATATTTAAGAGCAAAACTCCAACACCATGTGACCAATCTCCATGAAAGTTGGCACTTATACATGTTTTTTCACCGAGAAGGTTTACGTGCTGTTAAATCTGTTATAACTACACTATATGCCGCTGTAGAATAAAACTAAATACTTATGTCAAATGCACCCCGCAACACATACAGTAAGATTTTTTGAATCTATATCGTTAAATAACTCCTAAATGATGCGTTCTGTGGCTTTAAAAAGTAAAATTTTGAGGCCGAAGGTCTTCAAGAAACGTTTCTCACACCGTAATTTACAGAATAAATACTTCTTGAACATTCTATTACATTTTTGCTGGTCCGGTGCCTTCCTATATTTCCTCACCTGCTCAGAGATGTGCTGAATCTGCAATTAAATGTGAATGAGAAGAACAGAGAGTGGTATAGACAGAGAGACAGGGACAGGGTTAGGGAATGAGAGTTTGATGGGAAGGGAAAGAGGGAGATGAAGGGCAGAACAACGTCTGACGGGTTTTTCTAGTGAAATTTAAAATTGGCGAATCTGTTTGATACCGTTCCAACAGATATTTCGTTTGCAGCGTAGCGTCGTCTGAGAAGGGAAGCACCAATCGCTAGATGTGGCAGCACTTGATGGGCCGAAAGCTACGTAATCGAAATCAGTTTTGCTGTGGTTCACTAAGTGAATGCTGCGAAGGGGCGAAAAATAAAACTTCCAATAAGCAATTTAATGACTTGATAAACAAAATGTTTAATTTAATCCTAATTAATATGGCGAATATTTTAAAGTACATTGATAAATAGTTTCGAGACTTATTGAATAGGAAGGTACCGAATTATTAACTGTAAATTAGAAAAGCAACAAATGAATTAAAGAAACATCTCCAGAGTAAATCTATTAAACTGCTAAATAAATTATTGAGATATTAAAGTACTACAGATAGGTAATTTGACTCATTTGTTTTTGCTTTTCCCTTGGAATCTTTAATGATGGGAACAAATAATTCACCTCAAGACAGTTGCAAAGTTTGTATCCAGTTATTGTCCAAAATGAAGATTATCATCAATGCTTCATACAATTCCATGCACGAGGAGAATTTTCATCAAAGAGATCAAGAATTCGTTAAATCAGACAGGCCATACATTCCAGCTACATACTAATGAATATACGGGAATGGGAAGTGAATGGGTTTCGCTATTTTAGCGAATTCGCTATTTTAACGAACGGCCATTAATCTACTCACTTCTGGCAGATTTATATTGTTTTGTTAGCAAATCCGCCTAACATGGCGTTACAATAAGGAAAAGAAGTGAAAGAAACCTCTAGGCAAGAAGTAAGAAAGTGCAAATAGAAGTGCGGCGATGCACACAGAATTATTCCTATTGATCCTCAGGCAAACTACAGAATTATTCCTATTAATGTTCGCGAAATACATGGACTCCATAAAATCACCAATGTCACTGTACACCATTTCATTTCAATGTCCTTTTTCACCATGTGGTCGTCATCGTTAACCCGGGAGTGCCCGCAATACGTAGACTCACGCCAGTGTCCGCAATGAAACTCTCAGATATTGCTGAACCTTTTCGTGAATGGGAACGATCTGAAGCTCGATTAACTGAAATATGCAATTTATTTGGTTTGTACATGTCTCTCATTGCAATTGTTAATGAATCGTACACCTGTCTTAGACGCGTCTGAAAATACGCCAGAAGCTCACAATGCATTGGCGCCAGTGTACACAACGTATCTCACAGATATCGCGCAGCGCAGTGATCAAGTTTCAGCCTGTTCACTGGAAATGATTCATCAAAAGGATAAAAATAGAAGGCCGGGCGTTCTCAGAAAAGTACAATGAAGGAATACATGAAATATCAGACGCCTAATGCATCGCAATAATTCAGGAACATAAAATTGCCCTGGCTTGGATCTCACAGATCTACTGCGAGCAACTCCCGGGTTAACATTTTGGAGATATGTCAATCAAAGAAGATGTATTCTAATTATAAAGTAAATAGCGATTGTTAGTGTACTGCTTCAATATTCTCCTGATATTGGTACAGAAAACCAGAGAGACCGTTGGAACTGAAACCTAGGACCTCCCGGTCAGAGACACTACAGTGACATTAGTTGATTCCCTGAGCCACCTTCGTCATCTCTCGTAATAACTGCAAATGGTATGTCACAAAGTGAAAGTTGTAACAAAATGTTACGTCCCCAAAAAGCATATTGTGACAGTAAGAGTAAGATGTTTTAGAGCTGTTAGAGATGTAGCCATTGTCGCTGGCCGTGTATTTCGAAAACAATTCAGAAAATGTCCAGAAACTAAGTGCAAAGCAATGTCCCATTTCCGGCCTGCCTTAAAGTTCGCAACAATCAAAATGCGACATTCACGAAATAAAAACCTGAAAAACGGAGACAGCCTCAATGACAAGTCGACAACATTCCCGTCCGCCATCGAGGGGGTAGTGGACCGCTTTCGAGGGCGGCGTGGACTTCGCGAGTCGCGCCCTGGCAGCGGAGGCGGCGCGGGAGCTCCGTGAATAACCAATTGGAACTTGCCTCCGGGAGGGCCAACTGCACCAATCGAAACTTATATAAAAGCGCCTCAGCTCCCGCGCAAAAAGAGACGAGCGGGGGTCGAGGGAGGAGGGACGGGGTGAAGGAGCGCGCAGGGGCCAAAGAGCACCCAGTGAAAGTTTGCAAAGCAGCTCGCGCGCGACCACTAGAGGGCACAGTCCGCTCTGAAGGGAAAAGGTTGATCTGTCGCGTCTCGATGCACACAGAACGACAGCCTGCATCGCAGTGCCTCGACTACGTGGCGCTCGGAAGATTTTTGTTGAGGCCTGGGTCTGATAATACTTGCATGGATTGTTTCGTGTTATGTCTATTATGTGCATCAACTCGGCTGGTCATTAGTCCTGCATCGCAGTGCCTCGACTACGTGGCGCTCGGAAGATTTTTGTTGAGTTCTGGGTCTGATAGTACTTGCATTGATTGTTTCGTGTTATGTGTATTAGGTGCATCAACTCGGCTGGTCATTAGTCCTGCATCGCAGTGCCTCGACTACGTGGCGCTCGGAAGATTTTTGTTGAGGTCTGGGTCTGATACTACATTGCATTGATTGTTTCGTGTTATGTGTATTAGGTGCATCAACTCGGCTGGTCATTAGTCCTGCATCGCAGTGGCCCCGAACGTGGCGCTCGGAAGATTTTTGTTGAGGTCTGGGTCTGATAGTAGTTCCATTGATTATTTCGTGTTATGTGTATTATGCGCATGAACTGGGTGGTCATTTGTCCCGTAAGTGTATTGCATGGTTTTTTACGGGAGGTGGAGATGTTCTGGCGCCGCTGGATAGCGACTCATCGCCTTGCGGAGTTTTCCCCAACTAGCCAACTCCCACCAGCGGGGCACCACACTTGCCGCGAGAAGCTCCAAGGGCCCAACACGCGTGGTAGAGTAGTGCAAGTAAATATTCATGTAAATAAGGTGTTAGGGTAGGACAGGGAAGAGAAATGATTCATCGCACGCGGTCCGTACCCTGTTTCTTCGGATACTGCTCCGGCATTCGGCTGGTGCTGATCGAAGAAATCTAGCGCCGGCCGCTAGACTTCTCATCAAAACAACCCCTGAATTCTACCTAGCTATGTGGCTAGTGTCGAAAATCCTGCCACCGTCGGAGTTCGAATTGAATACCTCCCGGTCAGAGGCACTGCAATGACGAGAAATGAATCACCGACCAACCTCAGCCGGTGGCAGCACTTCGAGGTGATTCTCCGTGGGAGGAGGTGCTGGTAAGAGAATTAAAACCTGCGTACGTCACTCGGAAGAATCATGAGTCTAAAATTCGGCATAGAAGCAGATTTATGTTAATTTTCATGTGCAATTAGAACAATACGATATTGAATCAAATTACCTGTAGCCGTGTTGTAGCCGTTCCCTCAGAATAAATAAAATTTCAAAAGGAGATTAAATATGATGTAACTAATTATTTACAGCAGAATGTTGAATTGTGTTAAATTTTAAAAGTTTATTAAATAGACATATTACTAGTTTTTATGAATTTTGTGTAACTGTAATTGCAAAATTATACAACCGGAAGTATTTATAAGCAATCTTAAAAAGAGGTATAAATATCCTCTAAATAATTTCCTAAAAAGGCTTCTGAAGGACGAGTTGTGAGAGGATGCGACAAATGTAATAGAAGTAAATGAAAGATAGACCGAAACTTTGATATATACTAACTAGGGCTCGTATTCTGATTACAAGTTATCTTTTATAGTGAATTCTTGACGTAGCTAACTTGTAAGTCAATGTTTCTCACGACTCAAGTGATAAAAATGTATAGTTATTGGGTCTTTTTTTCCCCTTTTTTAATTTGTAGGTCATTTTTTTTATCTCTGTGGCGTGTTTACGCACTTTGTTTCCTTGTCGTGCTCTGTGTTAGTGAATTTATAAATAATTTACAATGATGACACTCAAACAATTTTTTTATTGTATTATCAGATCATGACGAAATTCACTATTGAAGTGGACTCTTATTTTCGAAACTCTCACAATTTCACGGATCTTCGGTTATATCCTCGACCTTTCAAAACTGAAGGTTGGAAGATCGGAGCTCAGAATGACATGCTCCCTAAACTAAAGACTGTAAAATATAATTTTATATAAAAAACTTAATTTTAAAATTGTGAACTTCATGGAATAAATTAATATTTCCAAACAAACTTTTAGTATTAAAAAATAGGCCATTTCTCATCATTTTTTAAGTCATTTTATAGGTCATTTTCAAAGACTTTTGGGCCATTAGCAATCCAAGCCCTGATGAAAACGTGTCCCTCCTCTCAGTTTTCAAGCCAATAGGTAAAACAACAAACAGTTATTCTGTTTCTAGAAACAAGCTGATACGCTTCGCATAAGCGTGATATAAGAGGATAACGTAGCATTTTTCTAAAAATATTATTTAAATATGAACAAAACAGACTTGTGGCCATTTGTTTTATCAACAACTCTTAATTTTTCTGTTTCACTCCGTCATTTTCTGAGTCGTGAAATACACCGCTCCCTATTCGTTAATATTTTGTTTCATCCAAAATTGCGAAATGCATAACCTTATAACATAATGATTTGACATTTCTACAAGAAAAGCATTAAAAAATTACGAATTCTTTTCCTGTACATTGAAAAAGATCAAACAATTTTTAACATAGACATCACAGAGTTATGTTCCTTCGCTTTAAAAAAAGCCAAAAATATACATGAAAGAGAAAAAATCTAGAAAATATCAACAAAAATCAAACAAATAAAAGTATTACATTCCATTCCTTCAACGTAACAAAAAAATATTTTACGCAATGTCAAATATCACATTTCAATAGCAGACATTCAGCAGCAACACATGTTTGCGAAATTCAAGCCTCTTAACGGCACACGAACACGTTACTCCGCGGTCCATTGTGCAAAGAGCTCGGATCCATGAACTACTATATTACCGCCACTGAAACTTTACACGCAGATGGCCACAAAATGATTCCCTCACTAAAGTAGAGACTTCGCTCCGGCGAGATGTACCGAGGCGGCGTAAACAGGACGCTCTCGGCCGGAACGTGGATTTGCGCGAACAAAGAGCGGCTTCAACAGGACATGCAACCCCCGCAGCCTCCCCCGCCCCCGGCCAGAGTTCCAGAATGACCTGATTATAGTGCGGCTGGGTCTTTGAAACGAAATGCGGAGCGATACGCATGTAATGTTACAGTTGCATTTATGTCATCAAAGTACTTATTCATCTGACGCACATAGCTTTTTTTCACGTTCGAATGAGCATTCTCTCTATTTATTAAATTTTGAAAAACATGCAGTTCATGGTTTAGAATAGAGTGAAATTATCTTCTATAATAATTCATTATAAATTTTATTTTAATAGTTAAACAGTAATGTTTTAAAACTTGTATTTGTCTCCACCTGATTACATAGGCAATTGATGACACTTTGTAACTCATACATATTACGCTATCGCAGTAATTTTTGTAGTTACACTACTGTTGTTTTAATTGTAATATCTCTATACGTACCATTACATTTCTTCGTTCTTGAAAATGTGAGGTTTTTCAATAATTCTCGTTTTACAACGTGTATTAATAGGAGTCAAATGTTGAAATATCAGTTGTGCCCAATTAAAATGTAGCTTAATGGTCTTTGAAGTTAATCGTAATATTTGTTGCCTGTTAGTCGTTTTGTGAGTATGAATGGCCTTCAAGTCTGTGAACAACACTTTTAAGAACATTTTAAATACAGCATTCACTATACCAGTAATATAAAATAAAGTATCATTTATTAGCAACTTTTCGTAACCTCGTTTGCACATTGACTGTTAGAAGCACGACGAACTCAATACTATTACACCAATGTAGTAATTAGAGAACTCATGTACAAACTTGACACGTGTACAAGCTTCAATTATGACAAATATTTTTAGAAGCGAATTCAACCTCACCTCTGAGCTGGAAAATAAACTTGTACATAAACGTTAATTCATAACAAATATCATATCACAGAACTGTAATGAAAAATGTAGTAAAAAAAATAAACGAGTTCACGAGAAATCTTTTCATATATTCTAACTCATCTCGTTTAAAAATGTAATTACAACATGCGTTACGGAAACCTCGTTAATCCATGCTCCAGGTGAATTATAGATCAAATGCTGTTTAACAGCATTTCCTCTCAACATATCAAATGTCAGGAGAGTTTGTATATAACAATATAAGATTACTGTAATGTTTCTCTGACTAATTATACACACTTCAAAAAATCATACTGTCATTTTAAGACTACAATTTACCATTATTTTCCATCATTTGCAATCAATGTTTTCCATTATTTTCCATCATTTACAATCAATGTTTAAACAATGTTTTCAAACTAGTACACCACTTCCAAAAATGATAAGGAATACAAAGAAGTCGTTTTGAGGTGCATTGAAAAAAATCTCGAGATCACAGATTTTCCCTTTCACAAATATGTTTTCCCCTCTTTTGTTTACTCTTTTGTAACTTATTAACTACAACTCTCAAAACGTGCTTTTGAGAAAATAGCAGTCTTATACTTTGTTTCTCATTAACACTATTCTTACTTTCATATTACACGTATGGCTCGTAGCGTACGCCAAACACCTCGAATGAACACGTTGCAGCGCTAACAATCTTCACGCCCATCGGCGTACTTGCAATGCGCTATTCCCAAGGCACCTCCCTCCTCTCCTTAACGTACTCCAGCATTTCGCGACACCCTCGACCAGCGGCAGGGCCCCTCACGCTTAAGTGTTCTTCTCCCCAAGTGTTCGAACTACCGTCCGTGGACGGCACGCCGCCAGTTCCCTCTGCCCCGCCACCCTTCCGCCCCCGCCTCCCCCGCCGCCCGCCTTCCCCCGCCTCCCCCCGCCGCCCCCGCCGCCCCCGCCACCCCCACCGCCCCCGCCGCCCCCGCCGCCCCCCGCCGCCCCCGCCGCCCCCACCGTCCCCGCCGCCACCCCGCCGCCCCGCCGCCCCCCGCCCCGCCGCCCACGCCGCCCACGCGCCCACGCCGCCCACGCCGCCCACGCCGCCCACGCCGCCCACGCCGCCCACGCCGCCCACGCCGCCCACGCCTCCCGTTCTGCCCCGCCTCCCCGTCGACCACGCTGCCCCCGCCACCAATGGCGCGCCCGCCGTCGTCTGTTAAGCCGCCCCCCGCCCACACTAACTCCCACGCCGCGCCGCGCCGCCTCGCCCCATGTCCCAATCCGCCTCCACCGTTGCAGTCATCGACACCACTCCGCCCCCGCCGCTACTGCTACTTCTGCCGCCGCCCCCGCACCACATTCCCCCCCCTCCGGCTCCGCCTCCTCCACCTTCCGCAGCAGGGTCGAGCGCCGCGACGACCGAATTCCGACGCCTCTGGGGCGTCGCGACGGGCGTCGGCGCCGGCGGGGGCGGGGCGGGGCCAGTGGAATGCGGGTCGCTCTTGCAGGGTTTTCCCGCGCTCACCCCGTCTCCGTAATTGCAGCGCTGGCGGCGTCGACTGCGCTCACGCGGACGAGTGCGACGCCGCCGCCGCCGCCAGCACCGCCGCCGCTGGTCCGCGAGAAAAGGGCCGGCCTAAAATGTGACCCGGAGCCCAGGGCGGTGGCGGCGCTGGCGGCGGCAGCAGCGACTCGCATGCAAATGCGCGCTCTGGGGACCCGGCTATGAATTAATTTTGGCCGCAGAAAAAACAAAAGAATAATGTAACTTTAAACCTGAAAATACAATTCAGACAAAGGATGATATTTTCGCGTTTTTTAATCTCTTTTATTTTATTTTTCTTTCGCGCCGAGCGGCCGACGGTGGTGGCGGCGGCGGTGGCGGGCGGCAAACACGTGAACGAAGAGGAGCGCGGGAGGGAGAGAGACAGTAAGAGAAAGAATACGCTTCTCGCGCGCGCCACTATCTTTGTGCCGGCGACAATGGTCGCGGAATTGTGCGGGATAATATAGAGCGAGGGGCGGAGCTCGCGAGATAGTAAACAAACTAGGCCGTTGCAATGTGCGGCACGGAATGGCGAGGGCGCGCTCCCCGGGCCCGCGCCGGCACTAATAGAGCGGGGAGCGCCGGCGGAGTTACCGCGCGGAGGGAACGCGCCGCGAATATTCAATTACCGGCGGGCGATCGCCCGTTGGCTCGCGAACGCCCGCGCTCGCGCCTTCACCCTCGCCCGTTCCCTACCCGCTCTCACACCCACTCGCCTTCAGGTCTGCCCGCCCGCCTTCTTTCGGGTCCCCTCTGTTTTCAAGCCTGACCCCCCCTCAAGCCTAACCGCCTCCAAGCCTACCCGCCCTCAAGCCTACCCGCCCTCAAGCCTACCGCCCTCAAGCCTACCCGCCTCAACCTACCGCCCTCAAGCCTACCCGCCTCAAGCCTACCCGCCCTCAAGCCTACCCGCCCTCAAGCCTACCCGCCCTCAAGCCTACCCGCCCTCAAGCCTACCCGCCCTCAAGCCTACCCGCCCTCAAGCCTACCCGCCCTCAAGCCTACCCGCCCTCAAGCCTACCCGCCCTCAAGCCTACCCGCCCTCAAGCCTACCGCCCTCAAGCCTACCCGTCCCTCAAGCCTATCCCGCCCTCAAGCCTACCCGCCCTCAAGCTTACACCTCAGCCTCAAGTATTTCCTTTGGATATAAGTTTTTGCTTTGCATATATGTAATTTCTTATGCATTCTTCTTTCTTTGATTAATTCATTCATCCATCTTCTAAAGCTGTTAATTACCCTGCCCAAACACGTCAGGATGCAACATCCCATGCTTACTCAGTTGAGGCCGACCTCCATCGACACTCCCGTCAACCCATCCTTTCAACCAGCGCAATCTCCTTCCAACTCATCCTAACGCCCAATCATTCTCTGCTGAACCATTCTCTCCTCCATCAAACATCTCACTTCTCCATTTTTCCGCCCACGTCCCGTCACAGAATCCACCCACCATTTCTCTTCCGCGCCTGCCGCTGCACCGCTTGGAAAAACAGAGTGCTGCCCTGCGGAAGTTTCTCTTTTTCATTAGGCCGCGTTTTGCAATTACGTAGATCATACAGGGAGCGCGTCGAAATGTTGCGCTCGATTGCGCCCCATCCCTCCACCAACGCCCGCAGACCTTCGTCACCCACCCATTGCTCATCGCCCATCGCCCTCCGACAATTGCCCACGACCAATTGCCCATCGCCCTCCACCCATCACCCGTCACCCGTCGCTCGTCACTAATTGCCTGCCACCCATCACCCGACACCCGTGGTCCGACACCCATCGCCCGCGACTCATCGCCCACTACCCATCGCCCGACACCCGTCGCCCGACATCCGTCGCCTGGCACCCATTGCCCGACACCCATCGCCCGACACCCATCGCCCGACACCCATCGCCCGACACCCATCGCCCGACACCCATTGCCCGACACCCATCGCCCGACACCCATCGCCCGACACCCATCGCCCGACACCCATCGCCCGACACCCATCGCCCGACACCCATCGCCCGACACCCATCGCCCGACACCCATCGCCGCCACCCATCGCCCGCCACCCATCGCCCGACACCCATCGCCCGACACCCATCGTCCGCCACCCATCGCCCGCCACCCATCGCCCGACACCCATCGCCCGACACCCATCGCCCGACACCCATCGCCCGACACCCATCGCCCGACACCCATCGCCCGACACCCATCGCCCGACACCCCATCGCCCGACACCCATCGCCCGACACCCATCGCCCGACACCCATCGCCCGACACCCATCGCCCGACACCCATCGTCCGCCACCCATCGCCCGCCACTCACAGTCCGTCCATTGCCGCGGGGCTGCAATTCAAAGAATTTTTAAACCGCGCGCGCTCTCATTCTCGGCCACCGTGTCTGTTTGAAAACACGACGATAAAAGTTGCGTTCGCTGTGAATGAATGTTCTGGTGCCAGGGATGTATTGTTTCTGTGTTCTGTTTGTGGCTCGCGGCCATTATTTCGATTGTACGTGAACATTACTGCGTGGGGTGAGTTGTGGGTCTGTTTAGAGAAAGATACTCTCTTTCGTGAATGCAACCACGTGATGATCATGAGCTGCTTACATTTTCTATTAATCTCTCATTGATTGTACTTCGGTCACGGGAGACTAGGTAATGAGACGAAATACTAATTACATCTGATAATTCAAATTTGGTTGGTGGATTTTTAGAAGCAATGTTACTATCTCTGACTAAATCATTTATTGAAGTTTAATACACTGTTTTAGAAGTAAATTTAATGTGAACTAAATATGATGTAAAGATAAGGCAATTATCTTCAAAGAAAATTATTTTGGCTTCGTGAGATAAATATTAGCACGTCGAAATTAAAAGCAATTTATTCAAGCGTGAGAAATGATTTCGAACAGTCAAAATGTTTCCTAAAAATTTAATACCTACGTTAGTTTATAATTTTGGAAGTTGAGCGAATTCCATGCCATCACGTTACTAGCCAATTAGAATGTAACAGACACAAAATATTCATATTGATAACGCTAACCTACGTAGCGCGGACGTCTTCTTTCTTATCAGACCAACCTGCGTAGACCGCTGCAAGCAGCAATGTTGCCCAGAACGAAATATTGACATATGTTCCATAACTGATGTTTTATCGTGCGGCTATGGTGATGATGCAAATGGCGAGCTTGTGTGTGTGTATGTGTCATCATTCACATCAAAATTCATTTACTCAAAGGATTTCCAACAATTACTAAGAGTGACCGATAATACTAAGAGAAAGGACGTTTCAACAATGCACTTTTCATCAACGCACGTTTCATCAGCGCACGTATCATCAGCGCACGTATCATCAACGCGCGTTTCATCAACGCACGTTTCATCAACGCACGTTTCATCAACGCGCGTTTCGTCAACGCACGTTTTATCAACGCACGTTTCATCAACGCACGTTTCATCAACGCACGTTTCATCAACGCATGTTTCATCATCACATGTTTCACCATGACACGTTTCACCATCATACATTTTATCAATACGCGAATTATCGACACACATTTTCGAAATATCATAAATAAAAAGTTGAAAAGTCGTTGAGCGTATAAATTAAAGCCAGCAGCCCCTTCACTGGCGCGAGAGATATGCATGTCTAAAACTTCCTGCAATTACGGTTTTTCACGGTGCGATGGAGGGAGTCCAGGTCGTGGCAGTTGCCCGCCCTCTAGCCCCGTTCGACACTGGGTTAATTAGAGCCATGTCAATGGGGCTCACTCGTAAACCCTGAATAATTAAAACGTGTTTTTCATAAATTTTACTACGTGACACTCACTCTTGCGGGGGACACGAAAGTGCACAAAGAGTGCAAGATTAAATTTAAACCTTCAATCCTCGCTCCATTTATTCAGAACGGAGGTAACAAATACAACTATAGGGAAATAAATGAAACGAAACATGCGATGAAAAACATTCCCTTACTTTCCCAGCTCTCTATGGGATAGCCTACGCTAAGAAAAACTGCGCAATCTTATATCATTTCAATGCAAATACAGGAAATGCTCTTACTATTAAGCTTAGCGGTGAATAAACATTTGTTTCCCTCTCTGAATTACTCCGAGATCATTAACAATGCAAAGTAATTGAAACGACGCAATTAAAACGAAATTACCGCAGAACTAAACCATTAACACCGCAGTTAATATAATCGTCACCAGAGGCGCTGGAGCCGCTACTGAACAATAGAACGCTAGAGGGAGAGGGTTCCGGCGCTAGGCGAAGTGAATCCACTGGGGGACAAAGAAGCGATGAAAACCACTTTAGTGTCTCCGTTTGCAACAAATTTACAGGCAACTGCAAAAATATCACCATCCGTTTTTGTTTTTTTTAAGCTGCGATCTCTTATATTCTTTCGGGCACTATACTTCCGTTATTTATACCTACATGTGAGATAGTGAATACGTTTCATTCGTTTAGGATTTATTTTGTAACGCATAGTAAAAGCCAGTCGTGATTTCGTGTCATCCCCTTAATATCGTAAAAGTTAAGCCTCAATTGCTCCAGTCAACGTGATCTTCTAGTAATTAAAAGTACATTGAACATTTTCCAGTCCTTTACTATCCCAATGAACAAGTTTTGAATTCAATATTTTGGTATTTGTGATTTGGTAGTTTTGATGGCAATCTATTTTACGGTGTCCTGTTAGAAAAGATCTAGGTTTCCCAGTGAGTATAAATGAATTATCTTGTTTCTCACCATCTCCTTAGATTTGAAATACCTCTTGCTGAAGGATAACTAATAAACATTGTCATTACGGTACTTTTACATTTCACTCAGTTTGAAGAAAAATAGTTTGCAAAATTTGCGTTTTACATATTTGAATTAATTATATTCATTAATTCAAGAATTTAATTCAAACATACTTGTCTCCATCTCAAAGTTTGTGCTTTTGGAACAAAAGATTAAAATTTTGGTAAAAATAGGTTATTTTAAAAGTATTTTCTTTTATTCTCTGGATTGTTATTAACATTAATAGCAAGTAAGTTCATTTCGGTTTAGAACATAAACAAATTCTTGTATCTCTTACAATATATACTTTCAAAACAATCTAGCATTTTTCAAAAAGGCTGAAAAAATACTTATAATACTCAAGTTTTTCTTTGCACAAAAGTTATGTAAAGAATAAAAAAAGGTGAATAAAAACAGATTGATTGTGAATAAAATGTTGATACAAAAAATATTTCTACATAAATACTTCTTTTTGGTAATTTCCAAGAAAGCAATGTTCAAACTCTGCAACGAATAAAAAAATCTTTGAAATAATGGAAACAAGCAGCTCAAGCTATCTTCAACGTTTGGAAAATCACTCAAATCCTCTAGCCATCAAGCCATATCTAGATAATAATGAAGAATCCTGTAACTTATCCACAATTACACCCTTAAAACTCCATTATAGAATTTTAAATTAGTCACAATATATATAGTCACGAAAATTCTTTAACATTGACTCCTAACCAAAACCCTAAGCTGACTCTTTTTGTAGTAACCGTAAGAAGAGTGAAATGTACCACTGGGATACCTTCATTCACAATCATTTGTCATTGTCAACTGTCAATTTTATCATATTTTCCAATTATTTTGATATAAGGATAGATTGTCAGTTTACTTTGTTCAGAATAAAATATATATAAAAATCTACAAGAATATTAACATCGACAACAGAATTTCAACATCAAACTGACAACGAGGCAATCTTCACTCCTCCTTTCCCTCGGAATCAGCGATTCGCCGCATTCGGTTGGAATGTGTGGCTGCGCTGGGCGACCGCAAAACAGATTGTCCTCCCCGGCCACCGGGAGCGCTGTGATAGCGTCGCAGCAGCGAAATCCTCCATTCTGCGCGGCACCGTCGTCGGAAGAACACGACGAAATAAAAATACAATGACGCGAGCAAGAACAGAAATAGTTCTACCAGCAGCGCTCACCCGACGGCACCAACTGGAGATAGCTCTGGAAATGTGGTGCAGGTCATTACGAGATTTTTTCTTTCTTGTCTCTCTTTGATAACCCCGGCAATAATGTTGTTCATTGCAATCTCGCCCAGCATTATTTTCTCATTCGCGAATTTACAAAAGATTTTTCGTAATAATGCGCGGTAATATGCTGAGGACGTTCTGTTGCTTACAATGTGCAATTATAATTTGCTTATGCATTGTCGTCGAAAACAAAATTTGTAAGGTTTCTTTATTACTGAGAAAAGTTGGAAGTACTTTTGTTTTAGAAAACTCTTTGTGTTTTGTAGGGTACTTTGAAAATACCAGGTCATGTTGAAGAACGTTTTTACATCTTGGCTTTAAACAGAAAGACTTCAAATACATATAAACAACTTCAAAAACTATAGTTTTTGATCCGAAATTAAACATTTTGGAAAGTAGAAGTGGGATTTTTGTACGGAATAAATCCGCTGTTATTTTAAATTGCCACTGGCAGTTCGTACATTGTCTCGTCTGTCCCACAACCATTTCAGTTAACATTAAACGCAGATATTATGGTGCTGAGGTGGCCCTCAAAAGTCGAGAATATCAGTAATATAAGAGCTAATCGTAAACAAAGCGCGTGTGACTTATTGTTTCCAAAAATTATGTGGACCAACATTCATTTGTTTACATTTACTAATACATATCTTGGTAAAAATCGTAATTCGTATTGAGTTTTCCCCCCACTTGTAAAAACGTTCTGTTTCAATATTTATCAATACTCTGATTACATTTCTTCAAAAATATCTAAATATATTTTAAATTACAAATATTTTACATACTGTAATAATAATACTTGTAATCAATTACACAACAGAAATATAATTTGTTTCTGAGAAAAAGTGAATCGTTCCGGATGCATTTTAAAAGCAAAGCAAATATATTCGATTACAGTAATAACAAGCATTTTTTCAAGAAATAAAAATTAACATTGCTCCTTCTTTGCTATTGTCAGAAAAACGATATTGTGGCACACAATGAAGTACGCCGTAATGTATAAAAATGGTTTTCTTTGCTACTTGTTTTACCTACTGGTTTTCTCTTGTCATTCCATAGCATTTTCACCCCCGATGACCACATGAATTCTGAGAAAAAAATTAATGAGTTGTAAATAATATATTATGAGGAACTAAAGTCTATATTTTCTCCAGATTAATTTACGTTAACCCTACCCTTTTATAAAAAAGTAGTGTAAATAGACGTGTTTGAAACGTCAAGGAAAACATACCTGCAGTGTCACTTTGATATTTACATTTATCGATGCGAAAATACTGAAAAAAACAAAACATGATCTTCTGTGCCGCGAGCCAACTTTATAAAATAAAACCTCTTAGCCTATTCACGTTCATAACAATAAAGAATCGGAGAAAGAATTTGTTAAGAATAATAAATATTTCGGAATGGCTCCTTGAATTAAAAAAGTATTCTCTATTATTTTATGGCAAATCGTTCGTCACTTTCCAATCTTAAGAGTAAGTTGACAATTAAAACTGGCTCAATTGTGTATATTCGAGGTAGAAACAAAAGATGTGAAAAGAATCTTCAAAGAAATAACACTAAATGGAAGCTCAATATTGAAAATCAAATTCTTCCATCCAACAATATTGTTAGGAAGAATGAAACAATTGAGTGACCTCGCATGTTCCTTTTAAAAACCGTGAGCGCCAAGTGCTTAATATTTACTCCACTTCTGGGGTTGCCAGAAAAACGCAAACCATGGTAACAAGTCATTACAGTCCTACCGAAAGCATAGTTTCTTTTTGGTCGCGATTTGGCCATCCTAAGACCATGCGAATGCAATACGTGCACCCATTGAGACAGTCATATTCTCCCGATAGTATGATCACGTAATCTATTTTTACGGGGGGGGGGAATCAGAACTTTTTTATGTCGAAGATGTTTTTACATCCCGGGATTGTTAGCCTTGGGGGAGGGAGGAAGGGTATGCGATTTTAATGATGATGATGATGATGAAGGGTGAAATAACAATCACATACCTACGGACACAAACAAACACAACCATGCTGAGGCGGGACTCGAACCCGCGATCCTTCTTTCCATGATCCCTCCCTCTCGGCTATCTGGATCGACCCAGAACTGGTAATGTTATTATTTATTTAGCTTCAAAGACAGTTAAAACAGTGTGATGAGAAAATATTCTCTCGCGTGTAATAAAAAAGTATTTTTTCAAAGACAAATGGGCTACAGATTTCAGCTATAATACCTTATTTCATAGATTTGTTTGTCCAGAAGTTTTTAAGCAGTCAGTTATTTTCAAAATCAATAAAAATAGTATCAATTTAAAAATAGTCTAAAATATTCTAGACAAAAACCTATGAAATAGTAACTTTATGACTGTTACATAATAAAATACTAGTATTCTCCCTTTTCGTGGGGTGCATTTTATATATCCTGAGAGGTGGCGGTGTTCCTCTCACGCTGGAAGAACAGATCTGGCACTGGCTGCACGTCGATTGTGGGGTCCTCCCTCTCCAGATATCTCCCCAGAGGAGCTCCACCCAAGCCGGGAGAAGTTCGAAGCTTTCGACTGGCCTCCTCATATGTGTGGTACTGTAGTGCATGTGTGTGTGTGTGTGTGTGTGTATGTGTGTGTAACTGGAAGAGATTGAGAAAAGGATGAGGAAGAAAATTTCGCGCTCGATCCGTAGCCCGTTTGTTACAGTACTACTCCGTCATTGAATTTATCAGAAAAATCACAGAAAAGTATTTTTCAGAGCAACGAGCCGCTAGAATTCTCCTGAAACCGATTGAATTCGACACTGCATTGTAGAAAGATTCGAAAATTCTGCACCGTCCGGAATGAAACTCTAGGACCCCCTAGTCAACAATGAGGGACTACGCCTTGGTCAAAACTCATCGCTGGAACGGTCCTAGACAGGCCTAGGTGGCTCGCAATGAGCAGAATGGTTCGAAATTAGGAGGGAGTACCTCGTGATGGGCAGAGTGGTTCGCAAAGGTGCGGAGTGGTTGTGAATATCTTCGGTGGTTTCAAATGGTTCAGGGTGTTTCATACAAGCCCGGAGTGGTTAGGAATTATTCCAGGTGGTTCGCAACGGACCGTAGTCGTTCACAACGGGCCGCGGTGGTTGGCAATGGACCGCGGAGGTTTGCAACAAGCCGGGGGGCTTCGTAATGGGCCGGGTTTGTTTGCACTGAACCTCAGTTGTTTGCAGCGGGCCACGGTGGTTCGAAATGAGTCGCAGTGATTCTCAACCGGCCGGGTGGTTCGCAATGGCCCGCGGTTATTCGCAACGGGCTGGGGTGTTTCGCAACAAGCCGGTGTGTTTCGCAACGGGGCGGGGTGGTTCGCAACGGGCAGGGGTGTTTCGCAACGGGGCGGGGTGTTTTCGCAACGGGAGGGGTTTTTACAACGGGTCAGGGTGGTTCGCATCGGACCGGGGTGGTTAGGCAATGAACCGCAGTGAGTCGCAACGGGCCGGAGTGTTTCGCAATATGCTGGAGTGGTTCACAACGGGCCAGGATGGTTTGCAGTGAACCGCAATGAAGCCGGTGTGTTTCGCAACGGGGCGGGGTGGTTCGCAACTGGCAGGGGTGTTTCGCAACGGGGCGGGGTGTTTCGCAACGGGAGGGGTTTTACAACGGGTCAGGGTGGTTCGCATCGGACCGGGCTGGTTAGCAATGAACCGCAGTGAGTCGCAACGGGCCGGAGTGTTTCGCAATATGCTGGAGTGGTTCACAACGGGCCAGGATGGTTTGCAGTGAACCGCAATGAAGCCGGTGTGTTTCGCAACGGGGGCGGGGTGGTTCGCAACGGGCAGGGGTGTTTCGCAACGGGGCGGGGTGTTTCGCAACGGGAGGGGTTTTTACAACGGGTCAGGGTGGTTCGCATCGGATCGGGGTGGTTAGCAATGAACCGCAGTGAGTCGCAACGGGGAGTGTTTCGCAATATGCAGAAGTGGTTCGCAAAGGGCCGGAGTGATTCACAACGTGTGGGGGTGTTTAACAATGGGTAGGAGTGGTTCGCAACGGGCACGGGTGGTCCGCAACGGGCTGTGGTGGTTCGCAATGAGCGGGGTGGTTCGCAACGGGCCGGTGTTGCGCCGAGAATGCGCCGCCGGGGGGGGGGGGTGTTGGAGGAGCACGGGGCGAGGCGGCATGGAGCACAGTGGCCGCGGGCCGCAGCCCCGTCGCTCCGCCCGCCCGCGCCCTTGCATTATTCATGCTCCCTCCACCTGCCGCCGCTGCGGGCGCTGCGCCGGCGACACCTCGTTTGACACCTGCGGCGCCGCCCCGCGCCCCCGCCCACGCCTTGCCCCAGGTCAGGGAGGGACAGGCTCACGGGACGACAGGCGGCCCTTCATTCTTCTTAAGCGGACCGTACCGGAATGCGTTAGCTCGTAGATCAACTTGTTATGACTTCCCGAATATTTAAACAAGTCCGCACTATGCGACACCTATTAGAAGATAAAGTTCTATGTTCAACGAATATACTAAAATTTCTTTTGGCTTTCTCGTCCAAAAGGTTGAGATCAAATTGTATTTTTTAAATGTTTAATTGACACAACTCTTTCAACAAACACAATTTATTTGCAATCGACTCTCTTTGTTCTTCAATACTAGGGTTGAAGTTCAGTATCAGATGTAGTATATTTTTAATTAGGCTTACCAAATGTTTTGATTAAACGTTTGATGTTCAATATTACCATTCAAATAACACAATTCACAACATTTAATGACGTTCCACGAGTTTTAAATTACTGCAAACAATGTCCGACATCTTTTAGCCCAGCGAAATCAAGACAACTCAATCAACAATCTTCAATTAGTCTTCTCACCTCCAACAACCACGGTGCTCTGCGTAAGCGAAAAAGTTTTAAAGTTCGAAAAAAAAGATAAAACAGTAATTTACTAACTAGTTACGAAATGTGCAATAAATACTATAGTTGTGCTATCCCTATACAAAAATAGCTAATATGACGTGAGGTCGTAACTCCATTATAATCAATAATTCATTTTTGCCGCGCAGTGTTCCAGGACACGGAGCGATCAGCTCATTTAGAGGCAATGACGGCCAATAGATTTCATTTTCCCAAGAGGCCCAATGTTCAGAGCAATTTCAGCAAAATTGTGATTTCCGGGCACGTCAACTTCTATGGTCATTAGTCCCGAAATTGTAGTGTATCATTTTAACACGAGAAGGGGTTGATGATCTTTCCCCGCTGGATGGTGAGCCCCGGCGTCGACTTGCAGGATTTTCCTCAACCAGGATCACTCACCAGCGGGGAATCCCCACAGCCGATACGAGCTCTAAACTCCCGATTGGTGTCCCGACAAGTGTAGTAGTGTAGTGCATGTAAGTGTGAGTAAAAGTAAGGAGTGAGGATAGGACAAGGAAGAGGAAGGAGAGATCGTGCGCGGTCAATGTCCCCTTCGTTAGGGTACTGCTCCGTCATTCGCCTGGTGTAGATCGGAGTAACAACTGAAAACTACCGATCAGAGCAGCTGGCCGCTAGAATTCTCCTCAAGGCAACGGCTGAATTTGACCTACCTATCTAACCAGGGTCGAATATTCTGCTATACTCGGGACTCGACCCTTGGACGTCCCAATTAGAGGTACTACAGTGACTAGCAAGTTTTTGTCATAGTCGTGGTATACTACAGTCGCTCACGGACAACGCAAGTTATTGATCAATAATACAGTTACCGTCTCTTTCTTATGTGAAATTGCCGTTTCGAGTAACATGCAAATCGAGAAACAAGAAAAGCAGTCTCGCTCCTATCGATATTTCATAATCGATTCTTACAGGTCTACATTTTTAGGTCTATTGTATGCCACAGGTGGCATACATTCATATTTACTCAATTACATTAAGAAGGCAACCGATCGAAGTGATGAAGGCGCATCGCGCTGACTTTGCATCCGGAAGGCCCGGGTTCAATTCCCTTACCGGCTATCCCGAGTTTTCGTTGTTTTCCTTAGTCATCCAGGCGAATGCTGGGAAGTCACGAAGGTTAAGCGAATTAGAGACGTCGCGGGTTCCTCGTTGGGCGACCGGGCAGCCGCCGGCCATTTAAGAGGGATCTATAGTTTTGTTACAGTACCAATGAACTTCAGAAAAATCTCCAAAACAAGAAGCATTTTCGATTTTGATAAAAAATTTAAATGTGCGATTGTTTTATTCCACCTACTATCATAAAGGGCGTACCAACTGAATTCTTATACTCCTAGTTCTCATTCTGTATCACTGCTTACGATTTAAAGATCTTTATATAACAAACAATATTAATGCGTAATGGTTTACGGGCAATAAAATAACGGTATAACATTTTCAAATATCTCACCAAACGGAATGTAGGCGAGCATGACTTTCCGGGAAACTTGTTATATGGAGGCTTCTGTAATAACCAGCGTGCCTCTGCTAGAGCAACGGCTGAACAACCACCGGAGTGGACATAATGCAAACGAACCGCCGCCCATCCACTCCGCAGACAGCCTGCGATAACTCTACTGCCAGATGGCGGGATCGTGCGGGAAACGATGGGACGCGCTAACACAGCCCACGCCGCATATCGGACCTAGGCAAGAGTTTAAAGGGCATAGAAAATGTGAGGGTTTAAAAAAACTTGTGATTTTTCGTAATTTCTTAATTTTGTCATTGATCAGAAATTTTGTTTTGTTTTATTTTTTATGTTTCAAGTTCTATTTCAAAGTCATTTTTCTAACAGTTTCGTAGAGATAAATACCTTGACACAGAAAATGTGTCAATGTTTTAAGTGTTACATTTCTTATTCATAATTATAAGGCATTTATTGACAACAGATCAAGTAATCAGAGCATATCCCTACAGAGAACCATTGAAAATATATCCAAAAATAAAGACGAGTTCATTACGGTTTGGGCTGGGAATCAGTATAATGAAGTCTTGCGTATAGTTCTCAAAATATTCTGCGAAATCATTGCCATCGTTTTATCAATCAGAAAAAATCGCCATATAAGAACATAACGATGTTAATCCGATAAAAAGACGCCGAATAATGTACACAGATTAGAAGCTTAGGGGGGCTATTTTACACGAATAGATCATTCTTCACTCATTTGATAATAAGTGCGGATTGAGATTAAGTATTAGAATGGATAAAGGACCTCTATTTGGCCCAACACCACGTTCCTTCCTCGTCATAAGTGACAAACACAAACAGAGGCAACGCAAACACACTTTGTTCAAAGTTATGAACAATAATAATAATAATAATAATAATAATAATAATAATACAATGTAATAAAAATAACAATGTGACAATAAATGACTATTAGTTATGTTTTTACCAGGATTGGAGCGTACATTGTTAGACAACAGTTAAGTCTAAAAAAATCACCTGACATTTATACACCAATCGTTTTCCAAGTTCTACGTACAGTTACGATACTACTAATCCGCCTATCATTTGTTGAACACACTCCGCCCGCAGTCCCGCAATAATAATGAGGATCCCAAGTGAGAGCAGCCACCCTCATCGCTCCGATCGCCCATATCGCAAACGCACGTCAACACAAGCCGTCGGCGCGGGCCGCTCGCCTGCCAAATGGCCGGCGCGGGACCGCGCGCGCAGAAATCAAAGCACTGTCAGCGCGGGGAGATGGCGCGGGCAGCGCAGCGCGTCCTCACATGACATCAAAGTCTTCGGCACCGGCTGCGTGAGCTCAGCGGCAACACCGTTCCCTCTGCACCATCGCTGGCGGGGAGGACCTACGGCTCGAGTCCCAACTGTGGCATGTTTTCGACAATTGCTATGCAGTGCTTGAATTCAACCAATGTCTGGGGGAGAATTAGTATAGTGGTCTGATCGATAGTGTTTTGTAGATTCTTAGATCAGCACCAGGTGAATATTGCTGGGACGATAACTTAACCATGGACTTCGCACGAAACTTCCTTCTTAATCTTTATCCCCGTTTCTCCCCTCGTCTTACTTACACACACACACTTTTATGTATAATACACCACCTCACTTGTCGGGAGACCAATTGGGTCCTTAGTGATTGTGGGTGCTGAAGAGCTCCAATAGAAAGACGGACTGGACACCTGGACGGGAAACCCACAATATGACATGCAGGTCGGCACAGAACCTCACGTTCCAGGAGGGAAAGAACACCGCTACATCCCCGGTGTTGACATGTACTACACTTACGGGGATTACTCATGTGTTGACGTGGCCGGAATCAATACTCACCCACCCAACACTCACTCGACTCCCTCCATCGCTCATTTGATCACCCATTCGCAAACTTACTCACTTGCTCATTCACTCACTTGATCGGTCACTCACTCACTCACTCACTTGCTTAGCGCGTTTGCTCACTCATTGACTCACTTTCTTGCTCGCTCACTCATTTGCTCGTTCGCTCACTCATTTGCTCGTTTGCTCACTCACTTCGCTCGTTCGCTCACTCATTCGCTCGTTCGCTCACTCACTTGCTCGTTCGCTCACTCACTTGCTCGTTCGCTCACTCACTCGCTCGTTCCCTCACTCACTTGCTCGTTCCCTCACTCACTTGCTCGTCCCTCACTCACTTGCACGTTCGCTCACTCACTTGCACGTTCGCTCACTCACTTGCACGTTCGCTCACTCATTTGCCAGTTCATTCACTCACTTATTTTTTCACTCATTCATTTGCTCGTACATTTATTCACACAGACACTCACTCGCTCTCTCACTCATTCTGTCATTCAATCGCTCAATGATTAACTCATATGCTCATTCATTCGCTCATACCGCTCACTCATTCGCTCTTCGCTCATTTATTCATTCCCTTACTCAGTTACTCACTCATTCACTCGCTTCTCCACCCACCCACTCACACATCCCTCCCTCACTCCCTCCCTCGCACCCTCTCTCCCTCCCTCCCTCTCCCTCCCCTTCCTCCCTTCCTCCCTCTCTCCTTCCCTCCCTCAAAATCCTCGGACGGCGCGGTTGCTGCCCGCCTGGCGAGCAGCGGAGATTAACCCGTCGCCAGGGCGCAGCACGGCGCGCACAACAGCGCCGGTCGCGGCGTGGCGTGGCGTGGCGTCGCGTGGGAGCGATTGCGCAATCAACATTCCTCTGCGATCACACGCCCGGGAAGACGCGCCGCCGTGCCGCGACCCCCGCGGTCGCATGCGACGTCGCACGCAACACGGTCGTGCAACAGGATCGCCCGGGCGCGCATGACGAACGCGGCGCGCCAACGCGACTGTTCCACGTCGCACGCGCACCGGCGCGCGCGGTCGTGCGGCCGCGAGCACCGTGCGTCGGGGTGCTCGCGATGGACGGCGCGTCCCACGCTTGGCGCGTGAATGTTGCCTTGTATGCGACGTGATATTCCCCGCGTGATGTACGCGGACCCTTTGAATTGATTGCGAGATCTGGTGTTAACCTGTACGCAAGTGTTCCTACTTTTTGTTTACTTTCTCGCACTTCTTCGTTAGAAGAGGAAGTACTGGAATCGTGCGGAACTATTGGAATCGTGAACTTTTCGACGGAAAAAAAAGTATTGTCAGGACCTGGTAACGAAAAAGTGGATACATTATGATCCTATCTATAATAAATTACTTCCTCTAACACATTGTGTAGTCAGAATCCATGCTATTTGGGTCCCTGATGCCGAAAAATCAACTGACGTCAAAACGTCTGCCCGTCCATTCGTCCGTCCGTCTCCCCGTCTGCCCGTCCGTCTGTGGTCAAGGCTAGCACCAGAGTCCGATTCGGTACTTCAGAGCTGCTGTCTTGGTGTACAGGAGCACGACGGAGTTCTTGAGCATGTACTGTAGTTTTCACTTCATCCAAGACCAATTGAGTTAAAATGTGTGGATACATTGCTTTTACATCCAAGGATATTAACCTGAAATCTGGGTTAATTGGTATAGCAAGTAATTTATATACAAATTCAAAACTATTAGAATACGTTCATTATATAGCACAAAAATAGAATACATGAAGTTCTTAATAAATTTAATAGGAATAGTACACAAATTCAGTTCACGAAGAAAACAGAAAATAATGCACAAATTAATTTTTCTGGATACAAACGTTTCTCAGAAAAGATAACCAAATATTCAATGAATGGTTTACAAAGCCATATTGTGCGGCTACTACGTTGAATTATTCATTTAAACAGCCTCTCCCTCACAATGAACAATTAGTTGTTAATTTGCTGGATAGAGCAATAAAGTTATCACCGACCACAACACCACAGAAGGAAAACGAAAGAAATTTCTGGTATCTTAGTTTTAAACAATTAACAGTTAAATTCATAAACATAATAATAAAAACCGACCAAGAAAGACAAATAATGTGAAGCAACCTGAAATTACTAATGATGAAGTACCTGTCATTGTAGAGAATAACAAATGATATGTTCACCATACATCCCTCTAGATAAAACAATTAGAGACGATTTACAAAACAGATTTGCAATAAAAGTTGTTAATAGAGTAACTAATAAAAAGAATGTGACGACCAATATAAAAGATAAAGGTAACAGAGATAATATGCAAAATATTATATATAAAAATGATTGTAAGCAGTGTCCGAATTCTTACATTTGACAGTCCAAACGAATGCTCAAAACCTGAATTTGTCAGCTCCACGGCCGAGATCAGTAAGACAGTAGTGCCAGTAGTGATTTTGGACCGTTGGGTTGCGGGTTCGAGTCTCCCCTTGGGCATGGTTGTATGTGTTCGTCCTTTTACTCATCATTATCATATCGTTTCATCGTCATACCACAATGTTACATCCAATAGTGGTCGCTAATGACCTAGTTGTTGATACTACCTTAAATTTAAAAAGAACAGAATTTATGAACATATACGAAACATATATATGAAATTTCAAATAGTCATAATTCTGTAATCACAGTATTACAACAGGACATCAAATTGATTTCTCTAATGTCAAAACCTTAATGCGAGAGAACCGGAAGTATCAACTGTTGGTATCAGAAACTCTCTATATACAAACAACTAAATGTTGCAACATAAGTAGAATCTAATGTATTTACTACATTGTACGACGGGGTTCTGTCCAATTTTCAGTAAAAAGTTTTAAAAAAATTGAAGTTAATTTAACTCGGTAGTTTCCGCAGAAGTATTGTGGAACTCCATTATTGTAATATAACTGGTAGTGAAAGAAATAATCTTCCACAAGCAAATTTATTAACAAACTATTTGTCAGTTACAGCGGCAGACACACAAATTGCACCGTATAAGGAGCACACCTTGATTCATTTTGGCCATGCTACTTGGATGTACTGAAGATGAGGTAAAATACATCGAACTGTAACTGACAAATAGTTTTAATAATAAAGTTATTTGTGGAAGATTATTTCTCCCCTCCCCCTTTTTTTCGAATCGCTCTCTATGGACCATGTGAACGTGCATTTATGCACGTAAGACATTGTTTGGGGGGGGATCAGCATTTCTCCGTAAGTCCATTTTTACACTCAACAGTTGTTAGCCGTGGGGGCATGGAAAATGAATTGATGTTTATGAGTGGTGAGAGGACGACACACGTATACAAACACAAATAAACCTATGTCTGAGGCGAGACTCGAACCCTGCTACAGAATAGCTACTACACAGAAAGGAAAGCTACCCACAATCCGTGCGCCGATATGATGCACATGATCGCCATATTAAAAGTGTGTAAACTGCTGTATACCCGGCATCTGTTGTGTGGAGAACGGTGGTGGAGGTGTCTTTTATTTACGTTTTACTCGTTATATTTGGTGTGTGTATAACCTGCAAAAACATATGTAACCCGAGAGGACATTTGCTTAGTATAGGCAAATATTAATATCGCACTCAAGAAAATATTAATAAAAATAGAGGTAAAAAGATAAAGAATTATAAATACATAACTAGTAGTGCTACTTAACATACACTGAATGGCGCTACCAAAAAATGGACGATACCATTCCAGGGTTAATCAACATGAACAATTTTTAAACACGAACCATTTTATTGGATGTAAGTATACGACTTGTCTAATGAAGTTTAGTATCCAACATAATATATCATCATAACTCTCATCTTGTTGTTTAAGAATACTGTTGCAGACACTTAACATACAAATAGTACACATGAAGCACGAATTTTTATTCTCAAGTTATTCCGAAGTTTTATGATAACTACTTTGGCTAACTCTCTACTGGCTATTTTCGAAATAGATCAAGAACTTGCAGCTGTTCTGTTAGCCTCTAGCAAACATGAAACTTTACGTATACTTGTCAAAACGTTTCTTGACTACGAAACGGATACAAAATAAATACCTCACTACTAATTCCAATTAACTTAACATACACAAAATGGGTAATATATCCATACGCAGTGAATAACAGGTTAAATCAGATTTTCCTTCTTTTCAGGGTATGACTTTTGCAGGAGATGTAAGTATCATCATCTATGTATAATCGGAATTTGGGAAAATGTACCCCAATGTTAGTAACTTATTGTAATTAAATAGCCGATATAATTACTGTCATTAGTCATGAGATAAGTTAAAATCCAAGCTCTGAAAAGTAGAGAAATCTACTTTACCACTTATTCACTTACTAATTTTACCACATGTACAGAATATTTCTAGAGGTCGTAAAATCGCTAATCGCTAATCGCTGTCGATCGAGTTCAGCACTATTGCTAGTAGATTCATATTTCCGCCAAAATCCCCAGAGTCATTCTCGCCTGCTGGAACCTGCGTAGTAAATTTTGTTTTCACCACTCATTCCCTGCGGAACAAAAAGTGCTAAGAGGTCGTAGCACTGCGAATCGCTGTCTATCGAGTTCAAAACTATTGCTAGTTGATTCATATTTCCCGCCAAATTCCCAGGGTCATTTTCCTCCCCTGGTGGTTGGGTAGGATCCGTTCAATAAGAAGTAGTAGAAGGGCCTTGTGCACCCCTGTGCGGATCGCTGATGGAGGGGCTTTCGATAGCCCGAATATGAGACAGCGCGCACCTCCGCCCGAGTGCGCTGATAAGTGGAGAGGAGAGCCAATTAATTAAAACTGCGTCTGAATGTGTTTTTGCATCATTATCCAAATGACGTGAACTAGAAAATCAAATGAAATGGAAAACATGTAACTGGACGCGGATCCCTTTTTTAAAAATCAAAAGTGAAGGGAAAATGTTTTCGTCTGAGCTGCAGATTATTTTATCTTGGCTTATTTTCCAGCATACATTTTGAAAAGTCTCACTATTACGATTTTGATTAATTAACAATGCAAGAAAATGTTCAACTAAAAGATGAGCCCATTGAAAGGGAGAGAGTCAGTAAATTTCTCTCCTGCCGAGTTAAGTCATTCATTCTTTCTCACTTTTTTCTCGGCCTTCATTTTCTTAGGCTAGGCGACGTGCGCCCGATAGCTTTCTTTTGTCCTTTGCAAATGTGCATATTTTAGATTTTCCGAATTGTGAAAATTATATTACTAGATAGTTCTTTTCTCCGTTTAATTAATATTGGAAAGATGTTTCAAATAATTCTGGTAATTTTTTGAAAGTGTGTGTATTTATGTGGTTTATTTAATTTTCTTCACATCCTAGTACAAGCTCCCCACAAGAGCTTTATAAAATAGTTGATCTTATTTATATATTCTCTATTAAATTAGACATTTTTAATAACCTTTTATAATTATTTTGCATTGTATTTATAAAGGGTAATATGTTAGGGTTCTATAGGGCAATATTTTACTCTTTTGATTTCATTAACACGTTTCTATCAGGTTAGTAACAACGGTCTTTTTCAGTTAAACTGACACGAGTGTCGCTCAACAAAAATGCTGAAACAAAATGGCGCGGAAGCGAAGGAATCCCAGTGGTGCCACGCTTCCTCGCTGCGCGTCATTTGAGGCCTCGCCCAATCGGAGGCGGTGAGCCTGCAACGCCTGCTGCGTGTTCCTCATGTGTGGGAGACTGAGGGGGAGGGCGGCCGGTGCGGGGAGCGGCGTGGAGCGGCGCGCGGCGGGGAGGCGGGCACCGAGAGTCGGCGGCGGCAACCGCACCCATCAATCCGGGCGCGAGGGGCCGCTCGCTCGCCGAATATTTCACGTGCAACAATGCAGCCAATTGCGCGGAAAACCTGCCCATTGCAGCGCGCCGGCGCCGCCCCTACTTCCCCTTCCCCCGCTACTGGAAGTCACCCCTCCGCTTCGCTCACAACCGCTCCGCGCTGCTCAGCGCGCGCTGTGTCCCTACGGGCCAAGAGTGGCGACAGGGGGCGTTGCCGCGACCAGGCGAGTCTGATCAGAGACTGATCACGCCATGTGATTGGAATTTGGAGTAGGATCGCAGAATTGTTTTGCAAGTCGACTTGTTAGTTGGTTGTTAGGGATCCCAGGCGCGTCAACTGCTAAGGTCATTAGTCCCGTAAGTGTAGTGCGCGCTTTCTCGGACAATGGCGGTGGTCTTCCCCCGTTGGATGGCGTGGTTCGGCGTCGATCTACTATCTTCTAGCCGGGTTTTCCTCAATCATTAGCAGGCATCGCCCCAACCGGGCATATCTCCCACCAGCAGAGCATCGCCCCAGCCGGGACAAATTCTAACGTAAGCTCCTGCCTGGTATCCCGGAATGTGTTATTAGTGCTTATGGGTGAAAGTGTGTGTAAGGGATGAGGATTGGGCAAGGGAGAGAAAGGAAAGATCGCCACCTTCATTGCATTTATACTTAAAATTCATTGCATTTATACTTAAGTTAAAATCATGGATATGGTGTACTCAGAAGTTACGAAAATTTGGTTTAAGAAGTTTACTTGTACTCATTATTCATAAATATCGAGTTATTGTCCGTACCATTTTATATTTTTATTGCTGCTTATTCAAGCACGAATAGTGAGCTGATTAACAGGAAATCAAAACACCTTTAACTGAAGAAGTAAGTTATACATTCGAAAACTGATTTAGAATGCAGATGTAACCACGCACACGTCATAAGAAATCTTTGTTGGAATGAAGGATTGTAATCCTGCGTAAGACTGAATGTTTTGACGTCATAATTGTCAGGAAAGAGGAATGGAAACACACCAGGGAATCTCATATAACAACCCCAAACATTCTTCATCAAATAAGTCCTTCGAAAGCCAATAATTAAGTTAATGTTTGTACTTGTGCCATCTTTCCTTGAGGTATATGTCTTAGCAATGTTTAAAATGTGTCTTAATTTTCACTATCTATAGTTTTTGACATTAATTTTCGTCTGTAATTCAAAATTTACTATTACACTTACTTCTTTGGTCATAAATTTCTTCACAGACTTAAAATTATAAAAACTATTAGATTTCACTCTGTTTGCATGATGCAGTTAATTGTTTTAAACACTTTATTTCTTCTAGACTTCAATTTTGATTGACTGGTTTCTTCAAATACGATCACGTTTAAAACACAAAAATAATGCAATGTTTTGGACATTGATTCTGCCCATCTTCAGACTAAAATAGTAATCAACCTCTATTAAAATACAATTAATTTTTCAATCATCCTCCATAATACTCAATACAAACTTCTTTAGGAACTCGCCAAAATGTGAAATGTTGGAAAATAAATATGGTCTCCCATTGCTGTTGCCTTGAGATCAGGCAATATACACGAATACTATGCATGTCTGGATCCGTCTATGTGCGACGGTTGCGGTTAAATGCAATTGAGTGAAGGAAAGAGGGATTCCGTTGGAAAAATTACGACATGAGTGTATGTGTAGGGGAAGGAAGAAACGACAAATTAATGGACTTCTTTTTTAAAATTACAATTTTGAAATGTTTATTTCAGTATTGTAATATAACGGGGGGAAGTCGGCCGCGTGGCCGAGATTGCTAAGACAGTAGTGCCGTGTTGATCTCGAGCCGCAGGGTCACAGAATAGATACTACACAGAAAGGAAAGTTGAGGGTTGCTCCATTGATTTTCAGAGAGCCACTGCCCAGCACGTACGGCCATCTTGGAACTGTGCAAAGGCACCCTAAGCGTCGGCTCAAATGCCATTTTCTCAAAAATGGCTCCAATTTTTTTCTTCTATTTTTTCCAACGGATAATGCGAATTGCACTATTTATTGTGGCATAAAATTTATTTTGGTATATTATTTTGTGTTTTTCGAAAATTACACATGTGAATTTTTTTGAAATATTTCTCACACCGTTAATACACACATTTACAGGAATTTTTAAACCTATTTTAAACCTTAACTTACATTTGTAAGTTAAGGTTGCTCTAAATGACTGCAAGTGAAGTTTCCGAATACTCAAAAAGTTTCTGTGAAAAAGAGCTTCAATTTCTCATTTTTAGTAACGCTTAAACAATATTTTCTTAAAAACGGCTTTTAATTTTTTTTATGAAAATTGTCGTTTAGGACGAGGTTTTACTCTTCTTTAATATTCTTGTAATATTTTGGGTATACTATTTGGAAACAGAAGAACTAAGAAAATTTCAAAAAAATGTACTTCCGGCGGAAATAGATGGAAGCTGACTAGAGTATGTGGCAAGTCCGATAAATTAGCGTAGGCCAAAGAAAATAGAAAACTAATAAGCAAAGTCTGTGCTCTTCTGTAGCAGAGAAAAACAAAAATGAAAGTTTCGTGGGGCACTGTATTTTACCATACCAGGGTTAAAATAATTATATTGGGTAAATTATTGAAGAAACAAGACCATCACGCTATCCATTTGGCTAGAGGAGGCCTGACGATCATTTATTTCTTTATTGGCAATAGTAATATTCTGTCTTCTGAAACGTGTCGGAAAGTGTGAACTTAAGTGTCTCGTTCTAGGAGTTGTAAGAGCGATTGTTATACCGTGATGTTAGACCGTGAGTAGCATGGCTTGTTTAACACAACGACCTGGGGATGAACGCTTGTTCAGACATGCCGAATATGTTTCTATGACGATCAACGAGTAAATATTTATCTAATCAGATGATAAACACTCTACAAACTTGTGAGTCCCTGATGATGGTAAGAAGACAGATTCCCGAAATGTTGTTTATACGTTTCATTGAAGAATGTTTTTAAATTAAAAAAAGTATTTTAATAATAAAATGAATTGAATTACTCACCCAATTGACTTTCTATAAATATATGACCATATTTAAGTAATTTAGTATCAGTAAGAATAAGATGGTCATAAAATAATGAAGATACATATATTAGTGTATGCTTTCTCTGATACCGGTCGCGCATGCGCAGATCGAGATATCCGGAGAATGCCCTGATTTACTAAGGACCTTCTCATGCGCTTATTTCTTTGGCAAAATTTACATTAAGACTGTTTGCCGAGACGTATCAACTCCCAATTAATATTGTGGAAAATATTACTAGGGCCAAGTATAAGGGCGATAATTTTGTCCCTGTGTGGCTTTGAGTAACTTTCGTCAACTTTGTACCAGACGTATTTGACGATTTTACGAGAAGTATTTGACGAGAAGTAAGAAATACACGGGAACCACCTATTTATTACTATTATACTTACGTAAAAAAACTGATTGTGTAGAGGGAAGTGTAATTTGATGATGTATAGAGTGGTAAGATAGCAATGTGGTAAGTTGTTTATCACACTCTGTTCTCACGAAATCGTGCGCCTATTCCCACACATTAACATGGCTACTTCATTCAAGGAATTAGTGCTTCTACACCAGCACATACTTTCTCGTATTATTTTTCACGTTTACGTATATAATAATACTTTTTGAACATACATTTTGTAAATTTTTAAAGTATTAAATGATTACATCAAATTAACGTTTTGTTCATGTTATTCAATGCATTATCCGTGAAAAAATTTAAAGAAAAAATTTTAGGCATTTTTCAGGAAAACTTGTTTTTAAAATTGTCTTTATTTCCCCTCAATATTGCCGGAAAACTCTTCATATTTTGAAAAAATTGTACTACTTGAATCTATTTAATGATTTAATTTTGAAGAAAAGATTTCATAAGAAACAATACCTCTGTATTAAATACGGTACCTATAGAAAGATGCCAAAAATGTGTCTTTTGCAATTTTCGAAAATTTAGAAAATTCAAAGCAAAAGAAACCAACGGCATTTTTATTAATGTGGTTTGTCCTATCTGAGAGTAAATGAAGAAAAAATTGAAGCCATTGTTTTAGAAAATTTTGAAAATTCTCGTTGGGACTTCATGTAAAGTATCCGTCCAAAGCTAAACCATCCGTCATGAATCCCAAGGGGTCGACACATCAGCTACATCGATCAGGTAATATCAATTTTGGTGAAAATCCTGCGTACGGTTTAGCTCCTAGCGTTATTCTCAAACGGGTGGCAGAAGTTTCACTTAAACCAATTTTTCGGCAACAATGACCCACAGAACATGAATTTTGTCTACTCAACGTGTTAGATGAAGTAATTTACTATGCTTATGAATAATAATTATCATCTTTTTGATATTAGGAACCAACAACACAACTTCGTGTGCCGAGAAATCGTCGTTTTAGCCGAAGCATTACATAATTTTCTGTGCACGAATGTAAGAAGTATTAGAGGAAGTAAAACATACTGCTAACATCAATAACTCAATTTCTCATTAACAAAAATCTCCATTACAACGTCTATTCATCGGAAATCTAATTGAAATCGAGCATGTACGAGTAGCAATTTTTACAATTTACGAATTCGTGTGCAAAAGTTCAACATATTACATACCCCGTTGGCTAAGCCTAGTGATGCAACGTAAACGTAGGAACGATGCCTTTCCGTACGAACGTAAAATAATCCAAAGGGTAGATGGAAGAATGGTTACCGTACTGCTCGTAAAACCTCAAAGTGCAGGTTCTATGCGAGTTGGGGAGCGTGAATTGTCAAAAGGCAACAAATCCACAATGGCCATTATGAACATGCGGGATTGTAAAATAACCCTGGCTGAACGCCAGACAGAATTAATTCCTCTGACAATTCTCAATCCCAATCAGATCTCCTATATTTGCTCAGCGAAGAATTGATCAATACGACGTGTCGTAGTTGTGACGGCTCTGTGAATGTGATCAAAATTAGTTGGTAACTCTGCTCGTTCGTAGTCCCAATACAAAATGTTCAATGCGATCCCGTGTCCGAGTAAACCAAAGTCCGGTGTTCAATTGGGCAGACATTGACACAAGTTGTTGAATGAGAGTAGCGTGTTTCACTTCAACCAAGAACCTTTTTTCCATTGAGTTCCGCATCCATAACAGAATGTTGGCACTCAGTACGGAGAATTGATACTTCTCTTGTCATGTATGAAATGACGAAAGACAGTGGTGAAGAAGGATGGTAAAAATGAGATGGTGTTTATATCATTTTACATCTTCATTCGTCATTCAAAATATAAATTAATCTGCTATTTCAAATTGGTCGCATCTCCAATCTTAGCTTAAAATGAGTGAAGTACACCACTTCAGAACATACTTTATTACACCTTAAACTACCACATAATCTTATTTGTTTATATAAACTAAGCACGTGTTGTTCTTTCTTCACTACGAATTGGCCGCTTTTCCGCAGATAAGGCGGTTTTCTACAACTTGCTCGACCGAACAGATGATGGGCTCGTTGCCTACTCAAAGTACTAAGATTCAAGTGAGATGCACAGTAGCTGACCACTGCAAACGTACCATAATCAAATACCTGACGCAGAATTCTCATCCCTCAACCTACAGTAATGAGAATGCAGAGAATAATCTGATTAAAAGGGTGTTTTAAGGGAAGTTTGTTAAATGAGGAGAAAGTACAGGAGAGAAAATGGATGTGTTACGTGTTTGCAAATACGTTTTTTGTTGTACTTTTTATATTTACACCCAGAGACGATTGACGCCCAGAGAGCAGAGACAACAGAGTTTTAAAAGATTTGCATTTAAAATTTTATTGTAGTTCAAGTGTAGAAGTAGACATTATCTTTCTTTTATTAGTTTTTATATTTTATCTTTAATTTGGTAGTATGTGTACTGCTTAGATAAGTATCAAATATATGCCTGTATACGATAAATAATAATAAAAAGATACTTCTTAATGAGAGCATAATCTTTTCAACTCTTAATAAGTAAAATTGCTTCTTAGCATTGACAATGCACCCTGTTGTTGCTGTATAATACGCCGCACACGCAGTAGTACTACAAAAATCAATACAGACATAACTTTAGAAACTATAAAAATCCGATGTCCGAATTTATTCGAGTTCACAAAGGCTACTGTGAAACCGTAAGTCTCTTGTTTTGCATGCTGCTGTAACAAGTTTAGGCTACATTGTTTAGAACTTTGTCTCATTCTCCCAGTTCCTCACATTTTCCACGTTATCACAATTTCAATAAAACACATCTTCTCATGTAGTCGCTACTTTTTCCCCGCCGACCACCGCAAACAGGTCCAGGTGCATGTAGCGTGCAGAGTGCGTGCAGGCAATCATATTTATGAGCTCATCGAGCGTTGCAGCACAGCTGTCGGCAATAAAGCGTAGCCCGATATGCGCGATCCCAAACAAAATGCATTCAGCGGGTGAACGCGCTTGGGGCTATCTCAATGCTACCGATGCTCATTAAAGAGTCAAAAAGGCGATCACTATGAATGGCAAGTACAGAGACGTCAAAAAAGAGAGGGGGAAACTATAAACAGCGAGCAAACAAAGCACCGTTTGCGAATGAAATTCTGAGAGGTTGATGAAATCCCATTTCCTCGATTGAGTACCTCGTCGACTGAAACCGCTTGAAACTAATGTGGTGCGAGATAGTTTATTCAATAAATATGATAATAGATGCTTTTAATATCGGCAATTATTTAGACGGAATGCTAATGGCACGTCAGGTAAATTACAACACTACCATCAGCTTCGGAAACTGATGGCGTTCCCTTCATTTTCCTTTGAAGTGATTATCTGCGAGGGATAATCAATATTGGTCTTTGCCATACAAAGTGTCAAACAGATGTTACACACTTGAGTGATCTGCGGAGTCAAGAGAAGGTTGCTCGAGAATCAAATTCCTGTATGTACTTCCTGTGTGGTTATAAAGTGGCAACTAGGATTTACATTGTCCTTTGGCGAAGGTATTTATTAAGTCCTCAGTCTCTTTCATTCTTTCGAAACATATTTGGAGTGAACTGTTATCAAAATTGTAATATTTGACAGTACTGAGTCTGCTTTCACAAAGCTTGTTTTCATAAAGTTATTTATTTTACCCACTAGATAAATCAATTATCGTTTTCTCTAAATTGTTAGGTAATTCAAGGAAAAACGCTATTTTGAAAGCCTCATTTTTTTATCTTTCTGTATTTTCTTTCAAATTTCCGAACCTGTTATTGTAACTTCTGTCTAAACTTCTTAATTTCAAACTTGTTTTCGTATATATGTCAAAAAATCTCAACAATATTTTAAATATTTTGAAGAGAGAAACAGCATTTTAATATTTTCGTAGACACAATAGAAAAACAGTAAGTACACCTTTTAAAAACTATATTATAGACACATTAGAAAAACAGTATGAGTTCTGTGTCATGAAGCATATACTGTAGTACGAGCACCAGCGAGTAGTACTGAAGTAAGAATATGCAGGGAAGAAACAATATAGTCAGTTAAAGGAATGAAACGAAAAGCATAACGCAAGTCGAATATAACTCTCGTTAAAATTAACTCCTAAATTCTCAATAATATGCATTCAGATCCAAAAAAATGGATATATTACCCTCGGTGAAATGTGTTTCACATGCAACTTTTGAACTCGGCAAAAATACGTATTTCTACCTTTTTCAAGAAAATTAGCAACAATTGGATACGGTAGCTTGTTTATCTGAGCCATTGATTAATAACGTTCCCCAACAAAAGATACATGAACATTCTCGTAAAAAAAAATACAATGAATATGTTTCATATTACATTTTCTTATAGATTAAAATAAAAATGTGAAATTCTATTATTCTAAACAAACATAATTTTTTCACATTCCCAAAACTGAAGGCCGAATTGATAGTAAAAGTTAAATATTTAATTATTTGTTGTTCAAAAAAACAAGCAAATTCACTAATAAAATACTGAGGTGAGAATAATTTAGTTGAATATGTCTGATTAGTGTTATCTATTACTGATTATCAATTTTGAGCACTGTCGACTAGAGAGTTTATTTCCATAAATTTCATCCATCATGTCAAATGTCATATCATTACACAATCAAAGGCGTACTACTATTTTATCGGTAAAGGAAAGCTCCTTTTATTTCTAAAACTAGACACTCAACGTTTCCAAAAAACTATTCTGACTTACGATTAATGTAACACGATTTTCACAGGGTGGTTTAAAATAAATATGTACAGTACGGTATGAAAGTGTCAACGAATATTTTTTCCACTGGTTTGATCGGGATCCGGATTCCGGATTGTTTGCATTTTGACACAGCAACGCACAATATTTGCTAGTAAATAGTGTAAGGATTCTCAAAAATGTGTCACGTCAAACTCAAACAAGCAGTTAAATGACAACATAACACTCACAAACCAAACAAGGCGCTTTCTAACAACAAAATAATACTTCAACCAAAAAATTACACATTTCTACAACAAAACACTTCCCTTGTAAAGAAACAAATTAATTAGTAATTAAATAGGTGAAAATTAATATTAAGGAGACGGCCTAAGTAGTCATGATAAAGGACATAAAACCTATTGATACGCTTGTGTAAACGAAACTTAAAAACAATATTTAGAATAAATTTTAAAATAAATTAATGGGATAAATATTTTTAACACGAATAACTAGATAGTACCTTAACAAATTATGAGAAAGTCTGGTCTTAAATTGGGTGCCAAAGGATGGATCAATAACAACAGTAAAACAACAGCAATAATAATAACTAGCGTACCCGTGCGAGAACTATCGCATTTTAAACCGCATCCTTTCTCCTCCCCCTTTGTTTATCCTTTCTATTAAGGACACTTGTTAATGAAACGTGTTTTTTTTGTTTAAAAATGTGTAAAGGTACTTCTAATGAACCTACAGAATATCAAACAAAATAATAATACAATTTATGTTGAAAACAAATTTTCAATAAAGGTTTATTCAGCATTATAGAGACATGCGACAAACGACAGAGATTCGCGAGAGACGACTCGCGAGATTCGACGATTCGCGAGAGACGAGTTTATTTACAAATCCTCTAAGAAAATATCACGGTTTTGTACAGTTATATAAGAAACCGTGGACATAAAATCCAGTATGTCAGCTGTATTATTATTATTATTATTATTATTAATATTATTATTATTATCTACGTGTGTTATATTAACCTAAAGGTGCTATTTAAGCTGCTGGATGGGAAATTACTCTTCAGATCTGTATCAAATAAATTTAAGACGAAAAAATAAAGCTCACGGATAATGATTTAAGGATCAAAGCAGGCCTACATACATTCTTTGCTCTAACCAATATGCTGCCATCTGATTGTTCCGCGCAGACTAACTGTTGTGAAGAAAAATATTCAATACTAGAGAATTAACTGCGTTGCCCCATTTCTTTGACAATCATCTATTAGACAAGAAAGGAAATGAGTTCATCTGTATTGTAATGTAACGAGACGCATTTTGAAAATAAGTTTCCCTACGACGTCAAGAAAAAGAAAACAAAATATCCTGAGAAAACTATATTGTAGCAGATATAGCACAACTTTCACCTCAAATTACTGAATGTGTAAATTGTACTATAGAAATGAGTTAAAACTCAATTAATAGAATATTATATTTCAAAATATTCCGGTACACGGCTAATTTGCTCAAAGATTTCGAAATATTAACGAACACAAGAAAGTGTGCGCGTGAATTCTCCTCTTCTTTAAGATGTTAGGGAAATTAGGTAACGTCTTTCAAGGTATATGAGATACGTTTTACGTCATACTACGTCGCAATTCCTTCTTTTTATTATCAATGTAGCGTATCCTGCCTTCACGATTTACTAGTGTAAATAAACAAGTATCTGAGATGCCAATGTCCTTTAGATTTCAAATGCATCGATGCCGGCAACTGTATTAGAAAACAAATCATTACCACTGTTCGTTAAGTAAGGTTACCGTTCTGCTCATTTTCCAGCTTATGTCAGTGCATTGCCAGTGTATAATCAAAATTTAACATAAAATTCAATAATTTCATTATTTTATTTAATTCTATCACGAAAGAACAGACTTTTTCGTGGAATAAATAGAACATTTATAACAATTGGAACTGTTTTATTAAGACTTAATTAATGTTTTGATGATTTAGGCTAGCGTGATTAATGAGGGTGTCACAAGAAAGACATGAGTGTATACGTGAGGAAGTATAAGGATAAGAAGTTCCAATATCGAAATAATTTGTGCAGGGACTGAAGGATCGAGAGAAAATTCATAATATTTTTATTCAATTTTCAATAGTGTTATTGTTAAGTACTAAGGACTACGTCTACTTGTGCGAATATCCCGCACTTAGTAAATTATCGTTTATGTGTAAAAATAACTTCGTACAATCAAACCGAATTTTGAATGTGTCTAGCAATCCCTACTTCGAAGCGCAGTATACTCTAGAAATAATGGAGGAGAGTTATAGCGGTCAGCTACTACGATTGGTATTTTTCCATGGTTTCTCCGATCTCACCAGTACCTTAACAAATGGGCCACGGACAGCCTTTGTCTCCTTCTTCCTTTCCTCTTCCTTGTCCTGACCTCACCCTTTACTTACACGCGCACTCACATGCACTACACTACCACACTTGGCTGGAGATCAATGAGGAGCTTAGAGCTGGTCCCCGCTGGGGAGGTGCCATGCTAGTGGAAGGCACCTAGTTGGGGAGAATCCCCGCGAGCCGAATGAGGTCGACGCCGGATCTCGCCATCCAGAGGGAAATGATTACTGTCACCTCCCGAGGAAAAAGCAGGCACGAGTACACTTACGGGACTAATGGACATAGCAGCTGACAAGCCCGGAATCATAAAACAATTAAAAAATAAGAGTGTGGCGACGCTTCATTTTCAAGTTGCGCAAAATGGCAGCATGTTGGTTAGAGCAAAGAATGTATGTAGGCCTGCTTTGATCCTTAAATCATTATCCGTGAACTTTTATTTTTCGTCTTAAATTTATTTGATACAGATCTGAAGAGTAATTTCCCATCCAGCAGCTTAAATAGCACCTTTAGGTTAATATAACACACGTAGATAATAATAATAATAATAATAATAATAATAATAATAATAATAATAATAATAAGGGGCTCAAGGGGTGTGAAGTGTCCTAAGACATCCTACAACTTCTCGCACCCACTCCACTCTCAACCTTCACGCGGTGAGCCCTGTTAAGTCGAATGTGTCCCAAGGTTGTGGTAACCAGCCCCTTCGGCGGGACTCTCGACGAACCGATGAGAGATGGGGGTTCTGATAGGGCTGCTAGAAAGTAATTCTAGAATAAGGCCTATCAGAATGGTACAGGTTAACCAACTGGGCTTGTACCTAGGGAGTCGGCGGAGGAACCAATTAAGTGGTCAACGGCGGCTCTCATGGCTGTGTCAGTAAGACTACAGTTGGTCCTGGCAGAAGGAATAAAATGCACCCATTGGAGATTTGAAGATGGAGACTCGTGCTAGAAGAAAAGCCTCGGAAAACTTGCCGCTGCCCGAGGAGCGTCGGGGCGCCCCTGGAGCCACCGCTGGGGGTGACAGTGTGCGAGCCGGTGGTGATCAGGTGCTGAACAGGCGGGCCCTGGTCGGGTTACCCGAAGAGCGACTGCCTGGAAGGAGCGAAACTACAACTAATGCCTCCCCTGCTGAAGGTGCTGCGCAGGTACTGCAGCCAGCGCTCACCCAAGCAGGACTGCCGACACAGCGCAGGAAATGGTCAACGGCCGTTAACGAAACAATAATGCGCATATATTACCGGGTCACAAAAATTGAAACAGATGTGACCGGATACAGGCAGAAGTTATACAAAGAGTTCATGCGGTATTTCCCTGACTTTTTCCGTAACTGAACAGAGAGTAGCTGATCAGTACCGTGTGATATTACGTAACAAGTTGATCCCTGAGATACGTCTTCAGACTATAAAAATGGAAGTTACACGTGAGCTGACAATTAATGAAGAGGAAGATTTGGAACCCAGATCGCAGATTCACCCAGATATTCACAAAAATGCCCCAACAACCTGGGATGAAAGACTGACAAAGACACTAAAAAATGGAATGAAAGAAGTTATGTTTCAATTCGAGGGAACCAGTCCCGTCATGAGACCGGTGATACCTAAGATAAACACTTCAAGACGAATGGCACGAATTCTGGATACCATGAACCGCGAGGTTTTGCCAGAAGAAGTTGCAATAGCGCAGGATCTGCAAACTCTCCATTTTGTCATCTACTGTGCTGCAATAACGGTGGTTAAAGTGTTGGGAGTAGATTGTGAACAATCGACAAGGAGACAGCGAAGAGGTCGGCTGATGCCACCTTGGGAGAGACGTCTTGTTGGAAACATTGAAAGACTGAGATGTGATATTGCTCGTATGACTAGTTATGCTGACGGTATTCGATCAACAAAACTGGAAAAGATAGTGAAATGTATTATGGATAGAACAAGCACTCACTCTCACCACGATGAGCCTAATACGACAGTACAACAGTGTATTGATACGCTGAAACAGAAGCTATCAGTCCTAACAAACAGGCTGTCTAGATACAGGACAAGCAGAAGTAGGAAGAGAGATAATGTTTTGTTTGAAAGATCTGAAAAGAACTTTTATCGAAAACTGGGGAAAAAAGAGGAAGAAAATTACGAGGGATTGTACCCAACACAGCAGGAAGTGAGTGATTTTTGGAGTAATCAGTTGTCCAATCCGATGCAATGCGACCTGAAGGCGAGTTGGATTGGCGAAGAAAAGAAACGCTGTGAGAACTTTACTGCTATGCAACACCAAGTATTTACCAATGAAGAGGTTAGTGAAGTAATAAAAAATTTGCTTAACTGGAAAGCACCAGGACCAGATAAAATTCATAATTTCTGGTATAAAAGGTTCTGGTGCACCCACCAAAAACTAACTGAGCTGATTAACGATGTTCTACAGCACCCAGATAAGATGCCAGAATTTCTTTCTCAGGGTGTTACGTATTTAATACCAAAAGACTTCCAAAATCAAGAAGATCCAACAAAATATCGCCCTATCTCGTGCTTGCCAACGATGTATAAAATCATCACATCGTTACTTTCACAACGCATATACTCTCACTGTAGTAACAATAATATCATTGCAGTGCAGCAGAAAGGCTGTAGCAAAGGGTCCATGGGGTGTAAAGAACAATTGACAATTGATTCAGTGCTATGTGGTCAGGCCTATCTAAAACACCGCAATCTGCATATGGCATATATTGATTATAAGAAAGCCTTTGATTCAGTTCCACATACTTGGCTGATAGAAATTCTTGAGATCTACGACATCAATTCAACTGTTATCTCGTTCTTGAAGCATGTGATGTTGAAATGGCAAACAAAAGTCATCCTGAGTACACCCGTTAACTATATCGAAACGGAAATGATTAGAGTACGAAGAGGTATTTTCCAGGGAGACTCACTTAGCCCTCTCTGGTTTGTCCTCTGCATGAATCCCTTGTCAAATCTGTTGAATTCCACAAACTATGGCTTTGGAATTAAAGTAGGAACAACTGTGATGTACCGCTTAAATCATCTTTTGTATATGGATGACCTGAAGTTGTTTGGGTCTACGAAAACTCAACTTGAACATCTTCTGAGAATTGTAGAATCATTTTCAAGAGATATCGGATGAAGTTTGGCTTGGACAAATGTAGAACAGTAAATATTGTGAAAGGAAAACTGCAGGAAGAGCCTTTGAACTTGAAGACAGACAGATGATACAGGCAATATCTGGTGAGGAAACATACAGATATCTGGGAATGAGACAACTAAGGTGTATTGACCAAAGTAAAATGAAGGAAGAACTTTCTGAAGAATTTTACCGAAGGATTCGGAAGGTGTTGAAAACAAAACTGAATGGAAGGAATATTATCAAGGCTATAAACACCTATGCTGTTCCTGTCTTGAACTACTCCTTTGGCATTATTAAATGGAGCAAAACCGATATTGACAGCTTACAACGTAAGGTTAGAGTTTTAATGACAAAAGCGCGCATGCATCACCCGAAGTCTTCAGTTGAACGCACTACATTGCCGAGAAATATGGGTGGGAGAGGACTGGTGGATATTGGCAATCAGCTTTGTCAGCAAGTGACAAATATGAGAAAGTTTTTCATTTCTGCAGCAAATACATCACGTCTGCATAAAGCAATTTGTGAAGCAGATACATTTACACCTTTAGAGTTGTCACGACAAGAGGTTGCTGACTTCACATGTCGCGATCGTGAGAAGCTGGATTCATGGATGGCGAAATCTCTTCATGGAAGACACCCTCATGAGATGAGTCAAGCGCATGTCGACATGAAAGCGTCGAACTTCTGGCTCATATCAGGACAAATCTTCCCAGAAACTGAAGGTTTCATGCTGGCCATTCAGGACCAAGTGATCCCAACAAGAAGTTACCTAAAGCTAATTGTCAAAGATGAAAGTGTGGAGAATGAGTACTGTCGGTATGGTTGCCCAACTGTTGAATCAGTCCAACATGTTACTTCGGGATGCACACATTTCTGTGGAACAGAATATAAGCAACGGCATGACGCAGTGGCCAAGATTTTACACCAAACGTTGGCTGAGAAATTTCAACTTCTCCCTGAAGCTAAAGTGCCCTATTTTAAGTACCAACCTGTAAGTGTGCTGGAAAACGAAGAATGGCGTTTATATTGGGATAGAACTATTTTAACAGATCGGACGGTAATGAACAACAGACCAGATCTGACTGTCTTTAACAAGAGAGAGAAATATGTCGCGCTGATAGATATCTCTATCCCAAATACTAGCAACCTGCAAAGTAAATACGCCGAAAAAATTAATAAGTACTCAGAACTCACTGAATCCATAAAGAAACAATGGTATGTTGAAAAGGTTGAAGTTATTCCAGTAATCCTCTCAAGCACAGGTGTCATCCCTAGAAATTTGATGCGGAGCCTTCAACATCTGGGAGTGATAGTAGACATATACAAACTTATGCAGAAGGCAGTGGTGATTGCAACGACAGGAATAGTGCGGAAATTTCTGGGAAATTATGCTGTGTGAATGAGTGTTTCATGTTTCATAAATGTTGTATATTGATTGTGCTTTGATTTTGTAAATCTGTACAATTAATAATATTAATTACCAAAAAATGAGGAAAATAAAGAAAAATAATAATAATAATAATAATAATAATAATAATAATAATAATAATAATAATAATAATACAGCTGACAGTACTGGATTTTATGTCCAAGGTTTCTTATAAAACTGTACAAAACCGTGATATTTTCTTAGAGGATTTGTAAATAAACTCGTCTCTCGCGAATCAGTCGAATCTCGCGAGTCGTCTCTCGCGAATCTCTGTCGTTTGTCAACTGCTTAACCCGGCAGTAGGCGCGCGGGGTGCCTGAGTCACCCCAGAATTGTTTCGGAGCTCACTGTACTTTTAGTTGTATTTATAATCTTACGAGCTTCTCAGTACCTTTTGAGGATAGCTTTGTGCACATATCTGGACTCCTTCTCTTTCAACTGCTTCCTGTTCCTTGCCTGGAAATTTCGTCGCAAAGGCGATGGCACGCACCGTGTCACCTCACGCAACTTTTGTTATCGCTTCCTGCCAAGCTGTTCGCAGTACATCTCAGCAGGACGGCACAGTGAGAGGTTTAATGATCAAATATTCATGCATGGTAAGTGCTTTTGTTCGAGAATATTTTTTCGTAACAAATATTTTAATGATATGATTATAATATATTTATATTATTGTGAATATATTTGTATGTATATTTACTTTAAATTGTAATGTATGTTGTACTCTGTAATATGTTTAAATCATATTATTTACATTATTATATTTTTTACTGTTTTTTAGACACAGAAGAGATTCTATCCTCTACGAGATGAGAAAATTCGTGAGCTCCTGCTTTGTGAAAGTTGTTTGCAAAAAGAACATTATTAAAAGTTAAAATTTTATTTGTATTTTTTCCAAACTACCTATAAATACTTGGAAATACACACGTATTTATTAAAGAAATAAAATAGTTTGTTATTAATTGTTTTCTAGACATTTTCACTGTGGGGCGATTGAGGCACCCCGCGCGCCTCAATTTGTTACAAAACTTGGCGCGCCTACTGCCGGGTTAATGATGCAACCTGCTTAACAAGGTATGTGTTACGCGCTCGTATTGCACCAACCCGTGCAAAAGGCATGCCACTTTAATATCAGGAGGATAACGAAAAAGAAAAAAGTAAAAGGGGAATGAAAGAAAGAAAAGGAAAGAAATAACGGAAGAAAAAGAAGAAAAAAGGAAAATAAAGTAAAGGAAGGATAAGAAAGAAATAAAAATAAATAAATACAGGAAAAGAAAAAAGGAAGACAGAAGGAGTGACATTCAACAATTTTGTCAGCTCTGCAATCACATAACGAATTATAAATTCTGTAATTCTTATTCTCACTTAATTAGCGATCTCAGCAGCTAGCTGTAGAGAAATTATTCGTTAGATCATGGTCCTTGACCCGCGCAGGCGCAGTGTGCAGCTGTGCACTGCGCGGGGAAAGAAAGGAAAAACGGCAAAAAATGGAAAATGAACGGAAAATGGAAAAGCAAGAAACAGAAAAAATAAAAAGGAAAAGAAAGAAAAGGAAGAATAAAATAAATAAAACAAAAGTAAATAGAAAAAGATGATAGATAGAATGGGTGTCTTACCACACTACAGACATTTCTGCATTCACATAACGAATTATGAATCTTGTACATTCTTATTTCTCATTAACAAAAACTATACATCTTACATCCCGAAAGCTAGCTTTAGAGAATATTGTGAGATCATGGTCCTTACCCCGCGCACGCGCACTGAGTATTGCACGGGAAAGGTAGAAAAAAGGTAAAACACTGGAACATGAAAAGGAAATGAAAGGAAAGAAGAAAGAGAAACAAGAAATAAAATATTAAATACAAAAAGTACAAAAAGTAAGAAATAAGAAAAAATAAATAAGAAAAGAAAAAATTAATGATAATAAATTAATAGAAGGGGCGGCTGACCGCAATTGTCATTTCTACAGCAGATAATGAATTTTTAATTCCGTACATTCTCATTTCTCACTTAAGTACTCCCCGGTACATCGAGATCCTGGAAGCTAGCTGCAGAGAAGATTATTGCGAGATCACGGCGCTTTCCCCGCGCACACTCCCTGTGTAAGAAAGAAAGAAAGAGAAAAACAAGAAATAAAATATTAAATAAAGAAAAGTACAAAAAGTAAGAAATAAAAGAAAAATAAATAAGAAAAGAAAAATTAATGATAATAAATTAATAGAATGGGCGACTACCACAATGACAGTTTTACATCACACAACGAATTATGAATTTCGTACATTCTTATTTCTCACTTAGGACTCCCTGATATATCGAGTTCCCGAGAGCTAGCTGTCGAGAAGATTATTGTGAGATCACGGCGCTCTCCCCGGGCACGCGCACTGCGCACCGCGCGCCGGCCATCAAGCGTCGCCGTTCGGCGCGGCGTCTGATTGGCAGCGGACATCGCGCGCCCGTAAATTGAATTCGCGCTCCATCTGATGGGCTAATTCGTCTCTTCCCCAGGGCCCCTCGGGCGGCGCTCGACCCACCCACCCACCCACCCACGCGACGGGCGGGGCAGATCGCCGCCATTTATATATAGATTTTTTTTACATGAATTATTTTTCAATTTTCCTGTGAAATTACATTAGTGATAGTCGGCGAACTTTTGCGGAAAGCCGAATATCACGCAGCCCCCCCCCCGAGTGTTTAACGCAGAGTCGCGCCGCCGCGTCCCCCACGCAGCTGCGTTAGTAACGCGCATGCGCTCCGGCAGTGATACGGACGTGCTGCGGCCGTCGTCTGTTTCCAGTTAATTACGCTATTACTAGACGGACCACGCGCGTAATTATGAATTTACAAAGCAGAACTGGAGTATTTGTATAAATATTAATGTCCGTCCAGGTGTAATAATTAAAGCGCGTTCGGAATAAGGGGATGCGGTCTGGTTTTGCGATAATGAACGACGTACTCGAATTTCGGATGCCAAAGTAAGTTTCGTTCGTTGGACTCGGTACGTTTTCATAAGCTATGTTTCCACGCTGTGATGCTCGTTGACCAGGTGCGTCGAAAACTAGAATGATATGCACGTGAACAATCTAAAACTGGTAGTGATTAGTGAACTTTAATTTAGACTATTTAAATTGAGTCTTCGTGATCTAAAATACTCACCAGAGATTATTGGAAGGGTTTTTATTTAATAAACTTCATAGGATTTGGAGACATAAACCTCGTACCTGCTGTCAAATATATTCTGATGAACTAGCAAAACGTAGAACAGGAAATAAGAATCATGGTTAAACATGATTTTAAAGTGTTTTATTAAAGATTGTTTCATTAGAATCTATACTTCGTTTTATTCTTTACAACTTCCTCAGAGGCAGTAAAATTTTAACATCCATTTTCAGATGTTTAGAGATGTTCGGTTGTTGTTACAAATATCGCAGCATACACTTCGATATTTGTAATAGCCAATAAACTTGGAATTCTGGTCAATAGGCCCTCTAAAACAAAAACAAAAGAGCGTAATTTTAGAAAAAAATGTGAATACTTAAAGACTCAAATATTTGTCATTGAAAGAAATTCAAAGAAGATATGTGATACATGAAAAACGTGCTTTAATGAACAATGCAAATCAATATAGAACGAAAACCACAATTTCATGAATTGACGTGTACATAACGTATGTTGATTTTATAAAGGAGATAAAAGCGAGATTGAAAGGCTTAAAGTGTACATCCAGTAGCCATTTAATTCAATTATGAATAAAATAAAAGTTGGTAATTTCAATTAATCTCAAAATGTAATTGCTTTTCCCTCTTGAAACTATTACATGGTGTCGATTTTCAATCAAAATCTATGCACGTTCGTCAAAACAAATTTATATTACTTGGCGAATAGCTAGTAGCAAATTACGTATTACGGTATGTATAGTATATGTTGCTACTCAAACTATTCGTTAACCGATTATCAATATTTCATAGATTCTTATGGAAATTTGGATAATTCGTTCTTAATAATCTTTGAAGTAAATAAAAATAATATTTTTATTACATTTTTTCATAACGATTGTGCATACATGATTGCATGTTTAATGTGGTGCAATACTGGAAGTTTTGCAATGTCAATATTCATAAGTTTTTCAGTTTGTGGGGCTTTACAGAATCCAACTTAATGCTTTTCTTTTGTTCAAGACTTTTAGAAGCAAAAAATTTGGTATTGAACGAACTCCTTGTTTTAGAAACCGTTCATCAATTTAAGTAGTTCTACAAATCATCCATCTACGCTAGAACTCGAAAATTGTTCATTTTGCGAAAGAATGAACAATTGTTACAATCTTAACAAAGCTTGTTAAGATATTTATTGTATAATTTGTTCGCAGTCTACTCGTTTATCACCCATTACATAGTTTTCCGTATTTGGACATAAAATCAACTTTGAACAATTTGGTTCGAGCAATAGGTCACAAAGTCATCTATATTACAAAACGTATCCATACCAAAACCATACAACAGCACAGATCGGATAATGAGTTACAGTAGATGATGGGTTCACGAACATTATCTGCTAAACGTTACGCTAAATCTCCTGCGATCTTGCTCCCGACTCTGCGAATGTAGAGAGACCAGCGTCACTCCATTAGCAGCGACACTGAAGCCGGCGGCGCAAAGCGGAGAGACAGCAGCACTTCATGGGGCCTCTGTCCGTCGCCGCTTCGCGCCGCTCGCCTCATTAAGAATTCAGACGACCGCAATATCCCACTCAGCGGCAACTGAAAGCGCCCGATATTACAGCGGAACATTAAATAACGAGAGCTGTCTGCGTGCTCCTCCCTGGCGCGAAGATTCCGGAGATCTGGCATTTTCCCGCTTCCCCGCCGACGCCTCTGCCTCTTGCGGTGAGTGAGTGCGCGGGCCGAGGCCCTCTGAAACCGCGGGAGGTGCCGCGCAGATAAAGCATCGCAGCATCAAGGCCCCCCACAAACTGGCAGCGAATGATCGTCAGCGAGTGCGCGCAGGAAAGATCTGCGCTAGACCAGGGCGACGAAATTCGAGGGTCCGTTCACAAACTGGCGCGAATGATCGTCAGCGAGTGCGCCGCGGAAAGATCTGCGCTAGACCGGGCGACGAAATTCGAGGGTCCGTTCGCACCGTAGCGTCAATTGCGACTCAGCAGTTTGGTGACAGTTTTCCTCATCCGATAAACAATAGGCGCTGGCTTTCTATTCATACACGAGATAGAAAATGCCGATACTCATACGTTTTCTGAGCACATACGGTACGATGCGTACCTTCTTTAGCTTACAATTTTCCATTCAAATTGTTAATATCTCTTAAGGAAACGAAGACAAGGGGTTCCATGTTTTTTTATCTAAAAAGAAAGATGTACGGATAATTTCATACCTTGATGCCATAAAGAACGAGAAAGGGTTTTAAATTTACTAGAATGGCCAGTGTCTGATGAAATTTTGAATTAGTGTGTTTAGTGTGCGTGATGAATGTGTGTGTGTGTGTCTGTGTGTGTGTGTGTATTCACAAAACCCTCGTGAGCACGAAGTCGCTTAACACGGAATTCGTCGTAAAAACAAACAAAATTTGGGTCCCGAGAAAGACACGTAGTGATGAGGATATATAAAAATCGGTTAACATCAAATTTTATAACACGAACACCCTATTATTTTATTCCCTTGGAATTCGTATTATCCAGGGTTTACTGTATATATATATATATATATATATATATATATATATATATATATATATATATATTATAAAATTATAAAGCTATTGAAACTTTTCACTACTTAAATGTACAAGATTTTAAGAAAAAAATTCGAAGTTCATTGTTATTTAAAGTTAATTAAATTACTAAACACGTTTAGAAGTATTTTTTCTGACCGTTCGGTCGTGTCAGATTCACTGGCGAGCTGAAACTATTCGACATCTTACTAGCCTTTGTGTTAGTTTCCACAACGACACTCAGCGAAAGCGAAAAATAACACGTCGGACCGCGAAACAAAATCCGCCGCGGAAAAAAACGCTGGGACGCTCACCTGCCCCGGAAGTCTACACGTGCTCATAAGGCAACACCTGACGCAAAACTACCGTTGAGGACATTCCGCGACGATCTGTGGGAGCCTTCACGGGGGCTCTGCACATTCTGTGGGGGAATCCCCGGCGGCTAGGGCTGGCCACACCGCGCTCCTTCCAGGGAACGAGAATGTATTGTTTTCTGGTGCGTCAACTACTTGGATCGTTAGTTCCGTGAGTGCGGTTCAAGCCATATTGCTCGTGGCGGCGGGTTCCTCCTTCGCTGCATCATGAAGTGACATACACCACGGCTTGCAGGATATTTCACTCCAGGTTTCTCCCCCAATGGGACACGGCCCCACCCCGGACACCTTCTGGTCTCCCGACATATATGATGACTAGACCGCCGATTGTTAGGTTTCAAAATATGCGTTTTAAGTGCCTAAAATGGGTTCTTTAAGCATCTCAGTTAGGCCATTTATATCGAAGAATAGGAAACTTGCAAAAAAATAATTTATAACATATATTTCTCAAAGATAAAAGCATGGATAAATATTATGTAGAATCAGTATTATATATTTTGCGATAATACTATTTACGAACAAGTTTAATTGTTATAGTTACCATTATTCTTACTCACAAAAATACTAAGACTCACGAGGTTTTTTCACGAAGTCAGGAAGTGGTGGATGGAGACTTATCCCAAGATCCTTGCCTTGTATATTCATTTCTCGCTTGCTTACAGAGGACAAAATGGGAGAAGAGGAAAAAATGAGACAAGGGGATACAATTTTACAGACGAATGCTATTTAGGTTTTTAAAAGTATTATTTAATTAATATCATTCCTTTCTACAATATTGTGCCAACACACAAGAAAAATAGTTGAGAGAAACCACAGACAAAAGAAATTAAATAAATTAGTCTTATTTTAGGTTTTTGAAAGTAAAATAGACCCAAATAGGCATTAATGTTGAAATAGGCTAATTTAGGTGCTATAAAATTGATAGGTTTTAGTTCAAATAAACCTAAAATGTACATATGAGTATAAAGCCCCATTGAGTACAAGGTAACCAGAAAAAATAGGTTTTAACCTAAATATCCGCGGACTAATGATTACTGATTGTTTGCGATTCCGGGCGCGTCAACTGCTACCTTTAGCTGCCCCGTAAGAGTAGTGCATGTGTTCTCCTCTGGAGGTAGCAGTGATCTTTCCCCGCTGGATGGCGAAATCCGGCGCCGACCAACCGTCGGCTAGGGGGTTTTCCCCTCCACCAGGTATCTCCCGCCAGCGGGGCACCGTCCAAGCCCGGACAAGCTCTAAACTCCCGACCGTTCCCCCTGGATGTGTAGTAGTGTAGTGTAAGTTATTGCAAGTGCGTATAAGTAAGGGGTGAGGATAGGGCAAGGAAGAGGAAGGAAAGATCACGATTATGTGGCCCATTTGCTAGGTTGCTGCTCCGGCATCCGCCTGATGTGAGCCGATGAGACCACAGGACACCTACCGATCAGAGGAGCCTGCTCTTAGAATTTTCCTCCGGATTGCGGCTGAAGTCGTTCCAGCTGACCAGCTAGTGTCGAAAATAGTTGCTACCCTCGGGGCGCGGAAATTGGTTCTCCTGGTCACAGGCACTGCAGTGACACCAGTTGATGCCCTGAGGCACCTCTTCTAGTGACATACACTGCGGCTTGCAGGATATATCGCTCTAGGTATTTTCCCCAAAGTGGTACGGCCTCAGCCCGGACACGTGCTGATCTCTCGACGTGTGTGGTACTGAAGGGGGGAGGAGGGGACAGGGTAAGTGAGTGTAGGAGAGAAGCGGGGACAGGAATGAGGAAGAAAATGTCACGCGTGGTTTTTGGCTCAATTGCTGGGTATGAAATCCAGGCTTTGGAATTCGCCTAGATTTGCGGGGGAAACTATGGGAACCAACCAATCTGAGCACCCAACCCAAGAATTATCCTCCAGAGCAGTGGCTGAAATCGACGTAGCTCTAAAGGTAGCTTGGAAAATCCTCCCGGTCGAAACTCAAACACTAGGTCCTCCCGATCAGCAACGCTGCAGGATTAATGGCCGCTGTCGTTGAACGCCACCCCACTTTCCCAACGAATCAACACCAGGTTGTATCCAGAATTGCCGTCACCCACACACTCTCTAGTGTAACTAGCAATTACTGCGCTTCGTATCTGCTCATCCTCCTCTGGTACTCTGCTGTCCGAACTGTCGTCCGCCTCTCATCCGTCACTATCCGTTAGGGGCAGCTATCGGCTTAAATGACCATGTTAGGCTTGTGTCGTCTCACGGTAGCGATGGTGTAGCCGAAAAATGGTCAAACCAATAGCAGGACAAGTTGTTAACTCCAATCTCGGTGGTAGATTCCTGACGGGAATCTATTTTTTCAAGTAAGATGCGGTAGATAATCATGTAGATCAATCAAAATTATTGTTTATATAATTGTGTCGTAGAATTGGTTTGGGTTTAAAGACCTAAAGTTCCTTTTCTTTTAGTGATAGATGACTAAAATAATCATCTTGTTTTGTTTCTCTCCTTTTCTAACCAACAACAAATAATGTACAACAAAAATTGTACAACAAATAATTTTGGCACAGAAGACGCGATATTTAATGGTAATCACGTAGGCCAAAGATCGAAACTTCGCCACCAACTTGGACATGTGTACCGAAACGTCAACTAATACCTTAATGTACTAGTTAGTAGAAGACGCCATTACGCTCGCGGGTAGTTTGCCCGTTTGCCGTTAGCGCTGCCATCGAAGGCGATGGCTGTGTCTAACGTCTAGTCCCATCCAGCAGAGCAGCCCCTGCTTAATCTCCCGCGGGGTCTGGAGAGTGCGCGGCGGGCGCCGCCGCCACCGCCACCGCCGCCTCCACCCTCGCGGCAGAAGAAGCACCGGCGCCCAATTGCGCATAAATTGACCGGTCGGCAACGGCATCGGGTCGCGAAGCGGAGACTCGCCACAAGAAACGCTTCGCCCGGGGCGCCACGCAATTTATGACGTCTATTAAATTAGCAATGGAGATGGCGCCTAGGCGCGAAGCGTCCGCGTGGGTAGGGGGGGCGGGCACAAGGACGTTGGTCGCCCGGCCGCTCGGCCGGCGGGCCGGCCGGCCGCCCGTTCCGCCATTATGTTGATGCACCCCCTCCGCGCGTCTGATGGAATTTTATATTGCGCCGGATGTAGAAAGACGCCGCCCGGCCCGGCCCGCGCCGCGCCGCGCCCACTGGCGGATCCGCGAGGTGGCTGCGCGCTGATGAGATCCTTCCGCTCGCGCATAAACGCTGATGAATTGGAACAAGCGGGTGAGGCGCGGCGCGACGGGGCGGGGCGGAGCGAGGCGAAGCGCAGCGGGGGGTGGGTGGGGGGTGGCGTGGCGAGGCAAGGCGAGGCGAGGTGAAGCGTGGACGGAACGGAGAACTGGGAGGCGCGGGAAGGTGGACGAGCTAGGGCGAGAGTAGCGAAATATCGCGTGGCGGGACGAGCGGGGGACTAGGCAAGGTGGGACGAGGTGGGCCAGGGTGGGGGATGAGGGGAAGGGTGGGGCAGACGGAACGGAAAACTGGGAGGCGCGGGAAGGGGGACGAGCGAGGAGGAGAGGAGCGAAATATCGCGAGGCCGGACGATAGTGGAGGTACTAGGCGAGGTGGGATGAGGCGGGCCAGGGCGGGGGATGAGGAGAGAGGTGGGGTGGGGAGGGACGAGTCGCGGACGACGCGGGTATCGTTGACTGGGTGGCGCAAGGAAGAGTGACGAGCGAGGGGGCGCGGAATGAAATATCGCGAGGCGGACCGAGGCAGCAGAGCGGGAACTGGAGGAAGGGAAGGGGTAGGGCTGGATGGTTGTGTGCTGCAATGAAGTAGGGAAATTGAGAAGACGCGGAGCAGAGCGGGGTACAAGTGTATTTGTCGGGGACGTGGATCGGCAGGACAGAACGAACGGCGTGAAGGAAAAACATCCTGGGAAGAGGCGGGACGTTGAGAAGCGTTGAGCGGAATGGCACGGGGGGGGGGAGACCAAGTGGGCAGGATTGGGCAGCTCACTTCGAGGCCTGCAGGACGGAACATAATGGGACGAACCGTCGCGGAGCTGGGCTGAGTGAGCTGAAGTGAAACGGATGGTACGAGATCTGTGCGGAAGGGGGGGGGGGCAAAATAATACAAGACGGGACAGCACGACGCGTGGCGATACACGGTGATGCCAGTCGGGACAGAAAGGCGTTTGGAGGGACAAGGTGGTGCGAGGCGTACAGGGCGGTAGGACAGGGTGGTGCGAGCCGGGACAGGATAGCGCGTGGCGGGACAGGGCGTCATGAAGTGTGACAGGGTGATCCGAGGTGGAACAACATGACGCGGGATGATACTGGGTAGTATGTAAATAGACAGGCCGCGTATGGCGGGGCACGGCTGGAGTCCCTACAAATAGAAAGTACCGCATTCCATTGTTCCACCGATCTCACCATTTTATGTCCAGCCGTCAGCAGAATTGCAAACTGTGTCGTATTCTCTATGTTGAGAACCATGAATCTACCCCACACCAATATTAATATTCTAGAAAATCTTCATAATGTCACCAATTGTGAGAATTTTCCTTGAGTTTCTGATTGTTTCCTGACGGGGTTTATCGAGTGAGAGGATATTAAATGGCGGCGGTTACGCTACTCTCTGTATCTAGGGACTTAAGGCAGAGCGACGTCAGGTGGGATAGTTTGATGCGAAGCGGAAAGGGCAACTCGTGACACGACAAGGCGGGACAACATGAGACAGGCAACGCGGAAATATGAGGCGAGGTTTGAGGCGGTACGTGATGTGGCAGGGGGATAGCCACATGATGGTGGCAAAGGGGAGGCGGACGCGACGAGCAGAGAAATGAACGCTCGCTCAAGGGGTGAGGAAATAACGCGCGATGAAATGAAAGTGTTCATGAGGCAGTTGGGTTGAAATGTAGGAAGGGGCTAAGATTAACGTTTGTAGTAGGAAATGGCGCTGGTACGATGATGCAGTGGAAGTGAGAGCGGAATTTGTTCTACGGGCGAAGATATGTCCGTGAACTGCGATATTGTATTTGGAAGCAATTAACATCGCGATGTGCTATTGTAATGAAATATGCATAATTGTGGTGTAGAGCTGAATTAGAAAGCGAAATAGGCCTGTGTAGTTTAGAGAGGAAAGAGATGCAAACTAGAATGGATTTCAAGAAATGATAAAATTCATGTTGTAGCGTAAGGAAATTTGAATGCGTAACAACACCCGAAGTAATCCAGTTATAAAATATTTGCATTTACTAGACAGTGTCAGGAAACCCGTAAGATAATTTAACTCAGTTTCGAAGCTGTGACAAAACTTACGCAAATCATACCAATTATATTGTAAAGCAGCGACATGGTAGAAGTTACATAGGACTCGTAGTAAAATGGAAGTGAGGTGATGAGAAGTATGTCATAATGATAATGAAGGCTTAAATTGATAGACAACCTACAACCGAGAGGGCAACGTACGTCAGCAAAAGAAATGCGAGATGGAATAGTAGCCAAAAGGTCAAGAGGAATCGGTGCCATATTTCGATTGCCAAGACTAGGAGTAAACAGGGGAGAAGACGCAAATCGAGAGAAGAGAGAGAGAGAGAGAGGATTTAGGGACGGAATGAGAGAAAGAATGTTCCAAAATGAGGGAGTGCTACGGTAAATACAATTGATTCATACCAGCCACTAAGCTGTGGACAAGCATGTACCATTTAATTCTGTGCTGTCAAGGTCTTCTACTGGTGGCAGTGGCACGCGTCGTGGCTCCGTAGCATGCCACGAGCTTCTCTGTGCAACTAGCGTTAGGGAAAGGAAACTATTAGTAACCTCGCCGTTTTACATTACGGATAGCGTTGTCTCTGGTGGCGGGGTAATGAACTGCGTGGAGGGGTGATTTCGTCGTGGCACTCGTGCCACGGACTCCCGCTTGTGACATCGACCTTGACAACACTGACTACGCAAGAATATGGCAAAGTGAAGGAGTAACAACCGAGAGGTCAAGGAGACGTGAAGCCAGATTGTTTAGGTCACGAAGCGCGTGCGGCGACGTATGAGGGATGAAGGGAGAAAACGCGGACGCAATCCGACATCTGAAACGCGAAATGGCCCTCCAAGGGCAGCGAACGACGCGCTAACGCGGCGTCTTGATTTCCTCGCCCGGCGCGATAAACGCCTCAAATAAACACGCACGAGAGGCGCTATTCATTATCTCCGTTTGAACAGCGCGCGTCCATTACCAAGGAGCATCGCGCAGAGAAGAGAGCCTTCGTTTATGTTTCCATTCTCTTTGCTGACGGCGGATCCAAAGAGAGGGTGAGAAGGGCGGATGGTTGGGCGAGCGGATGAGAGAATACGAGACTGAATTGGCGGGAGATCAGGGCTGTGAGTGGAAAGAAGATTATGATGTCGACAGGATGAAAGAGAGGTAGGGAGGGAGGGACGCGGAGAGGGAGTAACGTTTAGAAGGAGGGAAGATGAGAGGGATGGAGGCTGAGAGGCAGAATGTCTTTGCGGGTGGGACGGCTGGAAGCTGAGAGGCTGACGAGTGAGCTTGGGAGGCTGAGACGTTTGGAAGGCGAGAGGCGGAGAGAGTTGGAAGGCAGGGAGGTCGAGAGAGAGGAAGGGAGGGAGCGTAGGTTGGTAAGGAGGATGTGTCGGGGAGGCTGAGAAGGTGAGAAGGAGAGACGCTGAGAGGGTGGAACGACTAGGGGCCAAGAGAGCGGAAGGGCGAGAGGATGGGTTGGTAAGGTGTGTGGGGGAGGCTGAGAGGGTGGGACGGCGAGAAGCTGAGAGGGTAGGAAGGTTGGAGGCCGAGAGCTGGAAGGGCGGCAAGGTGGGTGGGATGGGGTAGGGTATGTAGGGAGACCGAGAGGGCGGGAAAGCAGAAGGTTGGGTTCTTAAGGTTGGCAGAAGGTTGGGTGCGTGTGGGAGAGGCTGAGAGGGTGGGAAGGGGAGAGGAAGAGTTGGTAAGTGGGTGAGCGAGAAAGGCCAAGTGGGTGGGGGAGAGAGACGTCTGCATCACGACGCCGACATTCCCGAGAGGGGCAAGAGTTGCGCGTGGAATTGTTAACTCGCTCTCGAGCTTCAAGGGACTGCCCTGAATAGCGCTGCCAACACTACGCATGAATGAAGAAACCTGGAGGTGTTTTACGAAACCGTCTACAAAATTTGCTCAAGGAGTAAGACTAGTTTACTCTCTAATGTCAAACGATCTACTAGATCCATTGGCATTTTAGTAGATTCTTCGTGATATCACGCACGCAGTGTATTTACAATATATGGTACCATTATTTCACAATTGTGTATACATAAAAACAGTAATTTTAAATGTTTTTTATTTTTTCCAAAGAGTTTCATAAAAATATAATTGTTTATATAGTATTAAAAATAATGTAATCGTCAAAATGTTGAATATTTATATAAAATATCGAAAAACCAAAATAACAAGAAACAAGAAAGAAAAATGTTGAATTTGAATAATATTGGAGTCAATCAACACATTTGATATTTAAAATATGAAATACAGATTTTCTTGTGACAGTTATTTTGGTTGTGGTAGAGTTCATCAAGGTAATTAAATTATTATTATTGTAATACGTGTCATAGTACCTGAATTCCAGAAAAACGCTTGCAGAATGCATTGGAGTAAATGTTTGTAAATAGGATTATATACTTAAAGCGTATTAATAATTCCCTAATCTCCTTATTTATAGATTTTCTCTAAAGTATTAACATTGTACATTCTCAGCAGAGAGTCCAGATGCATGTGGATGGATGTCGCTGAGCCATATCGGATAAGAAAAAAGGAACAGACAAAGACGAGAGCGATGAAAGGAACAGATTTTTACGAGAGTTTTTCATGTTTCCAGGGCCATCAACTTCTTTCCTTTTTAACTCAGGACTCTCATTGTACAATGAATCTGAAGTCTAGGTGTAACACATTTTCAACAAATTGAAAACCGCGTTCTTCTAGAAAGTTGAGATTTTTTTTGCATTCTTCTAATGTTCTTATTGGAGTAATATTGTCACTCTCTACACTAATGTTTCTCAAGGGAAATTGTAAACAAATTTGATCTTACCCACCATACTGCGTCGTGTATGGTAGATAACGTGCTCTCCCATCAGTGAATATAACTTGTTCAAAAACGTGATGCGATGAAATAACAAAAGTTGCTGTGAATTATAAATGCTCACATCTCAAGAAAGTTGCTAATTTATTTTTATATTGAATAAATGAAAAATATTTATTTTGAAGACTAAATTATTGTTCTAGAGAAAAACAATAACCACTTATTCGAAAACAAATACTTTTAATAACTAGACATGTACAGTTTTGTTGCGTTCTCATAACAGTCAAACCTTTATACGGAGTAAGAATTACTTACAAAACTACTAGGTTATTGTACATATAAATATTTAATATTTTCTTCTACTTAGCGCTTCCAAAAGAGCACAAAATTATTTCAGAAAAATCATGCCAGCCCATGTGGCATGGGTGGTCCAGTGTATTATAATGTTTATATATTGTAATTTTCCTCGCCCTAGTAAATTATGATCATTTTGGGTTGTTTTGCTTTCTAATTCTTTTGTATGTGTGTGTGTTTTCTTTATATGCGTCATTGTTATTGTGTGGTGTTAGTGTAGTGTAGTGTATTAGTTGATATTTTGTTCAAACCGTACTGTGATAAATTCAGCCCTGAAGATAACGAAATAAAACTCCAAAACGTTGGCCAAATAATATATTTGATTTTTGGATCAAATCCAATGAACAGCGATATGGACAAAATGAGATTCAAATATTATTTACGCTCAATTCATTATTTTAATATAACTCAATATAGTTTTTTCTCTCAATTGTTTCTTATTTCCATGAAGGAAAGTGAAACTTCAAGATTTTATTAACAGCATTCAATGCCAGCAATGAATACTGAATAGCAAGGCTAACAATGAATAGCAATGAATTCCTATTCATTCTATTTTCAAAATACAGGATGAAGTACAAGTCTCGGCGCCTCTCCGAAGCATTTCCTGGATGGGGAGCAAAATTCTGTCTACGTCGTTCTTCTCTCCACCTACGGCTTCCACGCCTCCCTTCCTGCCTCCTCTATACGCACTCACACGCACACGCACCGCACGCGTGCTGCGCCAGGCGCGGCCGCGGGGCTGGGTTCGCACCCCGATATTGGCGCTACCTGCGCGCTAATGATTTCTTGATGCGACCCAGGCAGCGCGCGCAATATCCGCCAGGGGACAGCGGCTCGGATTAATCCTTCGCTCTCTCACCGCTCCGCCCCGCGCCGCCCCCAACACCCCGCGCCGCCCCCGCACCGCCCCCGAGCCGCCCCCGCGCCGCCCTCATGTAATATGCGCTGGGTCACTACCTGAAACCTATTCTATTACCAAGACAACGGGTTGTGAACCTTCGTGTTATCGCCTCTACTGGTGCTCCGACTGGTTTTACTCACCACTCCTGCCAGAACAAGTACAGTAAGCCATCGTTAGCACGAACTCACGTAGCACGAACAGCGTTCCCAGCAAGGAAACAAAGTAATTCGGGTATGTGCAATAATAGTATCACAAGAATGTTTTGTAATATGAACACCGGTTACTGTGATGCCTTGTAATTCGTGTTAATGAGGTTTACTGAAATATATCCTCCGCTACAAAATTCATATCACTTGACTTTATCAGCCGCTACTACTGCCGTTACAATTCGCTACTACATCAACCATTCTTCCCGCAGTGGTTCATCCATCATGTTCCCCCAGTGTCCTCTTACTTTCCAGTAAACTACAATGGCTGACTGCCCCACGGGTAACTCACTGGGCGGTCTGCTCGTTTTCCAAGACGCGATCCCGGGTTCAATTCCCGTTCGGGGTACATTGTAATGTGCGTTTTTCTTGCAATGTTCCCAGTATATGTTGCTGTGTGACGATGAGAAAGCTCTCTTCTCGGGTTGAAAAGAACAGAATATGGCGTAGGGATACCAATGTGCTACATCACTCATACGCCTTAACCCAAGGCCGCAAGGACGCCACTGGAAGTTCTCCCGTCAGAGGCTATTGTGTCAGTACATACAGGCAGACCTTTGATATTTGGCTGACTACGAGGATCAACCATAACTGCCTTCTGCCATGACGACCGGTGGTTCTTTTCCTTGAAGGTCTTGCGTATGTACCGAATCATGGAAGTGTGTGTCTCTAGGTGCGCCTCGTTCAAGCAGTATTTACAGATCGACAAAAGATTCACATAAATAGCTTTTTCTCCCTTGTTTCCAATTTTTACACCTAATCTTGGGACACTTTCTACATACGAATATATTTTGATACTTTACTCGGGAGCCATTCCCACATTTGGGTTCATTATACATATGAATTCACGCGTGGATCAAGCGTTACATTCTTCACGTCTTTCTGCAGAGCCAATAAATATTTTTCTTGCACTAAAAATTATTTTGTTTTGTTTCCCGCATAGATTATTAAAAAACATGTTTGCATTTTTCTTTTCTTTTCGCGTACTACTCATTTCCATATGTGCTTTTGGTCAACGACAATCCAGTTTTCCACGAGTCATAATGATTGCTCTCAGAGTAAATGAAAAAAGGACGCGTGTACTAAAACGTATCTCGCATTGCACGCCGTCTCTGCATGAAGGGAAACATGCTAAAAATACTACGCGAAACGTGTCTTTCTTTTTCTGTACGTATGCTTTTCCCCAGAAAACAAATACTTTACGTAATATGAATTTCATTGTGATACACTATCGCTGAGTTGTCTACAAAGCCCTCGCGGACGTTAGCACAGTAGTTGCAAATGGACGGGCCGCAAACTAACGTTCAGCCACAAAGGCCCTCGAGCGAACGCACCCGCTCAGACGCGCGGAATATTCTATCTCCTCGGGCCCGTCCGGAGCTAAACAACTGGCTTCTGCCCGCCTTCCTTCCGCCCCCTCCCCCCCGGCGCGCTCTTGATCTCCCGCCGCAGCCGATGAGGCGCCGAGCGCGGGGCGATATTCGCGGCATCCGGCCCCGCGCCCCACCCTGCCCCGCCCCGCTCCCACCCGGCGCGGCCCTTCAGCTCGCGGCCCGACTGAAAACAAGGAGGCGCGGAAAATCTGTTGGAAATTGGATCGCGAGCGCCCTGACGGGTGGAGGGAGACGGAGAGTGGGGGGTGACGGAGGGCGGGGGAGACGGTGGATGGAGGCCGGACGATTGAGAAGGGGGCGGAGGGGGCGGGGGCGGAGGGGGCGGGGGGCGGAGGGGGCGGAGGGGCGGAGGGGGGCGAAGGGGGCGGAGGGGGCGGGGGCGGAGGGGGAGGAGGGGCGGAGGGGGCGGAGGGGGCGTAGGGGCGGAGGGGCGGAGGGGGCGAAGGGGGCGGAGGGGCGGAGGGGGCGAAGGGGGCGGAGGGGGGCGGGGGCGGAGGGGGAGGAGGGACGGAGGGGCGGAGGGGCAGAGGGGCGGAGGGGCGGAGGGGCGGAGGGGCGGAGGGGCGGAGGGGCGGAGGGGCGGAGGGGGCGGAGGGGGCGGGGGCGGAGGGGGCGAGGGGCGGAGGGGGCGAAGGGGGCGGAGGGGGCGGGGCGGAGGGGGAGGAGGGGCGGAGGGCGTAGGGGCAGAGGGGCGGAGGGGCGGAGGGGCGGAGGGGCAGGGGGGGCGGGGGCGGAGGGGGCGGAGGGGCGGAGGGGCGGAGGGGCGGAGGGGCGGAGGGGCGGAGGGGCGGATGGGGCGGAGGGGGCGGAGGGGGCGGAGGGGGCGTAGGGGGCGGAGGGGGCGGAGGGGGCGGAGGAGGCGGAGGGGGCGGAGGGGGCGGAGGGGCAGAGGGGCGGAGGGGCGGAGGGGCGGAGGGGCGAGGGGCGGAGGGGCGGAGGGGCGGAGGGGCGGAGGGGCGGATGGGGCGGAGGGGGCGGAGGGGCGGAGGGGCGGAGGGGCGGAGGGGCGGAGGGGCGGAGGGGCGGAGGGGCGGAGGGGCGGAGGGGCGGAGGGGCGGAGGGGCGGAGGGGCGGAGGGGCGGAGGGGCGGAGGGGACGGAGGGACGGAGGGACGGAGGGACGGAGGGGCGGAGGGGTCTTGGTAGATGTGGTGGACGTGGTGTCTGCGCACCAAATATGTGGAGGAAAAGAAACCGGGAGAAGGCTGAAGCCTTCAACTGATGTCACTGCAGAGCCTCTGACCGGAAGATCCTAGGACCTAGGTTCGAGTCCCGACTTTGGCAATATTTTCGACACCAGATGGCTAAGTCGAATTCAGCCGATGTTTGGAGGAGAATTCTAGCGGCCGGCTGCTCTGATCGGTAGTTTTCCAAGGCTTTTCTGATCAACACCAGGCGAATACCGTACCATAACAAATCTGTCATGGACCGCGCGCGATCTTTCCATCCTCTTCCTCGTCCTATCCTCACCTCTTACACACACACATGCATACACTAGCACACATGCCGGGTGACCAGTTAGGAGTTAGAGTAGGAGAGGACAATGTGGGGGAGGATGAGAACAGGATGACCGTGATGATGGGAGGATGATGATGGCGAGGCCGGAATGGCGGAAGCGCAGAGAATGAGGAAAAGCGATAGGGGAGGAACTGAGGGCGGCTTTGAGAGAGGTATCGCAAAGTGTGAAGAGAAAATGGTCAGGAATCAGATGTGTTGGCAGCAGGTTGGAGTAGGATGATTGTGTTGAAAGTTCAACTCTGTGAAAAGTGTGGAGGAGTGGAGGCGATAGATTGACTTGTGGTAATGCAAGAAAATGCATGATTCATAATGATAAAGATTATATTGTGAAAGATAACAAAGTGTGATAATTAAAAGGAAGAAATATACTTAATACTAATGTGTAAAACCATAAAGAATGTGCATGGACATGATGGAATCATCTGGTGTTGGCTGACAGATAACAAGAAATGACGACTTGGCCGAGGACGCACAAAGACGGAAACAGAATGTCAAGCAAGCGTCACTAGATATCCTGAGAGTTTCCATGGTGTAAATGTACTGCTCAGTAGGGAAAATTAAACAACCATTGAGAATGTGGATCGCTCGCTTTGCACATCAAAGATCGAGAGCTCCGATCTTTCGAGCGAGGGCGCATGCTTGCGGACAGCGTTACGGATACGTAGTATAACAGCGTTCGGAAGGGAGATAGTTTCATAAACAATTAATGGAAGATTGAAGTGGTGTTAATACGACAAAATATCGAGAACAAAATTACGACGCCGAGTATTCAAAACAATAGCGTGAGTAACAAGGCGATGTCAAGGTTTTTTAAACGTTCAAATATGGGCACAAACGTGAATTGACATTAATATTTATTAGGGAAACTAGGGAATCGAAATTCTGGTGTTGTATATTAGATTAGTTTTTAGGATTAGATATTTGAATTTTATTATGTTAATGCAGATAGAGTAGGAGAGTAATTAGCTAAATTACGGTTTTAATAATTTTTAGACTATTTATGTCGTGATGGTTTCATGTCTTTGCATTTGAAGTTATAATAAATTATTGTTTTCTTTGAAGTTCCATACGTGTTTTTTCTATAAAGTTACTTTCAGAGGTATCCTGGACGACGCCAATTAGCCTACGCTGTGGAAATCGCCGACTTTATCTTTCCATAAACTGGCAAAGACATAAGTAATTGGACGATACAATCCAATACGATGAGCCGGAGAGTTTAGTTTTCTTAATTTAGAAATTAAACAAGAACACAAATGTATTACGAAGCAAATGGTATCCCTATTTATAGCAGAATGAACGGATTTAGTTACGTTTTTATTCTATAAATAAAATAGATAAACAATATTTTTTAAACTACTTACTAATATGGAACATTACACTTCGATTATAATATTGCAGGGAAACGGCTCGACGAGTATTGAAAGGAAAGTATTTTATTATCCGTCTACAAAGTGAAAAAACGACTCGTTGACGAGATTTAGTAGTTCAGTATCAGAATATGAAGGGAATATTTAAATGAATATTTTCCTGATACACTGGTATTTCTAGCACTTTGTATATAGATGATAAGGAAGGACAATTTTTACGATTACGAATCGAAGACACATACTTCATAGACGAAGTTCAATAAACCACATTTCTCAACCAAGACTAAGAACTGCATGAAAATTGGTCACATTAATTTGTCTTACTTGTTTTCGAAGAACAAATGTTATTAAGGTTTCACGTAAAGAAAGTCAAAAGTCACAGGTCAAAATTTGGTATTGAAATTCACAGTCTCGAGTTCGGCCATATTGATCAAAGAACATGAATTTTGGAGAAAATCGTCGGACGGTTTAGGCGCTAGCGTTGACCACAGAGAGAGAAACGTTTTGATTGTCAACCAATTGTTGGCACCCACCAAACCCCAGAAATGTAGATCCTAAAGTCGCGACGCAACGTGTAAGAAGACGTAATTTACTGGCTTGTATATAAAAGATTTATCCACAGTTTCTATTATCGTAGCGCCACAATACGAGTTTTTTTTTCCCTTTTATTCAGCAGCATTACAGTGCTTTCTCTATACTCCGTAAATAGTAAGTGAGGAAGTAAAAGAAACTGGTGAGCGGAGAGAAAAAATTAATAGTACAAAAAATAGGATAATATAGTAGCTTTTTGGAAAATGGATACGGCCTGAGCAAATTCACTGAACAAATTCACACGGAAGGAGAACATTAGGATGAAATGGAGATATTCTGCTTTCACGGTGGTGCAGCAAGCCAATGGCAGCACAAAACGGATTTGCTCCTATTCTAATGAAGTGGTGAAATTCTGCGGTGGCTGTTTCTGACCTAGATGTTCGTGTGAGTGTGGCCAGTATTCGGCAACTCTCGCAACTTATATTTACTGAGGGAGGTGGGAGTGCAAGTCAACACTCAATGCAAGTAGCTCAGAGCTATTTATACCTGCGCTGCGTTGCATTGGTCACGAATAGGGAACAGGGGATCTGTTCATAATGAATTTCACTCATTCAATAGCAATATAAAGGCAACCGGTGAGCATCTGATATGTATCAACTATAAGACATCAATGTCATCGCTTTTAAAACAATTACGAATCATTCTTATAATTATTCATTACTATATCCTGTAATTGTTTAGAGATAAAGATTACGCATGTAAATGGAAATATACCTTGATTATTATTAAATAATCTCTTTAAATTTAGAGACAGCTAATTATAAATTCTTTTCGTTCTTTCAATTACTCCATTTGTACGTTTCTAAAACATTCATCGAAATTTTCAAGTACTGAAAAATAATAATTATTAACATTTAACAGAATACATTCAACTGAATACTTTTAACTGAATACATTACATTTTTCTATGTACTTATTTGTTCAAGTTCTTTTGAGCTTACCTGAAGTAATTGATATCATTCTAATACAAATATTTTCCACATTAAAAGACTTTCTGGATAGTATGTAATATAGGAATTATTTGACAAAAGAATTTTGAGACCCACTGTTATTCAATTAAATTTAAAAAATTATAGATGATAAAGTTCATCTATATAGATCTTTGATAGAAGTCCTTGTTTGAACATGGTTGTCTGCATTTGCTGTGACACTGACTTGAAGAAATTTTATATTCACTCATTCGATATATTCAAGTAATAATTTCGGTCGATATTTCACAATAGCAGGGGCAGAAAATGCACCGAATACGTTCTTAATACTTGAGGGTGCGGCGGGTTGCATAGAGCTTCAGTTAAGGGGCGCTTGGGTCAGCATAAACGCATAAAATCATCTGTAAACTTTAGCTTTTGCGGCTCGAGTCCATGTCATCCCGACAGCCAGGAAGGCATAAAATCATCATCAACGCGCGACTATGTCTCCCTGACGTACGCATATTCCCAGTGTACTACGTCTATATTGTTAGCACAAGGGCAAGCAATATCTTGTTCTTTTTGCAATAGGATGAACAGTATGGCAGCGCATAGAAAACGATGAAACAAACATTGATTTGTATATATTAGAGGGCGTGAATTGGATAAGAACAAACATCACAGGTACTCATATTTTATAAACACACACGCTATAGCGTGAATATCCCCCCCCCACATACACACACGTATTAGACCCACCTGCCCCTCTTTCTCCAACGCATTTTACCCGCCCCCCCCAAAGCCGTTACATTATCATGATAACGAATTTTATAAACATTAAAGCGAAAAATGTCTCGTCTTTCCCAGCGCTCGCAAAGCAGCAACAAAACACGGCGTCAACTTAAGAAAATAATTTCATCAGGGCAAAGGATGAGATGCGGATTCCGCCACTCCGGAGCTTTAATTAATAAATGGGATGTCGCCGCCGCGCGCCGCCTGAAGGGCTCTCCACTGGCTTCGGCGGAGCGCTTCGCCACAGCCTCCGTCGCGACGCCCTCCGTCGCGACGCCCGCCGTCGCCGCCCACAATGCACCACTCGTACGTGCCAGCGACACGCCCACCAAGCTCCGCGCGCTCTCGCGGCGAATGGCTGATTTATCCGTTCAAATGATACGAAGAATAGAGGGAAGGCTGCATGCGCCTCCGACTGGGAGGTCCTAGGTTGGAGTCCCGACGCGCCGTGGCAGGATTTTCGACACCAGCTACCTAGCTAGGTCGAATTCAGCGGCTGTCTGGAGGAGAATTCTAGCGACCAGCTGCTCTGATCGGTAGTTTTACGTGGTTTCTCCGATCAACACCTGGCGAATGTCGGAGCAGTACCCTAACAAACGGGCCACAGACCGGGCGCAATATGGCCCTTCATCTTCTTTGTCCAATCCTCGCTTCTAACACGTACACACTCTAACAGGCACTACATTACAACGCCGCCGGAAGACAGGTCGGGGGCTTAGAGCTTGTCCCGGCTGGAGTGGTGTCTTGCTGGTGGCAGGTACGTAATAAGAATGAAAAAATTGAAATCGAAATATTAATATTTACAAATAGCGGGAGGCTTTTCATGGATTGGTGATTGGATTTCTATGGATGGGGGTTTCTATTGATACTACCTAAAACTGTTCAATTGATGTTTTCAAGACCAATCAAAGACACCTCATTCTATAAGAACGCTTGCTACCCTACACATTTACTTTTCACTCCATCCCCTCCCCTCTTTCTCTCTCTCTCTCTATCTATCTATCTCTCTCTTTCTCTCTCCGGTCGAAATCTGTTCTCGACACTGAGGGCGCTTACATCCTGACGCCATGCTTTCTCCTCGTCCTTCTCCGCCTCCCGCGCCCGGGGCTCTGTCACACGGCGTCTCCACAACGCCCTCTCTAACTTGCCACAAACATGCACCGCGACGACGCTGTTATGCATTCGACTTTCGCCTCCTCTACACATCTCGAAAACGGATGGAAAATGTGTACGGAAATCAAAAGTAATAATTAGAGAGAGGACTTTTTATGCCCTAAAACTTCTCGCAATGTGATATGAAAAATATTAATTTATGATCTAAAAATTCTAAATATGAACTTTAATATGCAATTAAAATGAACAATATTTTATTTCCCTTAAAAACCTTTCTCGATATAATTCAGGAGAAGTTTAAAATGAAAAGGGATATTTTTTGTACTATCGTGACATAATCTACCTTACTTTTCAGGAGAAATATTTGAAGAAAATATTCACCTTAGTATGTCCTGTTGCATTTCTTGTGCGTGGTTTAAAAATATATCATGAAATATAAATTGGCACAAGTATTTTATCATCTATAAAAAGAAAAAACGCATCTTTCTAATCAATGAACGCTGAAAAATAAATAGAATCTATAAAAAGATCAAAATATTTAGAGATAAATCACTATTTTAACGAAGTATGCAAATTACTGTGCCTATAATTACTTGCCTAATATTACGAATATGGACGTGGGGGTTTAGCCAAGTTCTTGTACACATTTTGCGAAACAAATACCAGAGTTCCGGTAGTTATCAGGACGACCTGTGTTTTTAAGCCTCGCAATCGGCTGATCTCTATTTCCATTTCTTGCATTTCAGTCATCTCCATAGTTACGTTTTGATCGCTAAGCACAGCTACCTACCTCTACGAAGTTTTTCTTCAAATCTCGGATAATAATATCAGATTTGTTTGCCGCTATCGTGTGATCAGTTTGTATTTGTTTTAAACACGAAATATCTTTGTACTCTCAAAATGTAAGGGGAAATATTAAAAAATATGCAGAAAAATTGCAGAGAGAAATTATTTTTTAATTTTCGCTTATCTTTTCTTACATATTGCCTTCCGAACAATTATTTTTCAGAGATCCACACCCCAGCAAAAATGTGTTATTATTTGTAAAATGTGTTAAAAGATGGATGTGATTTACGAATTTAGTTCTATGTTTACTATCAATAGAAATTCTATTAAAGGAATATCCTCACAACCGGAACGAAGTGATACGATTACAGTTCATTAACTCGTGATTAATAGAAGCATCAAAATTTAAGTTTACGTCTCTTTTTATAGCCACTCCTCTCTCGCATGTCCCATTTCCATAGTCGTAACTCTGGACATTCACACGTCCGCCGTGCACTGCCTCTTCGCACGCAAACTGCGGCGCAGGCGTCAAAACAACACCCTGCAGCCCGATTCGTCTTACAACCTTGGGAAATGTGGTAGGTAAATTAATTTTAAAATCACATTTATTATTTGACGATGCTCAAAAAATTATTACGCTTTTATTGTTTTTATACTGATATTTTATCGATCAAGTTCTAATTATTTTAATCAATGAATGTAATTCACAATATTGTAAGAGATTCTGAATATTCTAGGTGATTTGACGCTAGTCAGAAAATGTATTACCCTTTTCCTGTTTTTTAACCGAATTTTTATTGATCAAGTTCAAATTCTATTAATCAATGAATAGCATTCATGGTTTTGCAGGAGATTCAAGAGTAATTAAATATTTGCTGCCGTAGTTAATAATTACCTTTAACCGGCCCCGTGTCCGAGATCGCTAAACACTAGTGTCGTGACGATCTCGGATCTCGTTCGAGTCCCGCCTCTGGCATGGGTGTATTTGTGTATGTCTAAATGTGTATGTGCCGTCCTTTCACTCCTACTAACATCATTATTCACCTTCCGTACTCCCAGGGCTAACAACCCCGGGGGAGTAAAAATAGGATACAGAATAATGATGATCCCCTTGATGAATTGCATGTGTGGTCCCCGAAGTGCCTAGTTTGCAAAAAGAAAATAAAAGAGACCTTTACCAAATTATCACTACCGATTTGCAATAATAATCAATTTCAATATTAGTTCTTCACTTTTACATTATTGGTGAAAGAAAATACGTTGTTGAATATATTTGGTTTTGACCAACAGCTTTTTGATTTCAAGGTTAGCGAATAGAATTCTACAAAAACTTTAATATTACGAGTATAATCCTAGAACTTCAGCAGAAATGGTCATAAATGAGAACATCTTTAATCAGAAAAGACAGTCAGCGCTCAATGATATCTGCTTCTAATGAAACGCCGGCTGACAGTCGACTGTCTTCGTCGGGTCTCTGGGAATATACCTGTACGTCTGTGACCGACGGCACCTGTCAGTGGTCACGAGGGCTACTTAGACATTGTGAATATGACGTTGTTTTAAACACCGTTCCGTTAATGGAGTTAAGTTAATTCTCATAATTTTGTATGAAAACCCTACTGATATCAAAGTTCTTGAATCTTTTAAAATCGTACATTCCAAAAACACATTGTCATATTTGAACTAACTCCTCTCTATTTACTGCTATTTTACTAAATACACAATGCATTTTTAATATTTTATTAAAAATCCTAAATGATACGCATACGATAATTGTTATGCAATGTCATACTAGTATTAATTTTACAGACAAAAAAGTACTGGCAAATTGTGCCAGTAATGATCATCTTTAATTTAGTGTAAAATGTGTCATAATGCCTCGTGTAGGCTACACATTAGAGTCTTGGGTATCTCCATTATCGTTTTATTTCCGTTAATCTTTAGCACAGAATATTTATATATTCTATTCATTCAATTAGTTCAGTTTTCCTGAAACAATATTTTTACTTTCTCGCCTTACGAATACTTCGTAAGAAGAGAAAGTTATGTAATCGTGCGCCCGAAATGGTTGTTTTTTTTTTCATTTTCATTCAACACATGCTGCTTGGTCTGTCGATTACTTAACTATACGCTACTCTCCTAAAGAAGTTGCACCTTACGAGTGAATATAATTCAAAAAGTGGCGGTATTTATTTTACCATCCGCGTTATTTTACCATCCCACGTTTTTTCAATCGTTTCCATAAATATAATGGCAAATTCGATTTTTCCATCAGTGGAGGTGGAAAAGGAGAAGGAACGAGCGAAAGAGAAAGAGAAGTGGAAGAGGCAACAGGAAAAGAGAAGAAAGAAAGATAATGGAGGTAGAAAGGAGAGAAGAGGGTGAAGGAAGAGGAAGTAACAGATGAGAAGAACGAGTACAAGGGATAGAAAGAGGATGAAAAGGAAGAAGAGATAATTGTCGCCTTTGGCTCTCTGAATTTCTCAATGGACAACAGCTTGGGCGAGATGACCCGTTGGGCTTTGTGGTCGTCACTGAGCACCGGGCTATCGGCGACCGCTGCGGTCCCTCCATTGAGTGTGATTGCGGGCGCACGTATAATTTACTCGCTTACCGCGCTGTTTTACGAGTGCCATGCAAGCCGCGCTCAGCGCCGCCAACACCGTAGCCTACGTCTGCGGTTGAAGGGGAGCTCCTCCGGATCTCGGAAGGAGATTGCAATCGTCCCACAAAATCGAAAACATAGAACAAACAATTAAGACCTTGGTATTAATTGCAATTTTGATTTTTAAGGGCGGTCCGTGGTTTTGCTCTTTCTCTAACGCTGGGGGCGGGCTCCAACACCTGGACCGAGTGAGGTGGCTCAGAACATCAATTGATGTCAACTGAGAATCACACTTGGACCGACTGGGAGGTCCTAGAGTTTAGTCAAGATGGTGGCAGGATTTCGCACTATCTAGATAACTAGGTGGAATTTAGCCGTTCTCTGGGGAATTCTAGCGACCGGCTGCTCTGATTGGTAGTTTTCCCTGGTTTCGCCGAACAATACCAGATGAATGGTAGGGTACTACCCTAACAAACGAACCACGGGCGATCATTCTATTCTCTTCCCAGTCCTCTCCTCACCTCTTACTTACACATTTACATGCACTACGCTACCACACATGTCAGGAGACCAGTCGGGAGGTTAAGCTTTGTTCCGGTTGAGGCAGTACCTGCTGGTGGGAGATATTTGGAGGGGAAAAACCCGCAAGCCGACGTGTAGGTCGGCGTCGGATTTCACCCTCCAGGAAGAACACGCCTTCTGACGTGATATTTTTTTTCTGGCGTGATTTTCCTTGAAGTTATATTTACATTCTGTTTCAATTAATTTCTTACGGTTATTGCTCATGTCACAGCTTTCAATTTGCCAATTCAACGTTAGTTGCTTGTTAAAACAATTGTGAGAGTACATGTTCCTTCACACTAGCAAGTACATTTAAATTACAACCGTATATCTAAAATAAAAATATCGCTTTGCTGTAAATGTACAATTTTAGGTATAAATGTAGTAATATTGGAACATTTAGGCAAAATAAAGAATAAAAAAGAAAAAGATAATAAGAAAAAGGAAGAGCTTAAAAGAGAAGGCAGGGGTTCCATGTGAATGTACAAGACAAAGAATTGTACAATTTATTTTTCTTAGCAAAACGTTCCCAACTTTTTAAGTTGTTATTTACGTCTGTATGATTAATATCTTATTACAAAATTAGGATAATGACTCGCCAAAAATTCTCATGTAAAATTGTTCTTGCCAAGTTCAAACTTGAAGGACTACTAAGGAAAGCTGAATTAATTAAATTTTCTGTAATGGAAATGGTACTTGTATATTACATAATAATTTTAGTAATGGCCCTCGACAAACACAGTCAAAAATGATAGTAGTATTATATAGAGCTGCAACAAAATATTGGACGCTCGCAAAATGTGGAACTAGAAATGCAAACCTAACATCGACGGATCGAACCAGAGATCGGATGTGGCACATGGAGACGGCAAATAGAATAGTGTAATTAAGGAGAGTTACGAGGAATGTGACAGCGTGGGTAGCAATGATCACAGGCACGCGAATATAACGTGTTCATCGAATGGTATAGACGTATAACTGGAAGGGTGGATGGGTATCTGTAGGTGGATGATATAGCCTATCTTCTCGGAAAGGAGCATTAGGGAGCATGCGAGTGTCCAGTGTCATCATTCTGCTGCTACTGCCTGCAATTCGAAACGTCTCCCGTGTCTCTACGCTTGCATTGTAAGCTTTGTGCAAAGCACCTGGTTTTCCACAAGTGAATGTCCGATATAGTAAATTGTATTTTTCTTTACACGTTTGTCCTTTTCTTTAATTTCCTTCTACGGTAATACCAAAATGAAAATCTTATATATTCGAAAAGATAATAATAGAAATAAACTCCGTACTTTTTAAAGCCTCATAGTAAATGGCTATGAATCTAGTACCTTCCGTACAAGTAAAAAACAAATACGATGTCTATATTATATATATTTTGTCAATAACAAATCGTTGTTAAACTCTGACGCAGCCTGGCTACTGAAACTGACCTTAGGTTTGAGAACTTAGGGAAAGCATTCATCAACTGCTTTCGTAAGACTTCACTGTCTCTCAAAAGCCTCCAGGGTGCTGATAAAGTTCGGTATCAAGGCAGTCCCTTTTAAGGGCATAATAACACACGTCAAAGGCAATATTGTCATTAGGTCTAAAGATGACGGCAAGTAGTACAAAATGTCAGCATTGTTTCTCAGAAACGGGTGCCTCCCGGTCAACACAAATCTGCTAGTATTGCAAGATTCTAGTAGCAGCAGCGGAAGTGCCATGGAGGAGTTTAGAAGGGAAAGGGATGTTGGCGGAGGTGGTTGCGGGATGGTACCGAAGTCAAAGTACATGGTAGCTGTGAAAAGCATAGAGTGTCTGGCGGCGACAAAGAAGGCGGGGTAGAAAAAGGAGGAAGAGGAAAAAAACGAAGAAGTAATGGAGATAGAGTATGTGGTGGAGAAAGCGAAGAAGCTGGAAGAGGGAATAAAACGAAGGAAGACGAAAGGTAAAAGAGGAGGGAAAGGAGGTGGAGGAAAGAAAGAGGTCGAGGTGGTGAAGGAGAGAAAAGGAGAAGGTGGGGAAGGGAGAAAGAAGAAGAGGATGTGGTAAATGGAAGAAAGGGAAGGAGTAGAAGGTGAAAGAGAGAAACAGGAGTATATGCAGGCGAGAAAGAGAAGGAAGTGGTTTAAGAGAGAAAGAGGAGGACGAAGCAAAGGGAGAAAGAAGAGGAGGTGATAAATAGAACAAAGGGAAGGAGGAGAAGGTGAAGGAGGAGATAAAGAGGAGGAGGAGATGAAGGGGAGAAAGAGTAGGAGAAAATGAAGGGGAGAAAGAGCAGGAGGTGGTTAAGGAGAGAAAGAGTAGGAGGAGGCGAAAGAGAAAGAAGAGGAGGTGGTAAATAGAAGAAATGGAAGGAAGCGAAGGTGATGGAGAGAAAGAGGAGGAGGAGATGAAACGGGGAAAGAGGAGGTAGTGGTGAATGGGAGGCAGAGGAGGAAGTGGAGAAGAGGAGAAAGGGAAAGTGGAGGTGAAAGGGAGAATGAAGTGGAGGAACGAAGAAGAATGAAACGGGGAAAGATCAGAGGGGTACGTACAGGAGGTGGATGAGAAGAACGGAGAAGAGGAAAGAGGAAAAGACGACGGGGAAGGAAAAACAGCAAAGCAGTCGTTGGAACATGGCGAAGGGAGGGTAGTGTGGGCGGAGGGGGGCGGAGGGGTAGACGCAGGGGGGCGGGGGAGGGGGAGTCGTCGACGGGCCCCCCGCGGGCGCGATTCCATTACCTCGCTCGCCGGCGCTCCTCTATCGAAAACTGTTTCCCGCGTAAATAACGCTCGCTCGCTCCCTCGCCGCGCGGCGGCGGCGGCGGCGGCGGCGCCGGCAAATCCTACGCGCGCCTTCGTAATATGTGCGGAATTATTTCAAGCATTAATTCCACTCAAGTAATTTAGCGCCAGGCAAATGCGAAGCGAGATAACGCAATTGGGAAGGACGCACCTTTTAATACGCTTAGAATAATCGATATGGCCGCTCTGTGCCCTCTGCGACCGACCTGCGGTGCAACAACGTTATCAGGGGGCGTTGCAAACCCCGGCGGGACTGGCTGGTGCGGCTCCGCCACGATGATAGCGGTGATGTTTGTGGTGATGAGATGGTGATTGCGGTGGACTGCCTGCAGGTGCGGAGGAGGAGTTTGCGGTAAAAGAGACGTGGATTGGCTGGTATTTAAGGCGTGGCATTGGAGGGAACGTCTTTACAACTACTCGTTTTCTTTGCAGGTAGCGAATAATACGTTTTGTCCGCAAGGAATTTGAAATGGATTGAAGGCATAGATGATTAAATTGTTTCATTGTTTTCACGTGATTGACATTCAATGTTCCATAGCAGTCATTTTAACAATTTAAATGTAATTTCACGTTGAATAAAAAAGCAAACAATATCTGAAATTCAACACATCAATTGAATAATTATTAATGTGATTCACTAGATGTAGATAAAAAATTAAAACGAAGAATGGCGAAAGAAGAAAACTACGACAAAACAAAAAGAGGGGACTGTGCAAGAAGAAGCTAATCAAAATAGGACTAAAGGGGTAAAGGGACATGACAAGGGAAACTAGGTAAATGAGAAAAGGGAAGATGAGAAGGGCGGAGAGGGCATAAAAATGCATCAACGTTGGGAATGGCAAGTTAAAATCTGGGTAATTGATAATACAATAAAGGGAATAATACTTGCTTAGTTTGACGAAGACCGTTAAGTGGCGTTCTCACATGTAACGAAGTCAAAAGCATATTCTGCTTCAAATGGTGCGATTAACCCATTTTCGCAATTAATGGAAATATCGACTTTTTGAAATAACAAATTCAATTTTATTAACAGAGGATAATTTTCGATATTTTTTAACGCCTGTTTGGTGAAATAATTCGCTAATCGTCCTGCGCCCAACGGCACCGGTGGACAAAATTTCGGCAAGAGCAAGGCGTATGCCAGAACCATGCCCTGCCCGCCTTCCCCACTCGCCTTTCTTTCTTAACCCCGCCTTCCTTCCCTCCTTACCGCCCGCCTTCCTTCCTTCCTTTTCCCCCGCCTTCCTTCCTTACCCCCTTCCTTCCTTCCTTCCTTCCTTCCTTCCTTATCCCCCGCCTTCTTTCCTTCCTTCCTTTCCCCACCGCCTTCCTTCCTTCCTTACTTATCCCCCGCCTTCTTTCCTTCCTTCCTTCATTCCTTCCTTACTTACTTACCCACCGCCTTCCTTCCCTCCTTACCCCCGCCTTCCTTCCTTCCCCCCGCCTTCCTTTCTTCCCCCGCCTTTCTTCCTTCCCCCCGCCATTCTTCCTTCCTTCCCCCGCCATTCCTCCTTCCTTCCTCCGCCTTCCTTCCTTCTCCCGCCATCTTCACCCCCTTCTTTCTCATCCCGGCATATTCTCCGCAGCGCATTCTCGTCCCACCTCAAGAGACCACCCAGGGAGTCTGTAGAACAGCAAACGCGTGTCTCGTCTCGCCTCGCCCACATCCGATGCGCACTTACAATTGACCACGAACCGAGCGATCGCTGGGTAAGTACTAGGAGAACTCGCGGTATATCCGACGCTTAATTCCAAAGTAGTTGTACTAGATTAGGGGACTCGTGGCATCAACTGATGTCACTGCAGCGCCTATGCCCGGAAGATCCTAGGAATCGAGTCTCGACGGTAGCAGGATTTTCGACATTAGCTATATAGCTTGGACGAATTCAGCCGTCTGGAGAAGAATTCTAGTGGGCAGCTGCTCTGAGAGGTAGTTTTCCGTGGTTCGTCCGATTAACATCAGACGAATATCGGAACAGAAGCCTAACAAACGGCCTGTGGACCCAATGAGCTCAGAATGATTTGGTTACCCAATGATTCAAGGGTTCGATGGACAAGAAATAAGGGAAGATCAAATTTTCACACATTTAAAGTAATTAATTGTAATTAAGTAATAATTTCTGTTCAGTTTGATTGAAATAAGCAACAAGCTGAACAAACTGAAAATTTCTAAATTTCATTTAAAATATTTGATGCAATTACTACCAGCACTATAGGATGATATTTTAGTATTTTTTTCATAAGTAATAACACAGCACTTTGAGTGTTATTTAGTGTGACTATTTCAGGAATAAACACATTACATGAATCTCAAGGATAATTTAAATTACAGCAATTACGAAAAAGAGAAATATTACTCAAAATTACTACCGAAAAATGAGAAATTTTCATTCATTTCCAACTTATCAATGCCTCCTGGAATAACTTATAATCAAGGAACATTTGAATTACAGTTTAATGCAGAAAATGATTTTAAATATGTTTCGATTTTATAGTAATAAAACTTTCAAAAAACGATTATAACAACACTACTTACAAGAACACTTATTAAAAACACAATTATTAAAGTTGTAGGAAGTTGAGTTTTCCAAGTATTGGTCTTTCATCGAAGTATTTGAAATGGTAGATGTACAAGCTGAATTAGCTAAGAAATTCGTCAGTTTCGAATGGATTGAACACACATGTGTACCCATTAAAATATTTTCCTGTATAATTTTGGTTGTAACGTTCCACATAGTTTTGATAGCATATTCTTTGTACTCTTCACCATCTAATCTTCGCGTGTTAATTTGTAGTTTGTGCTGTCCATTTGCATTTGTTTTCCTTCACAATTTTCTTAAAATTGCTTCCACACGCTTTCTCTGTTCCTTTCGCTGTTTTTCGGCACTGCATCTTTGATAATAGATTCTATTTCAGAGTTTTACCAAAACGACACATTACCAAAACGACACATTTTAATATGATATTGACTATTTTGGACCTGAAAGAATTGTTATCGTTATCTTAAAAAGGTAAACAAAGTGATTATCATCAATGGCGATAGACATCTGGGATTGGTTTAATTTGAATACATCCTTGTTTATTATTGGTTACTTACAACATGGACAGACGTGAGTGAAAGAGTCTTCAATTTTATTTTGATTATCCGATAAAGAGTATTTTCTAGAGTGAGTATCTAAGATCGTAGTCGATTACGATTCTTAAAGGCGCAGCAGATATGACTTAAATAAGGAAACTATTGATTGTGGATAATGAAAATAAAAATGTTGAGACAATTTCTTTCTTGAATAAATATTTTAAGTACGTATCTCCAATAACATGAGTTAAAGTAATTAACATGAAGGACAGTTTGATTGTTAACTACACTCAAAAGTATATTTTAGGATGAAATTTGTTACGCTACCATAGCTTTGACTTAGTATATTTGTTGAAATTGGAAACGGAAATGTTCAAGTCACGTCATTTTCCATGTTAATCTTATGATCATTGCGTGTACAACCTCACATGAGAATCAAAGAAGATCGCTCTAATTCTAATTGTTTCTTAATGTATGAATCGCATGTCCTGATGGTGGAATATGCGCTTTTAAAGCCTGACCCCATCTGAATAGTATAAGCGAAGCATAACGTAACGAAAAAGGTTCTTTCAGAATTTCAACCTCTTGTGAAAGAGCAAGAATTCAACATTCTGTTTTGTTATTAGAATCTATTTATTGTTAATAATATTTTCTGAACAATCACACTTTTCATTAACTCGAAGAAATCGCATTCCATTGCAAAATCATGGGGTCGATCGAGTGAGTCATCAATATTTTGTAAAGTAAATTATTTTGCTCTAACACTTTCACAGGCTAAAATAGTGTAATGTCAAAGTATTGTCAATCTATTAATCTATATGAATTACCCAAGACAATTGTGAAAACACATACCGTATAGGCTTTGAAGAAAGGTTTGGAAATTATCTATTTGATCTTTTTGAATTTTCTGTATTAATTATTTCTGGACCTATTTAACAGTCCTTGTACTAAATTATTCTAATTATATACTTGGTTTTTATCTCCAATTGATTGGTATTCCTTTGATTAAGATGTATTAAACTAGACTTTAAATCTGTGCAGGGTTGCTCGGGTAAACGCGTCGAGGCCAAGAGAACGACAAAAAGAATGGTCACGGAAACTTGCACAATTTTGTGAAAGCTATCAAATCTTTAGGCGTGGAAGGGTCGTATAATAAAGGCAACATGATCCTTTATTTCTTAAAGTACAAACATATGGTCTAGCGAATGCATACGTCATCTTGATGAGGTAAATATAGAGACTACTCCGACAATCACACCGGGAGAGGTGGTTCAGGGCGTCAACTGTTGTCACTGCAGTGCCTCTGATCGGGAGGTCCTAGGTCCGAGTCCCAACGGCGGCAGAATTTTCAACACTATCTACATAGTTACGTCAAATTCAGAAGCCGTCTGAAGGATATTTCTACCGGCCAGCGGGATAGAAAAGATCGCGCGCGGTCCGTAGCCCGTTTCTTAGGGTACTGCTCTGGCATTCGCCTAAGGTTGATCGAAGAAACCACGTAAAATAACCGATCAGAGCAGCCGACAGCTAAAATTCTCCTCCAGACTGAATTCGACCCGACTGACAAGCTAGTGTAGAAAATCCTGGCACCACCGTCTGGAATCGAACCTAGGACCTCCCGGTTAGAGGGACTACAATGACATCAGTTGATGCCCTAAGCCATCGCTCCCGGTATAAAAATTGAAGGGAAGAGAGGCCTGCTAAGAGAAAGATTAATTTCTATCTAATTGCCCCTGTTGGCTCCGCCTTGCCCGTATGCATGCTGTATTCGGCAGCGCTTTTGAGAGGTCGCTGCCAGAATGTTTGCGTCGTGGCACCCCGCTCGCCTTGGGAGTAGCCTGAGCATGGCGCGATGTTGTAACGGCGGCTTGCCACAGCAATTTATCCTGGGCTTTGCCATTGACACCGACTCCCTATTAGGGTTTTCCAAGTACTGGAATGGCAGTGGTATGCAATTGTTAAGGGATTGCGAAGAAGAGAGAGACACTTCCTTGACAGCATGTTGCGTTTGACAACAATTGTGATGCCTCGCACGAACCGACGGGAAACCAGGTCGGAGCAAGCATTATGCATTTCCAAGGATTGCAGCAAAATGCATGCTCAAAGAACGTATGTCTCCTGACGTGTGAGCACGATCAACAAGGCTGAGAGGGAGTGAAGTTTTCTTCCTGGGACGTTGTTTCATGTGTCGTGTGCGTCTCACATAGTCAGTCTTAGGTAAAGCATTTAAAGCGAATTACAATAGTTTAAGTAATCAGTAGAATATCGTTATATTATTTACACATTTTAAAACTACGAATTTTGTGGTAGTAACTTTTATATTTGCCGCATATATTCGTATATATACGTATACATTCAGTTAAAGTGTTTTATTAAACTTTTTCATAATTTTTTCTCAATGATTAATAATAAGCAAAAGAACTGGTTAATAATGTGCAGCATATTAATTTACTCCTAAATATCATAAGCCAATATATATTAAGAATTCCAGCAAATGAAAATAATGAACAGAAACATGGAAGGGGTTTCTAATATTTTGTTTTTTTTACCATTCTAATCAATACTAGAGCGATTTGTTCATTAAATATCTGGGATCTTTTGAATATTGATAAATTTAAATACCGCGTTAGTTTCAGTCTTGAAAATTTTGAAGATATCCATTTTAAGTAGATACGTGGATTCTACCAGACACGTATTTCATCCAAGCATTTTACGATAAGAATTTCCTGCGGTATAAGAAGATGAATTCCAAAGGCAAAGCCATTTTTAATATACTGTACATTTCATAAAACTATGGCATCTTCAAGTTAATTTGCAGATGAGAATGCTCTCACCTGACAGGCCAACGGAAACGGGAAAAACAACCTACTGAAATTTGTTGCCATCTAGGAATGCATAACAGAACATATTTGTAACGATGAATGAATAATTGGTGATTAAGAGAACCTTGGAAGGAATTAAAAACAACTATAAAACGTATTTCTTCCATGTGGAAAGTATGGCCAGCTACAGTCTCTTACAATCTACACTCAAAGACTCACGAGTCACATGTCGCCACTGAAACAGTCAGAACAGTAAACCGGATTTACTCGTGCCGAAGATCATTATGGATTTTTAGAATGAAAGAAGAGTCCTTAGTGGCACAAAACCTTCCTTCTCCACTGTGCCCGGCGGCTTGGCTGCGGAGCTGGCCGCGCGCCGGTCGTTGGGGGTCGACGCGACCTAAACGCCGCCGCCGCCGCCATCCACGCGACCTTATCGCGCACATTACGCGCTGTCGACGCTCTCTGCCGCCACCACCGCCGCCAGATACACATCGCCCACCGCGGCGACGCCCACGCGAACTGCGCATCGCCCACAACCCACCCCGCCTCCGAAACCCTCCTGTGTACGACCCCCTCCGACCCCACCGCCACTGAACCCCCCTCCACTATCAAACACCCCCGCTTCCGAACACCCGTCTCCCATCCTTCAGTCTCCCATCCTTCAGTCTCCCATCCTTCAGTCTCCCATCCTTCAGTCTCCCATCCTTCAGTCTCCCATCCTTCAGTCTCCCATCCTTCAGTCTCCCATCCTTCAGTCTCCCATCCTTCAGTCTCCCATCCTTCAGTCTCCCATCCTTCAGTCTCCCATCCTTCAGTCTCCCATCCTTCAGTCTCCCATCCTTCAGTCTCTCATCCTTCAGTCTCCCATCCTTCAGTCTCCCATCCTTCAGTCTCCCATCCTTCAGTCTCCCATCCTTCAGTCTCCCATCCTTCAGTCTCCCATCCTTCAGTCTCCCATCCTTCAGTCTCCCATCCTTCAGTCTCCCATCCTTCAGTCTCCCATCCTTCAGTCTCCCATCCTTCAGTCTCCCATCCTTCAGTCTCCCATCCTTCAGTCTCCCATCCTTCAGTCTCCCATCCTTCAGTCTCCCATCCTTCAGTCTCCCATCCTTCAGTCTCCCATCCTTCAGTCTCCCATCCTTCAGTCTCCCATCCTTCAGTCTCCCATCCTTCAGTCTCCCATCCTTCAGTCTCCCATCCTTCAGTCTCCCATCCTTCAGTCTCCCATCCCCCAGTCTCCCATCCCCCAGTCTCCCATCCCCCAGTCTCTCATCCCCCAGTCTCTCATCCCCCAGTCTCTCATCCCCCAGTCTCTCATCCCCCCAGTCTCTCATTCCCCAGTCTCTCATCCCCCAGTCTCTCATCCCCAGTCTCTCATCCCCTAGTCTCTCATCCCCCAGTCTCTCATCCCCCAGTCTCTCATCCCCCAGTCTCTCATCCCCCAGTCTCTCATTCCCCAGTCTCTCATTCCCCAGTCTCTCATTCTCCAGTCTCTCATTCCCCAGTCTCTCCTTCCCCACCTCCCATTCCACACCCCATATTCCCCATCTCCCATTCCCCACCTCCCATCCCCCACCTCCCAAGACCAAACCTCCCATTCCCAACCTCATATTCTCAACTTCCCATTCCCAACCCCCCATTCCCAACCTCCCATTCCCAACCCCCGTTCCCAACTTCCCATTCCCAACCTCCCATTCCCAACCTCCCATTCCCCACTTCCCCATTCCCCACTTCCCCATTCCCCCATTTCCCACCTCCTCATTCCCCACTTCCCATCCTCGCCCTCCATCCCCGCCTCGCCATCGTCTCTAACCACCACCACCGATCCCTGACCGGCTGAGGTGACTAAGAGCATCATCTACTGTCACTACACCGCCTCTCACCGGAATGTCCTAGGGTTCGAGTCCCGACGGAGGCAGGATTTTCACTCGTAACCAGATAGCTCCACTCCGATTTAAACATAGTGGCACTTCAAGATTAAGAGCTGGACGGAGAGGGGATACTTTCATCCACTCGGAGGCTTCGAAGCGCCTTTAATTTTTGATAGCAAAGCTCTCGATTGGATGAAAGTAGCCGAATTCAGCCGCTGTCTGGAGGAGAATTCTAGCATTCGGCTAGTCTGAACGGTAGTTTTCCGTGGTTTCTCCTATCAATACCAGGCGAAATCTTGGTGCAATACCCTAATAAACGGGCCACGGACCGCGCATGATCTTTCTTTCCTCTTCCATGTCCTATCATCTACGCTCTACTTACATACACTTACTCTTCTATGCATTACACTAACACACATGTTGGGAGACCAGTCAGCAGCTTTGTGTTTGTCCAGGTTGAGGTGTTGCCCCGCTATGGAGGGATAACATAGAGCATTGCAGTTAAAAGAGCACCATTTTTTTCGCGCAATGATTGAAGCATCTCATGAAGAGATGACTTTTATATGTGTCCAAAAATAGAACACATTATCGCCGATAATTAATTCAGATGAAGTTAAAAAAAATCTTTATATTGGATCAAAAATAATTATATATTTTACAATTTTATAACATTGAATAACTGGCGTTAATCGGCGTCAGTTATAAAAGTTAAACAGCAATAAAAAACATTCAGTAACAGTGACATTCAAGGAAAAAGATACATATGACGCAATCTCAGTCTCGAATGTATGGTTTTATTATTCTTAACAAGCTTTTAAATAATGAATTTTCATATGTAATGTACTGTATCACATCCTTGAAAAATTCATTACAATATGCAGTCGAACGATTTTATTTTTATATACTACGAAAAATGCAGAACCTATTATCAGCTTATTTAAGATAACGCCGGAAGTATATTGAGGAGAATGAAGACAAGGAAATAAAGGAAGCACAATTGAGGGAAAGGATTCGTAGGGTCGCAAAGGAACGCCATGGAGCAATATTTGAGAACGGATTGATCGTCGAAAGTACTTGTGGATACGCCAGCAGGGGACAAAATGTACGAGGTGAGAAAAGAGCGGGCCTTATTTAAGAGCGGGTCTTGTGGCCCGAGTCTTGCCACGTAAAATAAAGCATTAACATAGAAAATGTTTTGTTACAAAAATGTCTAGTCAGCAAAACGAAACAATGCAGGTTGAGAACCGATTCCGTGGTCATCAAATGCGTTCCTATCACGACAATAATCGAAACGCTCCCTGTCAGAATCAGAAAGCTGCTGTGTAAATAATGTAGTTCCCAGGCATTCCAAAAAGACTTTATTAAGAGAAAAAAACATACTATAAAATGATTGACATTATTATTGAGATTACAGAAATTTACAAATATTTCTAACGGGCTATAGAAACTGACTCTAGTATGCAAAATTACAAAATTCTTATATTTGTATTCAGATGAACGCAATAAACGTGTTTGAGTAACAAAAAAAATCCAGGAGTCACATCTCATAAGGTCAGTAATAATTAGAAGTACAGAATCTAAATAACTTAAGAAACCAGGGAAAACAACGTTCTTTATAAATATGCACTCTGTGATATAACAAAGCACTGACATTGTATGGTAGCGAGACATGCATTGAAAGATTAACTTAAGTGTTGCATATTTTACGTTAAGGATTAATCAATAAACTAGTATTTTGATTTTACAATCATACATATCTATTCAAACTTTGCGAACCCGATCAAGTTAACAAAATGTTAAAGTATTTTTGTGTTGGTCCCGTAAATTCATTCCAACGTGGCAAACAGTGCTATCGCAAGCTTCAATTTGCAGTAGGGGAGGACGGCCATTAGCATGCGAATAGAAGTGGAGGGCTTTATTTGAACTCGACTTCACTTGTTTTCTTTTTTTGGCAAAGTGTATAATTTATCCGGTGCGATTAAAAAGGGGTAGGTTGCTTTCTTAATGTACTTCAGTTACGTCTGCCTACTCCTAGTAATCTCTTCAGTGGTATTCGTTATCCTTGTGATAAAACACATCGTGCGCAGAGTAAAAGTCTCATAGGAATAGTCTACAAGAGAGACAAACTTAAAAAAATACGCAATGGCCAGAAAGCAGCGCGAAGTGTGAAAAATGAAGGTGCTGGAGACTTTGGTCGTTATAATTTGAAAGTCGTCAGGGATATACATAAATGGAAATATCAATATTAGGTAGACAGAAAATAAAGCAAACATCACGTATCTGGAGGTTGACTTATATCGAATTATTTTTCGATTAGAAACATATCGCAGATTTTCCCCAGATACTTGTAAACAAAGCGTGACTAGAACAAGCCAGAGAGGTTACATTCTCCAAAATACATACTACAGTAATATAACCGGTTAAAACATGAAATATAATTTGAAGCAATATTAAAAAATCAAATATTAATGACGTCCTCAGAATTCCCCAAAAAACTTCACTGGAGCTGATATAGTATATCTGAATTTATAAACAGTGGGACTACAATAATTTGAAACTGAAAGGATCAACCAAAACATTCGAATAATTCAAACATTTTAATTAGATGATCTACACGTGTTTGGTTTAATTTTAGGTAAATATTTATTGAGAAAGGCTGTGAGGAAAACAATACTATACGTACCTTCAAGTTTAAGTAAAATCAACCGCAAACGTGGTATTAAACAAATCAGATTTCAATTAGAGTACTATCGACTGCACAAAAGCAGGATGTTCATTATGTATGCTAAATTTTTATCAACAATTTGTTAAATGTGTGACTGTTTTGCATAGCTTACTCTTTTCGAGTTTAAAAAATTCAAATAAATTAAGTGAATGAAAAACATTCACTTATATTAGCTCATCAAAGTATCCACAAAATTCAGCTGCGTACAAAAATTTCGAGTTAAGGAATCAACTTGTCGAATTATTATCAGTCATTTTAAGTGACAAGTTCAAGAGACCGACACAAATATTCAAATTCACAACGAATTCGAAATTTAGAAATTCGAATTATCCAAGTCGCACTGTTCTTTGAACGAACCCCCGTCGAAATCAACTTAGTTAGCTAGTATCTTGTGTTGATAAACACAGAAACTTTAAGAACGTTAACAGTGGAGGTAAAAAGACTGAAAATATCTATGTTTTGCACATTTCTTCTATCTCTTTTTTTTTCAAATTTCATTCTGCGTGTTCAGTTGGCAGTGATATACAATATAAAGGCCACGGGCTCTATTTTAAATAATTTCATACCGTGCCACCAAGACGCCTCCACATTTCGGCGCCCCCCTTGCAACCGAAGTCCAGTGCACCAACGAACCACAACGTTCACGTTCGCCCCGATTCGCTCCGCGTGTTATCGAATGCCGATAAATTTTAATTCGGTAACACGGCCGAATTTCAGCGTGTACACAGTCCCTGTCATAAGCATATTAGATTGAATAATTCGGTTGCCGCCGCACATCCAGTAGCGAAGGTGCACAGTTCCATGCGGATTCGCGGAAGCAGGCGCAGGCTCGGCCCGGCTCGGCATGGGGCGGCGCGGGGCCCAAATGCATTCAAAACCGATTCAAAATTCGCAGCGCGGGCAACACGTGCACCGATATGTAATTGATGGGAGCACGCGGGCCGGATGTGGCGTGGAGGCACGGGGGAGGCGGTGCACGCCGCGCGAGCGGAAGGCACGTGGAGCAGCGGCCCTAATGATGCCGTTTGGGTTCTTATTGTTGTTGTTGATGGTGGTGGTGCTGGTGGTGGTGGTGGTGGTGGTGGTGGTGGTGGTGGTGGGGTGGTGGTGGAGGAGGAGGTGGTGGTGGTGGTGGTGGTGGTGGTGGTGCCTGTGGTGAAGGAGGAGGTGGTGGTGGTGCTGTTGATACGGTGGTGACGCAAGTAGAGTTGTCGATGGTGGTGGACGGCGGTGGTGGTAGTGGGCGGTGGTGATGGACGGCGGTGGTGGTGGTGGACGGCGGTGGAGATGGTTGTGGTAGTGGTGGTGCTGGTGGTGGAGGAGGAGGTGGTGGTGGTGGTGGTGGTGGTGCTGTTGATACGGTGGTGACGCAAGTAGAGTTGTCGATGGTGGTGGACGGCGGTGGTGGTAGTGGGCGGTGGTGATGGACGGCGGTGGTGGTGGTGGACGGCGGTGGAGATGGTTGTGGTAGTGGTGGTGCTGGTGGTGGAGGAGGAGGTGGTGGTGGTGCTGGTGGTGCTGTTGATACGGTGGTGACGCAAGTAGAGTTGTCGATGGTGGTGGACGGCGGTGGTGGTAGTGGACGGTGGTGATGGACGGCGGTGGTGGTGGTGGTGGACGGCGGTGGAGATGGTTGTGGTAGTGGTGGTGCTGGTGGTGGAGGAGGAGGTGGTGGTGGTGCTGGTGGTGCTGTTGATACGGTGGTGACGCAAGTAGAGTTGTCGATGGTGGTGGACGGCGGTGGTGGTAGTGGGCGGTGGTGAAGGACGGCGGTGGTGGTGGTGGACGGCGGTGATGGACGGCGGTGGTGGTGGTGGACGGCGATGTTAGTGGTCGGCGGTGATGGGCGACCTAGGAGAACGGGGGCGGTGGGCAGTGGTGATAGACAGTGGTGATTGACAACGGCGACGGGCAAAGGGTGACAACTTCCTGTGCTGGCGGTTTCTGGGATCTGGTTGTGATATTTTCTTTATCAATTTATATATCAATTTATAAATATCTTTAGTTTTAATTTTATTAGTGCTCCTATGCTATTTTAACTGTTGTGTTTGGGAGTATTGATAGTGTTTATTTTTATATCGTTGCTGTCTACGATAATCTACTATTAATATTTTAAAAATATTTCTGTGAGAACGTATCATTGTGATTAGATCTCATTGACACCGAGAATGAAAATTCAATTGATAACCATTTTAAAGACATTGATGGCATACAAGACGAGTATTTGAATATCCTAAGAGCAGACTAAACGAATCGATGTAATGGCTTACGATGTTGTATCATGCACGGCAGTGTGAAAGACGGGATTTTATTAGTAGACGAAGAATCAAAATGGATGGGAAAAGGCAAAAGATTTGGTTGCAGACACACTGCATTTCTGAACACTTTCTTGCGATAGCGACGTCATTTGAGAGAATCGATACAAGAGGGTTTTGTCAATGTAGTCATCATGCTATAAACGCACCAGGAGGAAAGGAAACTGTTGTTCTATATGCTTGTTAGTAAAATAGAAAAGACTGTCATTCAATTAAACTGTGTTAAACTATCGAACACAAAGGAGACAAAATTAATTAGTGTTCACGTTCAGATTAACGTGTTCGTATTCTTCGCAGATCTTATATATGATTTTGGAACCGTTTCTGTTTCGAAATGTCCAATCTTTATTAGTATATAATACGCAGTTAACATATCTTGCTTTTTGAATATACCTTGAGTTCCGCTTTCTAAATAAAATTGTACATTCTTATTAACGATCAATTTAACCAGCGAAATTAACTTGCAAACATTTCCACACAGAAGAATCTTTTTCTTTATCAAATTACGTGTTTCTGTAAATCTCCCACCCACTCTCTCACTTACACATCACATGCGCACGCACGCACGCGCGCGCGCACGCGCGCTCGCCCACACACACACACATACACAAACACACTTTCTCAATGGTTAAATATTTATTCGGGACATTGTAAGATAATTGTATAATACAATATCATGTGAACAAACTGATTTGCGAAGGACGCTCTGTGAATTAATTACCCAATAAAATACGGATTTTTTTTATTTCTGCCTCCATTACATTATCCCTACCAATGTCATGGAAACAGCTGTTCCTATTTTCGTAATACATCACACACTAGACAAAAGTACATCTCATGTGTCCCATTTATCAATTGCATTTCAAGCAAGATACAATTTCTGAATGATGTGCTCACCCACAAGGAAATGCTGAAAACATTAAAGAATGGTTAATTTGTGAGGCTGTTGGAAATCTCATTTGAGAGCACTATTTTAAATCACGCAATTCAATCGAAACGCGGAGGCGGATAAGACAAATTTCCGCAATGATGTGCAAAAGAACGAACAGTAGATTCATATCCTAAGTTTTGATGAAACTAAATATCGTAAGGAACCGAAAACTCAGGTCTGAATACAAAATATTAAGAGCATTTATCACAACGCTTTACGTTGCGATAATCACCAGTATTCTTAAAATGAAATATAATTGCACTTACAGAACCTATTTTGTACGTAAACAAGTAACCACACTTTTGCATTGAACTTCAACCGTGATTCAAATAGAAATTGTATACCAGCTGCAATTTTAACACTGCAAGATATTTTGTAAAACGATAAATTGTTATGAATATCAAGAGCCTAATCAGATAAACAGATCATTGTTTCTTTGCGCAACTAGTGTGCTACTGAAAACTATGGAAGTACTAAACGTGTCCCTTACTGATTTGTTATTATATTACGCATTTATAAACGGAGGTGAATCTAACATTTTTACAGAAGTGATTTCTGCATTGTAAATTACATTGTAAACTATCTTGTACGGAATACATTGATCAGAATCATTTTGGGGGAGGTTTTAAATAAACTTTGACGAACTTATCAGTATAACAAGAAAAGCAAGAAAAAGATTTAAACACTTTAATAATAATTTTGAAGCGTTCAAAATCCTTGAAAATATCAAAAGGATGTAGTAAGTCGAGCTATACAATACACAACTGTACCACAAAAGTAGATATTTACAAAAAATATTTTGATTGAATCATATCAGAAAATAACTCTTTATATAATAACAGAGAAATTATCGAATGAATTGGACCTAATTAAATACGTTGATTTAAGAAGAAATACCAGATATCGTGTGTCAAAGTCACTGAGCATCAGTGCAACTTCTTAAATACAAAAAAAGAATTCGTTAATAATATCTCTTTCGTCGCAAGTAGAACTGATATCAGAGTAACAAGCGTACTTCACGACTATTTCAATGCACATATGAGACATTGAGTCTCATAAATCTGTACAAAAAAGTTACGATATCCAACACGACGTAAGTCCTGTTACAACCGTACCAAAAACTAAATTGAATTTTAAGAATCATTTTCATTTACAAAATACATGAATAAGGTGTTCTATATGAAAAACACTTTGTAACAATTCTCCGATATTATGACACTTCACCTTGAATCAATGCCTTATAATATTGTTGAAGGAAATTAAACAACAATAAGGGAAGGAAAAATGAAACTTTTAGAAAATGACCTATTGACTTATGAAACTGTCGATAATGACATAAAACGCCCAAATTAATTTGTTTAAAGTGGGTGACCTACGAAGGAACAACATCTATATGGTAAATATATTTGTACACCAAAGATGTCACGGTCGCAGGCAAGGTAAGTTAGCTTTTTAATACGTTAGCTTGATTTGCAGGCAAGTAAGTTAGCTTAATTTGCCGAAAGTGCTAAGCGAGTTTCCGTAATGATTGTTAGATCATTACGGAATGAAGATCCTAGCTTGCAGAACATCTGCGAGCCGGAATCTTCAATAATCTTTCTTAGTCGTGATACCACTGGCATTCCTGTTTAATATAATTAAATAGTTAAGTTTGCTTTTAGTCGACCTGGATGCCCGAGGTGGCTACAGCGTGTGCCGACTCAGCGCCTCGGTCCGAAGGATCGCGGGTTCGAGTCCCGCCGTGAGCATGGTTGTTTGTCCTTTGTCTTTGAGGTAAGTGTTGTCGCGGAGGCCTTGTGAATCTGCTGACCACAAACCAAGGAGACCGCAAATGTCTGGTGTAATGGTTAATACGTGTTCCCATGAGGGGCATAGTGGGTACCCGGCACGGATAGCCGGAATCAGAATCCCCTGAAGCTGTAAAAATGCCCCAGGAAGAAAATGTTTGCTTTTATCCACGAACGGGAAAGTGCGAATTGTAGGAATTATAGTGCGATTTTTATAACTTTGCCCCTCAAGGCCTTTCTTCACGATGGAATATGTCCCGTATTTCGTCTCTCAGTCGAGCCGCTAGATATCGCATGATCGCTACCTATTAAGCAGTGCTTGCGATAATGCAACATCTAGCGGCACGACCGAGATAGATGCGAAATGCCTTATGATAATCCATCGTGGTCATAGGGGTTTGAGGGGCAAAGTTATAAAAATCGCACTATAAGATAGGATTGAAGACACGTTTGTATACAGAGTTGTATAATAGGGATTAGAGCATTAATTATGTAGTGAGCAAGATCGGAAGGATTGGAGAAAAGCGAGAGAAGAGTAAAGGGGCCTTGGGTTTTTTGGGTAGAAACGTTATCAGCAGCATTTTCCCTCTACGAGGTTTAAGAATTTATATGCGTAAAATTTCTGGGAATCGGAAGTTCATGAGGTATATTACGATCAGGTTGATATTTCTAATTGTGTTAGCAAAAGAAAACGTGAAAGACCGTCTAAGTTGAAATGCTTTTAGCCTTTTTTATCTAAGGTAAAAACTACCACACATGCCGTGACGAAAAAAACTAAAATTTCAAGAAAAGAGATGTATGTGAATAGCAGATTCCCCCGTTGAGCTGTGCTTTACAGTCGTTACACAATGAATTGCATTTCATTATAAATATTTTATATTTAAAAATGTAAATAACTCAATCAATATGAAAATGTTCAGTGCGTCGGCATTTTATCACCTCGTCGTCAACAAAAAATCTCTCGTAGTAATGTAAACCAAACCTAACCTTCAGAAGAAACAAAACAAAATTCTTGGAATATAATGCAAAATTATGATTTTACAAGATTATGTATAATGCGAGAAGTTAGGAATCAACATGTATTATATTTAATGTAGTATATTTCAACCTCAAGGGAAATATAAATTATTTTGGGACAATGTTCCACACATGACATTACCTGCAGTACATTAAATGGACAAAACTGAAGTTAATGTGTCATGCATTATCCTTACTTTGAAGCAAGCTGAACCGTCACCATTTGACTAAAAATTATACGGAAACGTAAGGGCCTAATTCATATTCGAACAACGTGAATAATGCATTCAACGTGAAAAACGCCTCGTAGTCAGACTAGTCTATTACGACCTCTCGCCTTCAACCCACCCCTCGAAAATACTGTAGCAGGAAATCGAACCTAACCTCTAGCTTTTCCCCAACACCGCCAAAGCACTCACCTTTAACCACGGGCACGTATTTATAGCCCCGCCGCCCTGTTTTGTCACGCGGTTTTCGACCTCATTTTCCCCCCGACTTCTTCCGGCGATACTCTCCCCCCAAGTGTTTCGAATGTGTGTGTGTGTGTGTGTGTGGATCAAGCGGCGTCCGCCAAGGATACAAGTGCAGCGAGACACCCTTAAGATCGATGGCTCATTGAGGCGGGCCTCCGGGGCGAAACGGCACTTAGGGCAAACGCCCGCTTGGTTATCGAGCGCGGGTTCGCTCCGCCACGCGCGTGCACGGAATGGTCCCCCTCGGGAGGGGAAGGGGGAGGGGGCGGGGTGCAGACGGAGGGGGGCCGTAAACCAAGGAGCGCGGGTTCGACCTCGCGAAAGCAGGCGGCCCGGAAGCCACCGCAAGCCGCACGGTGCGAGGCTACACGGCGAGGCGGTTCAGGGAACGGTTGGGCGCAGCGCGACGCACTCGAGTGCAAGCACGAGTCGGAATAAGACTGTAATGGACCGCGGGTTTATGATCCTTCATCCTCTGCTCAATTCTAACTTGAAATTATCTAACGAAACAACAAATAGGAGGTGTTGATGCTACGAATAAATATATATATTTGACCATATAGGATGAATCAAAATTGATTTCAGGAATTAAACTTTAAAAAACATTTATTAATGGCTCAACGTTTCGCACATTTTGTACGTGCCCTGTGAAGAGCAATTATGACAACGGTTAACAATGTTATATAAATTAACATAAACAATAGAATTTATAGTTTTTGAGTTAAATATTTACATTGCTGTTACAACAAATAGTGACGGGGAGAAGTGGTTCAGGGCATCAACTGTAACTGCAGTGCCTCTGACCGGGAGGTCCTAGGGCAGTGGTGTCAAGGTCTTCTTCTGGTGGCTGTGACACGCGTCATGACACCGTACAATGCCACGAGCTTCTCTGCGCAACTAGCGTCGGGAAGGGGAATTATTACAAGTAGTAGTAACCTCGTCGTTTTACAATAGGGATGGCGTTGTCTCTGGTGGCGGAGTGATGAACTACGTGGAGGGGCGATTTCGGCGTGGCATTCGTGGCACTCGTGGCACTCGTGGCATCGACCTTGACAACACTGTCCTAAGGTTGCACTCCCAAGGGTACAGAATGTTGGACACTTGCTTATCAGTAAGGTCGAATTCAGCCACTGCTTGGAGGAGAACTCCAGCTGCCGGCTACTCTGATTGGTACTTTTCCGTTGTTTCTTTGATCAGCATCAGGCAAATGCCGGAGCAGAACCGTAACAAACGGGCCACGGATCGCGCGCAAGATCGAGCCGGGAGACCGGTCGGGAGATTAGAGCTTGTCCCGGCTGGAGCGGTGCCCCGCTGGTGGGAGATATTGGGAAACCCCGCTAGCTGACGGTAGGTAGGCGCCAGATCTCGCCATCTAGCGGGTGAAGACGACCGCCATCTCCCGAAGAAAAACATGCACTACACTTACTGGACCAATAACCCTGGCCGAGGACGTGCCCGGAATCACTAACAACCAATCAATCGAATGAAAGCATGAGTCGGAATGAGACAGCACTAGACCGCGGATTTCGGGACCTCCAGTCTCTGCGCAATTCTAACTCGAAATAAATTAATTAAACAAAAAATAGTATTTCATCTAAAAATATTTTTAAATAATGAATTTTTTTCAGTAAACTCACTTCACCACGCACTAATTGACCACTTAATAGCAGCTAGCTATCACATGAATGAGGGACGACTTAACATATTGAGTGCTAAACAAAGGAACATCCGACGCCATTCTTCTCACTGAATCCACAGTAAGGAAGGAGTAAGATATCGTGATTGATGATAGAAGAATGACTGACGTCTTCAGAGTTTAATTGACGATCAAATGAAGTGAAACACTATGTATTTCATTGTCATTTATTAACTTCAGAATAACGAATTTAGCTTTATCCTTAAAAATTGAAATCAAATTGCTTCAAAGTAACATCAGACCCACACTGACAAATGTCTGTCCAATTTTGATAAATGTTGCACCCAGTAATATCAAGTATTTACAAAGTTTGCAAACCAAATTTCTCCGAAGACTTCTCGACGCATCATGTTTTATACCCAATAGACAAATTCATTATAAGATTCAAAGACTATCTGATGAACTTATCCTATAAATGTTTGACTCTCTTATCAATCTGCTCTAGTACAGACCATTTTCAATTAGGTCAACAAGTAAACATCCCAAATATCTTTGGGAAGTCTTCGTTTAATTATATCTTCAAAATAAATTTTTTATATATAGTACTTGCCGTGTAAGAACACTCGAAATAACTGTAGAAAGTTTCTGTTGTGTTAATATAAATACACTGCAGACTTCTGTAAGGCCATTTTCTCGATCGTATAAAATAAATTTAAAAATATAATTTCATAATTGCATGGTAAGTGCCACTTCGTCATCTTAGATCGCGAAAGCTACCGGGACAAAGCTACACGAAGCCACAGCGCAAGGTACAAGGGGAAGTGGTTCGGTGTCGTACGTTGTAATTGAATGACGCATTGGTCGAAATAGAATGGGGTGGGGTTTTATCTTTATTTAGAATTAAAAACTTTACGGAACGATATACTAAATGAATACTTTGCACTTTTGATAGAATAATATCACATATTCACCAAATTTGAGTAAAATTGTTTCAAAAATCTGAACACAATAGTCGCTATTTTTCTTGAGTTCAAAACACTATTCAGAGTACTATTTTGTTGACTTCTTGTTTTCAATATTTATTTGAAAAGGTAATATTTCTCTCAACTTCTCCACCCGTCACACATTAATATCTACGAATAATTAAATAAAATATTAAAGAAAAAATCAAAATGCAAAAAACAAAGTAGTATTTAAATAAATTTGTTAACAATTACAACGTATTTTAACATGTAATTTTAAAACCACTCATTGGCGATCTAGCTACTTTTTCTAATATTAAAACAATACTAGTAATTAATATATAATTTTGTTTTCTCAAAATTTTCAGTTACACTGGTTTTTAATCGTTTAACAAAAATGTTTAAAAATGATACCTGTACACAGCCGTTGGTGGAATTTTATTTTAGTTGATTGTTTTAATCCAGACAATCTACATATTTTATGCAGAGTAACTAAAACGACTAATTTTATTACGATACCTGCATTTAACATCAACCAGATCGAAATTAAATTTTCATAAATTCATTACCAACATGAACATTTATGAACGCTTCACTGCAAACAAAATCTGTATACTAAATCGGTTTTAATAAGTTTCTAAATTTACCATGCAGCAAAATCATGATTTATTTACATCAAACTTGGCCTGACTGTGCTGATTAACGAAGAGGAACTCCGTTAAAAAGTAAAAAGTACACAACGTGTCGAGATATTTGAGTTATAATTTATTTTTGAGCGTGGAGAGGAATATTCTTTTATATTTTTGTGGTATAAATATTACAGGTTTCTTGTTAATTAGAATCGTAAAATGACACAAAGAAATAATATTGTTCACATTTTACACAATTTCATATATCCAAAATATATATTTATACTAATTTTTTTGAAACGTGATCAATTGTACAGTTAATTTGAATAACTCTAGCAGGAATCGCTATTTGATTGTGTTGAGGGTTCGTATTCTGCTCTAGACAGGATTGTTGTAACCCTTAACATATGACTTACAAACTAAAGGAACTAAAGATACATCACCTCCTATTATTCATAATCAACAAAATAAACGTTCATTACTTCATATTACCAGAAAATTCTTGAAATTGGATATCTCTTCAGAACACGATTGCCAACGTCCCCAAGGGAAGACAAATTCCTTTACAGGGAATGTAAAATTACTAAAGTGGATATTTCCCGGTAAAAGTTTCTTTCAACCGTCAATAATTTTTAAAATATACCCAACAAGTTAATAAAGAAAAACTATTACTAATATTAAACAATTGAAGCAGATAATATGGTTGTGTCTACTACAACATTCTGTTCACGGTCCGCAACATTCCAAACATAACTCAAGTAATCATAGCAACATAACGATAACCCACATGTCACTCATTCAAACAAACACCTTCGAATTCCATCACCTAAATGATGAAGCAAACGATGTACAAACGTGCACACAAAACTACAATATGTATGTAGAATGCAGCAGAAAGTGTGTACAAAAATTGAGAAATATCTAAATTTATGCAAATTTCATTTCCTCTAGCCTAAACATATTTCAAAAATAAGCATAAATAATTAAATAGTCCCCTTCAATTTAATCTCAAGATTGGCACTCCAGCCAATATTGAAGCCAGTGGCATTGTAACCATGTCACGAGAAAAGAAAGCAATCGCGAATACGTCCACAAATACGAATGAGCATCGCACCTCCCAATAAAAGACGGTCACGGCGCATCCTGCCCAGGCGGCGGCACGCGGCATAAAACAACAGGCGGCCGCGGCGGCGCCACGCGACTGCATTATTTTTCTATAACGTCCGCGCGCACTCGTAAACGAGGCGTGGCGTGGCGGGGAGGGGCGGGGCGGGCGTCGAGGGCCCGGCTTTGATATTCCAACCCGCCCGCGGGCCCGGCCCTCCGGCCCGGCGCCCACGCATAAACGACGGCGGCGCCGGCGGCGGCGCCAGAGGACGAAGGCACCGGGCAATAAAGCGGGTGGGAATGGGGGGGAGGACCAAGGAATCTTGCCTCAAGAGAGCGACGACTTGTGGTCCCCGCGGTGGAAGAATGCAGAGGGAGGAAGGGCAGTAAGAAAGGAAAGAGATGGGTGAGGGAGAGGAAGGAGAAGTCAGGGAGAGTGGAAGAGATGGCAGAGGGAGAAGGCAGGGGGAGCGGGAAGAGATGGCGGAGGGAGATGGCAGGGGGAGCGAAAGGAGAAGGCGGAGGGAGAAGGCAAAGGGAATGGAAGGAGATAGCAGAGGGAGCTCAAGGAAAAGGAAGGGGGAGCGTGAAGCGATGGCGGAGGGACAAGGCAGAGGAAGTGGAAGGAGAGGGTAGAGGGAGCAGAAGGAAAAGGCAAAGGAAGCGGGAAGACATGGCAGAAGGAGCTAGATGAGAAGTCTGATGGAGCGGGAAGAGAAGGAAGAGGGGGCTGGAGAAGAAGTCAAAAGGAGCTGAAAGAGAAAGCGTAAGGAGATGGAGAAGAAAACAAAGCAGCTGGAGAAGACGGCAGAAGGAGCGGAAAGAGAAAGGCAAAGGGTGCGGGAGGTAAAGACAAGGAGCAGGAGAAGGAAGACGGAGTGGTAACAAAAGGAAAAACGACAGAATAAAACAAAAATAAGGAAATGTAAATATGACTGACAGAGGTTCACATTATTTATAGAGAAAAAGAGAGCGAAAGAGAAGAATGCAAAGAAAACTGGAAGAAAAGAAATTGAACAGAAACAGATGATGAAGAGTGAAAGCGGGAAAGGAGCGAATAGAAGAACTTTGTGGAAGGAAAAAGAAAATTGAAACCGATAATAAAAATTTTAAAAAGACAGAAAAGAAAATAAGTCTCATTGGCAAAAATAAAAGTGTGGGCGATAAACATGTAGGTTCACAAATGTTTGGCCGCACTGATTTAATGGAAATGTAACACAAGCATGAAAACATGCTAATGTAATGCACTTACACGCACGGAAATTGCACGCATTCTCCATCGAAACATGATACAATAATTTTAAAATCGTATTTTCTTTATCTACCCATGAACTTAAAACCGACTACAAAACTTTCCAGCGGGATTATCTTATTTGACGAGAAGTGTTTTTTACCAATAAAAAATGGTGTATACATTCAATACATGTTTGACCAATTTACTTCAGTTTTAAATGATTAATTTGCCTACTTATTTGTCATAATTATGTTCTATCAAGAAAAAGCTTAAAGTATCTAATATTTAAGAAGTTTTGACTGTTGAATGCATTATTATACAGAAGGTAGGAAGTATCAGTATGACGAGCAAATTCTCGAGAATAAAGAGCCATTTTACTTTTTAGGTTAGTAGAAAACTTACCAAAACACCTTATTTACTGCATTATATCCTTTCACACATTCGAAAACAAGCTCGAATATAAAGAGGCATCATCAAATGAATTCTATTCCTATCTTTCTCACTCTTATCTTCTACATTATTTTACACGAGATGAGAAGCTACGAGGACGAGTCAGCAATGGCATTGTAATGCCGTGACAGAACCTAGAAAAGGACTGCACGTGATGGGCGTAGTTCGCGTGTCGCGTAACTTATGTTCAGGTGACGTCATTCCTACTTACGTTACGATTTGCATGCTCAGCTAACATTGCTAACACAGAAGAGCACAGAGGATGTACTCCAGTCAAATTTTCTTCGATGTGGATAACACTTCTGAACGCTCAGGAAGTATTTTACTGCCTGTAATCATTGCCAACACGGACATTTAATTTAATCGTATAAAATAAAGGAAAACGTTGGAATGAAGTACGGTAATGTACGGATAAATAGATATATGTAAAAATGTACGGTATATATGAGTTTATATAAACAAGAAGAAATTAATTAATCGGTTAAGTAAATTTTACGTTTTCAATAAAAGCCATATTTAACACATCTGAAGGTTTGACAAAATTTTACCCCAAAACTATGTTAACTTTAAATTAGTATTAATGCACGTATAAAAACTAGTCCGAATTATTAATACGTCGTGTTTTAGTGTTAAAATGCTGAAATATAATGCACATAACGCATTAAAAGGGAGCGAGGAAAAAACGAAATATTGTGTGAATCAGATAGTTATTTACATTAAATAAATGTATAATTATTTTCTTATTTTGAGACAATTTGCACCACTCAGCTCAAGCAGAAACAAACATATCGAATGAATTATCTCATCGCTTCATGACAATAAAAAAGTAATAAATATGAACAAAATATTTTTCTGTTAACATGAACGTTATTTTAGATTCTAGAGTCATTAGACGAAGTATCAAGCAAGTATTTTGCACAAGCTCATAATTCCATATCATTTAATCATTAATACTAATATATTTAATATATTAGTGTTATTAATAGTAGTAGTAAAGTATACGTAGACGTCATGGAAAGGAATCATTCTCATGAACCACACAGCTTCAACGATACTAAGATGATTAATAGAAGCAAGAATTATCATTACCATTAATAAAATGCAAGAATTATCATTACGCAACACACGCCCCAAAAACTATTTTCACACAGTGTCATTTAGGAAAACTAATATTCAATGTATTAACTACAGTCATTTTAAACAGTAGTTTCTGCTAAATGTATGTATGTTCATGCGAAGCTCGTAACCTTCTACTCCTCCACGAGATGTATCTCAAACTACACATTAGATACCGACACACTTTAAAGCTTCTCTGGTCAATGGTCAGCAGGAGGTTGACTGCGACACAACAGACACACACAATAAATAAACGAGTATGTTCAGAAATGGATTCGAACACAAGAACACTTCGCACCGAGACGATCAGTTGATTCGCGTTCTAAAAATCTTCATTTACAAAAGCCTATTCTAATAATTTTTACCCTGTGTACTTTTAGTCTCCAAGCACTTTTACCTTCTTAGCGTTAGAGAATATTAGGAATCCTCTCTTTTCAGCTTTTCCCGGTAAGTACTCACTTCTACGGCCTTCTGTACAGTTAATGTAGCCAATACTTCTAGGATTTATTATGACTTCCGAAGTGGTATAAATGTGTAGTGGCAAGCGTCATACTTCAGCCGGATATTTTTACCCAATATTGCAGTGAATATTGACTCTATTAACAAAATTCTGAGTCAACCTTTGGACCGTTCTGAATAGAATATGACCGATTATAATTATCTTCTTCATTACCAGGGTTTGAACTCGGGTCTCACAAGGAGAAAACTTGTCGTAACCATTACCCTATGTAATATACGAATGAATGTTATCACCTATGTAGTTTTTATCTGCCCTCAGCATATTCAAAAATGATGGCCAAGTCACCTGTAGCAACTTATTGTAAAGAAAATCTGATTCAGAAAGACAATACTGTATTTCCCTTAAGATTTTTTCCTAATGTCTTAAATTTATCAGTTTCGTACTAGATACGTTTTTATTATAATGAGAAAGTCGTGAAATCACAGGTGAGGGGCGATTTCCCTCCTCAACCCTCTACTCCGCGTAGATCAGTCGTCGGAGAGTAACGGACACTCATGTTTAGCTTGTCAACGGACGGCTCGCAAGAGAGTAAATATATTGTTTGAAAATATGCCGTATTTCACCTAATTGTACTCCGTAATTCATCTTCACAACCCATCATTTATCTCTTCTTGATACTATCAGCAAGCTGTAAAATCACGAAACTAAATAACTAGGAGCTGTGGGTCTCTCAGATACCTCTCGAAACCCATAGGAACGTTCTTGATCTCTTTAAATGCAATGCGCTCAGTAGAAAAGGTTACTATTGATATGTTTACGCTAAGTTATTCTTTCACTTTGCAATCTACACCAATTGTGTGGGTTTGCGAATATAATTTATCCGTATTACCAAAGAAATTTACATCAATTAAACAAAAGGCAATGCCATTGCCTCGCTGTTATGCGAGGAGAGGAGAGTTACTTCATACACAGCACCTAAAGCAGTTTTTTATCCAATCAAAGGCAGAATATTTGGTAATAAAAATGTAATTGTATTTTCGGAAGTTATTTTTTCACATTTTCTCTAATGTTATTTCCATTTACCTATATTAATATAATACTTTCTCCATTATTATGATCAGCTCGTGAAATAGTACACCAGATCTACCAATCAGAAGTCCGGTGACTTTGCAAGTATGCTTTTTTTTCGAAACGGGAAGAACAATATTGGCGCCAGTGGGGTGGGCACAATTATAAAATCTAAATTTATTTAAGACTATGTCAATGTTACCTACAATTCCTTCTCCAACTCCATCAATCAATAAATTCTAATGTATCTTATTTGTTACTACGACAAGGTTGTGAAATGACGAACCATAGCTAAGAAACATAGCCGCGACTTCACCTTGCATTTTCTGAAGTGCACTTTTGTAGAAAACGGAAGACACAATATTTTTCCCATTACTAACTTGGATACAACAATGAAACCCATTATTTAAAAGATTATGCTAAACTTCCCTTTAAATATGTTTGCAGAAAAATCTTACATCAATCAATATCAATACATCTCCTTCGTTATTAAGGGCAAGTTTTGTGATGACAACATATATCTACGAAATCGGATGGCGTAACCTCACATGTAATACGCCGTACTAAGGCAGCACCTTCGCAAAGCACTGACTTCCATTACCTGAATCCCATAATCGCAACTCACAAAATACCTCTAACTTTATTTGATTTGATTAGATTTATTTGGTCAAAAAACAGTGAAAACTATTTATGACGTATGGAAGAGAAGATAATTTGTGCACGTTTTCTTACAATCCCTTCCAAACATTTTAGCTATAAATACGATGGTTGAAAGACGAATAAAATATAAAAAAGATATAATAATAAAATGTAAAAAATGCGCGAGATTAGCAACAGTTGAAAAACTAGATATTTCTTTCCTGAGTTCCAGAAAACATACTTGCAACGGTAAACGAAATGCAGATGCGATTTTTCTGCATTGCTAACAAAATAGTAACTCTCCCTTGGCTCTACTCCTACCACTAAAAGCAAAAGGAGTGCTCAACTAAACGTGCGCATACTGAAGCTACATTTACGTCCAGAAGCAAAACAAGGGACCATCTCAGCATTTGCTCAATGGATCAGTGAAACTGAACAAAAACCTGATCAAGATGGGGTCATTGTCCCAGAAACTGAAGTACATTACTTATTAAAGCGTATTAAGTCTTTTTTTTAATGTAAACAAAACTAATTTGGAAAACCCACGTAGAGATCAAAATTTCAACAAGCAAGATACAAACTAAGTTCAATGTTTGTCACTTAACAAACACAAATCTTTTTCATATACAAACTCTATAACAACATCTTAAAACCGCTATATAAGGCCTTTAATTCTCTACTGGTTCTCAATATTCAAAAAACGCAGCCCTTACAAACACCAATAAACTCTAAATAAGCTAAAATAAATATTCGGATTTATAATAAATGCTTCCTGGTTCATAAGTAACAAAGAACTCCGTTCTGAATTAAATATCACTAAAATAATAAATCAAATAGATATTTTATCACATAACTTCTATCAAATCAAATCTAAACAGAAATACCAGCAGCATCCCATTTACAACTAGCAAAAAAATGCAATCCATACTCGAAGCAAAAAATAAATTCCCATTTGAAGTCTTTCTAAAATCTATAGCTAGCAAGATACATAACTCCAAGGTAGTTAACTTAGATGTTTAACTAATATAATCCTGAAAAATTATATGTTAAGTGATTAACCAATCGATGTGGAATATCATAGCACCGAAGACACAATATTGACGTCGTCAGTTACGCGTGGGTGATTATAAACATTAATATTATTTAAAATACAATTTTAATTCTTCTTTTAATTCACTCCCGATGCAACATTTTCAATCATTGATCATATTGAGTCTCTTTGCTTATTACGATCAGGTAGTGAAATGATAAACTATTATCTCCAAATACTAGGCAGTGACTCCACCTTGCTGGGCTGTTGAGACAAGCGCCTTAACCGAGACTTAAGGCACGATGTTTTTTTATTTTTTTCTTGTAGTTTCTTTAATTTATTGATTATTTTACGGCCTAGCTTTAGAGATAACATTTTCCAAACATAATTAAATACACATGGCATTCTTATACGTTCTTATATCGGAATGTAAATTATCTAATATCAATAAATATTAACTAATAATATTTTAAATATTTGAGAAATTGTTTTTTCTCAGGTGTGTGTAGGAAGAGTTCTCTGGCTATTAGCATTTTTTCTAACTGCTTGTTACTCTTGCGTTAACAGCTTTTTTTCCTGGATGTATTAAAAAGGATTTTAAGTATTAACAGTATCTGTTACGAAAAACCTGTTCAACAGAACCTAAATTACGAATAAATGTTTTGTTTGCAGGAGAAAATGGAAAGTTTGCGTAAATTGTGAGAAGTGTGATTATTCATTATTTTATTGAAAAAACATTTTTCTGTTAGCTACTTGGCTGTCCGGAAGAAGCCGCACAGGTGCCAACGTTTCCGCTGCCATTCTGCGACCTTCCTCAGGGCGAAATACTTTGGCACTTGTACCTTGGACCTAGGTCTCTTGGACAACCAAGTAGCTATTGGCTCCGGCAGTGGAAGACTACTCTCTCAGACATTTCTGGAACTTGCTTTATACGAATAAACCAAGAGACGTTCACGTTCAATGTAATAATATATTTCTTAACATTTGTAATCCATTGAGAATGGTATTTTCTACACCTCTCCAAATTCGACATGAACTGAATTGAATTGAACTGATGCCTTATTTTACGTGGCGAGACTCAGGCCATGAGGCCTGCCCTTCCGTCTGACCACGCAAATTTCACTACGCTACTTTCCCCAACTAGTGGAGAAAGAAGGTATTTCTTGCGCGACGAAACAGGCGATTTTAATTTATCTCAAGAGGCTTCATTTAGTCTTGAAGATATTTTACACGCAGTAAATCTACTAACATGGGACAGCCGTTTTACTTCCCCTCCGAAGCAAGGCGTACGAAGAATTTTTTCGCCCGCTTCGAGTTTGAAGCCACGTTATAACAGTCCGATACGTTAAGCGTTACACCATTGCCGCAGCATGTATATGTTAATGAACGTCTGGCTATTCATTTGAAGACGAGGCGCAATGGTGACCTCGTCAGGAGCAGCGTACGCGGTCTCGTTTCGCGTCGAACACGCAGACGTCCGCCCTCACCGCCGCTGCGGAGTTTCCTCTCGTGCGGAGGGCGGGCGGCGGGCGGCGGGCGGCGAGGGCGACGACGGCGGGCGCCGCGACGCCCCCAAGCGGCCGAGCGCGCGCGTCCCGCCAGGGAAACGCAACTTGCGAGCGAGTTGCCAGAACTTGGCCGCCCTCCCCCCCCCGAGTCGTCTCCGACGTCCCGCGCGCGAATCTGAGGCATTCACGGCGACGCAACGAGCTTGTACAGCGAACTTGCCTCCGCGACGCCCACCTACGGGCCAATGACGGCTGCGTCGGAGACGAGAAGGAAAACGGTGGTCGGGGGAATGTCGACGGTTGCGACAACGTGTATGAGACGATAACGAGATTGCGATTCGAAGCAATGTGTGTTTATTTCCTTAATATAATAGAAAATATGAGCAGTTTTATGGATTAATAATTGATACACAAAGATTTTACTTATAATGATCACCAAGGAACGTAGAAGAAATAAGAGAAACTAGCGTACCCGTGCGAGAACTCTCGCATATTAAATCCCACCCTTTCCCTATCCATTTGTCTATCCTTTCCATAAAGGAGAGGAACTACTAATGTACTTACAGAATATCAAACAAAATAACAATGCAATTGATGTTTGAAACAAAATTTCAATTAAAGTTTATTCAACATTACAGAGATATGTTCTTGGAACAATTCATACTTCTTTAAAAACAACATTTGAAGAAATGTTTCAATCTTCCTTGAGAGTTAGCTTTTCGCTTTCCTTGATAGTCAAATAAAGACACAAACTACTGTGTTAACAGAAAGCGTAAATAAAGATTGTCGAATCTAAACCTTCTAAGCGTGTCGCCACAAAAATTGCTACCAGCAGGAAGGGCTGAAATATTGAGGTGGCCTTGATAGTATTGAAGCGTGGAACCGAAAAGTTAATTGAATGGATGGAAGAATGTCTCATCTTGTAGATTAGGGTATGAAAAACGTTTCTTTGAGGCCTTTATCCTCAAAAGTTTACTTTTTAAGGCTCTAAAACGCTTTGTTTATGAGTTATTTGCCGATATATGATGACATGTGATGCGGGTTGCATTTTACATGAATATTTCGATGCGTTTTTTTTAAAAGAAATCATCCATATTTTTAAAGTGAAAGTAGAATTCGTCAAGTCTCTGTGAAATTCTCTTTCTTTAGAGCCCTCATTTATGAAGATTGGTTGCGTGTGAGAGCCGGAACCCAAAGGTATACTACTGAAATAATACAGGAGACGATTGCCTACAATAAGCACGGCTAAAACCTAGCGATGATAAAACACACCAACGATGACAATAATTGTTATCGAAAGCATGTTGTTTAATCGCTGGATCAATGTGATTCCAATCTATATTTTGTTTTTACTAGTTGTTTACATGGCTTGTTTTATTTTTAAATTTATTTCTTCATGTTCGACCTGAAGTCTTTTGAGGATTTTGGACTTTTCGTGCTGATATTTTTTGGATTTGGGTATTTCTTGACAAATTGATTTTAAATTACTTTGAATTATTTTCTTAAATAATATAAGCATTTCAAATAGGATTTCTTGATGGTTTTGTGAACATGGCTCTGCTTTTTGATTATTTTTAATGCTTTGAGATACTTAAATGGTTGATTTCCATGGCATTTCGTTGTCATATAAGGAGGGTTCTGCGATATTCTAAGGGCGAGTATTTTGACCTGGATTTTGGCGGATTTATAGCAATTCTCCATGTTTTTGTCCATTCCATGAACTTAAGACTATTAATAAAAGCGAAGTTCAGTAAATTCGTCAACTGAGAATTGTTAGACTTTCATTAGATGATCACATTATACGGGAAAAAACGGATCCATTTTAAATAATCAGAACCATAGGGCTCATCTAAGAAACTCAATAAAATAGAAACTAAATACAATTATGAAAAGAGTTCGGAACGTGTAGTAAGCAATAAACTGAGTTGTTTTCACTCGAGAAGAGTTTACATTATCGTAGAAAAGAGGTATTAAATTGATTTTCTGTACTCGCTTTCAGAGTTTCAACAGTGTTATTACAGAATATTGATCATGATTATAAAAAGAAAGATAATTGTGTATAGAAAAAGTGTCTTGCATCCTGTCGCAAGGCATTGAATGTAAATATACAACGTTTATCGGTTGGTTAGAAAGCAAGCTTCTAAATTTAAGAGGTAAATTACTTCAAAGACAACACATCAACGTCAATGCAAATGTCTTTTTTTCTTATAACACATCGTAAACGTAACGTATTCTAGTCTTAGAGAAATGACTTCACTGCAATGTAATACCTACATGTCCGAGTTTCCTAAAAAGTAAGGCTAGTGAGTGATCACGATTTTCAGATTTTCTCAAACACAATGACACTACTGGCGAGCAATGGCGATTTAATGATGGCGAAATTCGGTTTTAAAAGCACAGTTAAATGGTGATTGCATCCGATGCGTCGCATACGTTCGACATGTTTTTCGGCACAAACCACGGCTCTCACAGCGAAGGGAAGATCGGTTTAATACTTTTACTAATTAATTTTTGAAGCAAGAATAAAATATTGCTTCCTAAATAAGACGAGATTTAGAACACAATACTTCTAACTATTTTTAGAGTTATCTAGAAGCTTGAAATAATTGATAAATGGTAAATAAGTGAAATATCGTCAAAAATTTAATTTCTAGGGATCTCACTAAAAATAACTTATTTATTATAAATACCACTCTCAAGCAGTATTTCTAAAATTCCTCACTTTCACACTTTGTTTTACAACAATTTCAACAGAGCAATGTTTCCTAACAGAACACTTAGGGCATTAATTGTGAGACACGGAGTGCGAAATGTTTTCTGGAAATTGCAACCTTACATTTTCTAACATCTAAAGTAATTGTTTGTAGTGAAGCGTGAGTTTTGAAGAGAAAACGTACTTTATAATGAATGAAGAAACAATATTTATTCGTGATTCTGATCTAGACAAACTGCTCCTGATCTAGACAAGCCACAATAATTAAATAGTAATGGCAAACAAAAGTTGCAAAAGGCTTCAATATCTTATTGTAGCAGTGATTGATAACTGATCTAATCACTTTTAGGTAAATCTATCGTAACATGATCACAAATAATTAATTCAATTAACACATTATTACTTTAATTCACCAATTTGAAGTAATTGCAAAGTTTTCCTTCAAACATCCGGCCATGTCATTCACTCTGACGTTGGGGATACGATTTTATTAATAAGTGAAAAGAGGAGTATATATTTCTGAAATATTTCTTTTCTTTTCGGTAACTATAAATATTTTCTTTCTCACATACTAACTTTGCACTAAATAATCACTACACACAGACGTATTATGGAACAGTCAGAAATTTTACGCTCATCATTAGTAGCACAGATTAGTAAATGTAATAAATGTAATGAATGTGGAAGTTAATAAAATTACTTTATTCCAATCCAAGGTCACAAAAATTGCATTTAAAAGTGTGGGTGACAAAGAAAAAAGAAACTAATCAACATATGATTTCATCCAGTTAGCGAAAGGTGTCTGAATTTACAATTTAAATACAACAAAACAATTTGTAGTAAAATAATAGGGAGGAGAAAGAAATTGTACCTATTTAATTTCGTAATACAATACAAAGTGTGAGAATTAAAAGCGGAAAAACTGCACGCGAATAAACCAGAATTCACGCCCACTCGCCCACGCTGTACCTTCGCGAAGCTGTACTAGGGCAATTATCTTCTATCTGCACCATTTGTACAGTTTAAAAGTTGGCGTCGGCCGAGATAATTCTCTCAGTCTCTCCACTGCACCCGGTGGGCGAATCGCTGCCGGGGGGCTGCACCCGCAGCCCAACGCCCGTCGCCCATTGCCCGTCGCCCCACACCCCACACGCCTGTAACCCGTTGCCCCAGGCCCCAAGCTCGGCGGCCAACGGCCGTCGCCCGACGCCCCACGCCCCACGCCTCGCGCCCCGCGCCCCTCGCCCCACGCCCCACGCCCGTCGCCCGTCGCCCGTTGCTCATCGCCCCGCGCCCATCACCTCTCGCTCCACTCGTGTCACCCGTCGCCCGACGCCTAACGCCGTCCCTTACTATCCATCCCCTACCATCCGTCACCCACTCCTTCATCGACATCCTCGCCAGCCATGAGCTGCCCAACGCCAGCTCGCCAACGCCCACTGCCCACCGCCTGGCGTTCGTCGCCCGCCTTTCAACGCGCGCCACCCAGCGCCTTCTGCCCAGCGCCCGCCATCTGCTGCCTCGCGCGCGCCTCCGGCAGTCGCCGCTCGGCCCAACGCCTCACGCCCGCACACTCATCTAACATCATTCACACCCCTCTCCTACTTCTCACATCGCCTTAATCGCCCCCCAATTACCTCCAATTGAAAGAGGAATGATATTTCTACGACGTCATGATATTCCCGTAGAAACTACCATAAACAAAACACAAATAGGAAATATTCTTACTGTTTAGATTTTTGATGGAATATTGCGAATAAAAAATAATCACATTTTATTTTAGTCACATCATACTTTTTCCTCGTCCTCCGCGACGCTCGTTGTCCAGCGCTCTACTCGCGCTGTCCCTTAATTGCCGGTAGCAACGCCATCCAACGCCCACCCAATACTACACAAGACGTCTACTACAGCTTGGATGGAATAAGTAGAGCACTTGGCTGACATTATGGGATTTTTCAATGTCACCACAGTTCACTGTACACACACAGGTATGATGTTGACCGTTCCATACACGCTGGTTGCAACGTACCAGATTCAATTAAATATTTATGCCATGAAACGCCCGCCAATTATCAAATGAGCAGTCCACAATTTTCGTCGCAAATCCATCAACAAACATACGTCCGTCGCGTTCTAAGCTCATCATCTACTATGATTCGATTAAAATAAGTATGCTATTGACTCCCGAATAAGGGTTTGATATTTCCATGGAAGCTACCAAATATGTGGAAAATTTACAGTTGAACATTAGCCGCTATGTATTTTAATCCGGTCGCCGTCTGGTTGTCCCGCCGTAGAACATCCACAGAGAAACGTCGGCCGCCTATTTCCAATGTCTGTCGCTTGCCGCCTGACACCCGTAACTCAGTGGCCCTCACCCACCATCCGCCGTCCCTTCTGCTCTACACTCGTCCCGCAACGCCCAATGATCCGTTCCCCCGCATCACATCTTTTCTGCAACCATAACGTCCTACGTTCCGTTGGGCGTCTCCCGCACCACATCTTTTCTGCAAACCATAACGTCATACATTCCGTTGAGCGTCTCCCGCGCCACATCTTTTCTGCAACCATAACGTCATACGTTCCGTTGAGCGTCTCCCGCGCCACATCTTTTCTGCAACCATAACGTCCTACGTTCCGTTGAGCGTCTTCAGCGCCACATCTTTTCTGCAACCATAACGTCCTACGTTCCGTTGAGCGTCTCCCGCGCCACATCTTTTCTGCAACCATAACGTCCCACGTTCCGTTGAGCGTCTCCCGCGCCACATCTTTTCTGCAACCATAACGTCCTACGTTCCGTAGAGCGTCTCCCGCGCCTCACCCACGCCGACTCCGACGCCCACCAGCGCCCGGTCTCCGTCCGTCTCCGCGTAGACGGACGTGCTACGTCCGGGAGCATCCCTACGGATATCTGGGAATCCTCCCAGTTCGAAAAACCCCGGACTAAGCCGCACGCCGGGATTATGACTTCCAACCTGTGAATTTCGAGGTAAGCCTGGATTATGCCGCTGAAAATCCGTTGAAAATTCTGCCGGCCAAGTTAAAATTTCACAACGTCGTCGACGGCGGGCGCGCGCGTTGGCGAGGAAGCTCCCGGAAAAACTTGCACTTCCGAAGCGGAAAAAAGAGAAAATAGCCGAGTGGAAGGATTACCTCCAAATGAGCGTTACGCGACGTGTAAATTGCGAGCAGAATGAAAAAAGAAGAAAATCCGAAATTAATTTTCGCCAGTTAACTCGCACCTTAATTTAAGAGTGGGAAATCGATAAGATTAGAAATACTCCTGTCATGTTTTTAAGAACATTTTAAACTAATTTTAATATGATTTTATAAAGATTAAAGACGTTTCACTTACCTCATGAAAAATTCTTTCTACAAAATTTAATGTAACTTTTTCCGTGAATATTTCCGAGAATTAAAAAATGTATGTAATAAAAACTTTTTAATATTTAATGCTCCAAAAAATACCACTACGTGTAATTTCCTATGTCTTTTCTCGCTACATTACATTATATCCAGCAGGAGTTTATAGAATTTTATTTGGTTGTTTTGGGTAGTTATTGCCTGGAGGGATCTGTCATTGGCAATGTATTATAATCACCAAGCCTACGAAATTCATTTTGTTTATTTCTATAAAAACTAAACCTCATTGCCTACGAATCTCAATCAGATTGATCGCTGTTGGTTCAATAATATGAAGGCTAACTTTTCAAAGATGTTAACTGCCAAATGTACTACTTACAATTTTTGGAAATTGCAGCAGTATCAACAAATATTTCAAACTATTCGGAATGTGTTAATGTCCTACTACTAGAAGAAATATCGCAGTGTCAATGCCATAATAAAATATTTTATGGCATATCAAGGCGTATTTATTATATGTGATGATTACATTCATACATGTCAAAGAATGCTTGACGTTTAGCAAAACAAATTTTCTCAATAAACAGCTAGAACTACACGTGTACTAGTAGCATCATTGAGCAGACACGTTGTCTTACTGTATTGAATACTAAGCAACGAGTGCTTGGCTATTGAATTACGATACGCAGCAATGTTTGCTTCTCTCTCCCTTCCTCCCTCCCCCTCGCGGATCAAGACGGAGGCTTGGCCCCGCAGCGGTCGCGGCCTACACTTTGCAGCGCCGCATTCTCTCAATGGAAACGAATGGTCCGACGCCTTCGTAATTAAACGCCAGATATATCTTTCAATTAAAAACATAAACGAGAAATAATTAAGATAAATATGAATGTAACACCCTCGGACACCAAAATATGTACTGCTGCAGGCTCTCGGCATTTCATGTTATTAAAAGTTTTACGGAAAGTTCTTTCACTTGGCCGCCTCGAGCGCGAGAGAAATACGCTCTCGAGCTGTCTTGCCTTGTAAATCAAACCGCTATGAATTGCGTGCCGTAAAAAAGAAGAATACTGATGGATAAGGTTATTTCTTTCTTAATGCCCAGCACGGTGTTTTTTTGTGAACTTTTCGGCTGCACATAGAACGGCGAAGAGAGCGATCACGATAAGGGTATAACGCGTTGCTGTTCTTCTCTGTCCTTCCTTAACACGAAATGAAATCACAGAAACGGGAGCTGTTTGGAAACATCGTAAAATCTACGAATACATTTGACGAAAATTCGTAATAAAATAACGTCCTTCCGAATGACAGTAAAAAGGCAGGAAACTTCATCTCTAATATACATTTATGTGACATGAAAGCGAGAAAGTATGGAACCTATTCAAAGTTTCGTAAGTCGTAACACTTAACGCAAAGTAAACGGTCGCAAGGAAACTTTGCACCATTGAGCGTTAAAATATAAACGACGGCCATAAAGTTGCTGAAAGAATTAAAATTATAAGGTGAGAGCGTACGTACATATATTCGGGTAAAGTACGTCAAGCGGCGGATCGTCCGGAGGCGCGCGGGAGGTGACGGGAGTTGGCGGTCTTCGGGTGATGCACCTGCGGCGGAGACACCAGCGGCGGCGGCGACGTCCGGCGAGGTCAAGTCACGATGCTGCGTCAACACTGAAGGCGGGCACTGATGGGGAGACCACTGGGTTGTCGAGAACGGATCCCGTCCGGGGCGGTCCGACTGGGGGGGGTGAGGGGCGAGCGAGCGTGCGGGCGGGCGGGCGGCACTGCGACGACACGGCGCGGTTCGGAGCGGAGCGGAGCGGCGGGGACGACGACGGCCGTACAGCGTGCGCCGATGGCAGCCACGCACTGCCGGCGCGCCGCCGACCGCCCGCCCGCCGGCCCGCCCGCCGCGGCGCGGCGCGGCGCGCGCCGCTCGGGCGCGGGGGAGGGGCGAGGGGGCGGGGCGGCCCGAGCGAGCCCGAGCGCCCGCGTGCGCCAGCGCCCGCCCCGACGCCGGCGCCGACGACGCCGACGCTGCTGTCTGCCCCCGAGGGGAGCAACCGCCCCGCCCTCCCCCCTTGCCGTCCGCCCCCGCGCGCGACTTTTTAACGGTGACCGGGCGATAGGTCGCGCTGCAGGCCGCGGAGGATCAGCGGTTTCCAGCGCGTGAATTTCAGCGTTTCCGATGGCCTGTGTTGATATAATTGAATTTCTAGGTTGTTAGCTGCTTCGGTATTTTTTTACACCCACTGACGGGACGTGAGACAATCTGCGATTATGAACCGGCCGTTCGAAGTCGGGGCAGTTAAAACAATTCGGAATTTAAGTGCTTGTCGTTTAAGGATAATGCGCATGAAGGTGATCGAGTTTTAAATGAAATCGAGCATACATGAATTCATTGCTTACTACTTTTCCTTGCCGTGAGGATAGCGCTAACAAACTTTCTGGAATGTTCTTTCCATCGCATAACCTAGCGGTGATACGAGCGTAGCGATGAATTCAAGGCACTAATCACTTAAGTTGAGGTGTTCAGAAGAATTCTGCACAATGAAAAAACCCAAATTTGAAATAAACCACTTAAACATAGAATATTCTTAAATAAATTTCATGTCAATATTTTAAGAGTTTATATTGAAATTAATTTCAAGCGATTATGAATGACTTCTAGTTTCCATAAAATGTAAGTTCATATTTACAATTTTTACAACTTCATATTCTTAACCCACTTACTTGAAGAAAGTTCATTATTTGGATAAAGTGAGTTAAATGTATGTTCAGAATGAAACGTTGACTACATTGTGCATACGCTCTAATTTGTATGAAGCTTGTGATTTTTTCTGTATAAAGAAAAAATACGCAAAGAAATTGAAATACCAGTTCAAATATTAATTGAATTTTAAAAACATATTGAAATAAAATATAAGATATTAAATTCCAAACAGTTGATATAGTATTTAAAATAATGTAACTTGATACAATATCGTTCAAATTCAAAGGGATTCATATTTACACCAAACGCACTGGTAAATTGCAAAAAAAATGCGTTTAGTCGTTTTTCATTTTCTTATTTGTTTTTTCCTAGTTCTTATTTGATTTTACTTCTCGTTTCCTCTTTGTTTGGCTTGGTTTCCACTTTTCACCGTTACAACAACAAATTCCGTCGATCTCACGTCTCGTCTTCTTTGGTTTGCCCCGAAAATCACTGATTTGTTTTCCGATCACTGCACTCATAATATTTATTCCCCATTCATAATTCAAACGTGTTTGTTCGAAAACGATATTTATGTCATAAAGGACACTAATAATGCAAAATAATGTTTCTACGATCGTATAAAGTAAGGGATTATAAGTACCGGTATGCTTGCGTTAAGTTAAGGTTTTATTACGGCATCTGAAATGATTGACATCAGCAGTGTCATGGGTGACCTTACAGAATGAATTTTTTTGACGTGATAATACGTTTCAACGGATACACAACTGTTTTTCTTCTTGTCTTCAGTTTTCTTAACAATATGGTTTAAACATCAATCAGGCATGTATGAATCGGACACTTCTTGTTTTAAATTTGTATTCTGTACGAGGAAGTAGGCTAATTTTGGCTCATTTTGACAGTTCCGGCCCCTGCATACAATGTAGTTTTCGCTTACATTTGGGCATTGCACTTAGTACTGGTCCTCTGAGTATCTCCAAACAGTTTATAAACGATACATTCCATGACAATTTGAAGCTACAGCCACAACTCCGTTATCTGCACATACACTGTACTACCACATATGCAGAGACAATTGGGGAGCTTAGAGCTTGTCACGTCATACAGCAACTACTGTGACTTTTAACGTGTAAGGAGAATTAGGGGGAACACGTAAAGTACAACACAAACACACAAACACACCCAGGTCCGAGGTGGGACTCGAACCTGCAACCCTCCGGTCCGAAATCACTATTGCACTACTGCCATACCGATTACGGCCACAGGGCCGACTTTACAGATCCTTATTCAACTTGTTATCGCTTAAACATTTTACAGAATGTAGCACTTTGACTAAACCGCAGCATGCACAAGTGTTATTCTATCACAACATTGAAGAACAAATGAATGACATTCTTCTCGCCACATTCCGCTCCTCTTTCTAGTCCAAAAGGATCATCGTTTTGTTCGGATCTCTTTGTTCCGCACTCGCCACACTCGTCATAAAAGCGGCATCTTGCGATCTGCGATGGAAGGCAACTGCATCGGGGCCATCTGTGTATTATGGCGTGCCACTCGGTGTATTCTGCTCACGGCACTGGGGCCTGACGCTTGCATCTTATGCAAATACTGCCTCGAACGGAACACGATCGTCTTTTCTTGTCTCGAAGGAGGCGTCACGCCCGAGGAATATGTTGAAGGCGTCGAAAGAAAGACTGTTCGGTCAGACGTGGTGATGTTCATGGAAATGTGAACTTAAAACGGACCTTGTGTAATGAAAGGAACAAAACCTCTCAGGTGTATTTTACAATAATGAATGCAGACAATGATTTTGAAAAACATGAAATATTACCGTAAATAAACTCTATCGAAAAGAAACATTTTTTACTAATTCAGAAGTACTCATCTACTAGATCGTGTAGAAAGAGAAAATAAAATTATATGAAATAAAACATTTCATGAGAATTTTCAAACAGGTGTTTCAGAATACGTAGATACTGAAATATCAGATGAACTACTAGAGGATATAAAGTAAAGAAAATAGCGATACAGTCATTGATATTTCGCATTGATTCCTCGTAATTGTGACTGACCTTTGGAAGTGAGAAAATGTAACGGCTTACCTTGGAGGCATGAAAGAAAAAGAAAGTACACTGCCTCATATCAAATATTGACGATAATAGTTTAAGAACTATGAAAAGATGGATTTCTTAAGGGTTACTGATTCAACGTCACCCACTACAAGTTTGCATACCTACTATGTTTGAATATTATTGTACTTTTATTTTAAAGGTATATAATTATTTTATAATTATTTTAAAAACAAATAGATAAGCAAATTAGCGAAAACAAACAAAAAGACATAAACAACAAATTGTATAGCTTTACTAGTTTATTTTTGGGAAGCGTAACACCCTGAGGATTTATCACTTCTCGTAAGTCCCTTCAGTTCGGAATCAGCTTAGGTGACTCCAGGTATCATGATGTCACTCAGTGCCCCTGGCCGGGAGATCCTAGTGTTGGAATACGGACGGACTGGATTTTCGACACTAGCAAGATAAATGAGTCGAATGCAGCTGCTGTCTAGATGAGAATTCTAGAGGTCGGCTGCTCTGATCGGTAGTTTTCCATTGTTTCTTCATCAACATCAACCAAAGACCGGAACTGCATCCTACCAAACGGGCCACGGACCGTGCGCGATCTTTCCTTCCTCTTGCTTGTCTTATCCTCACCCCTTACTTACACACTCTTGCAGTTGAACCCGCGAACATGGGTTGTAGAAATCTGTTTACTAGTCATCATGAGTCAGAAAATATTGCCGGACCAAGGCTGTAGAGCTGTAGGAAGAAGACAACATACTTTTATCACCCAAAGGGTTTCGTGTCACGCAGCACTTTCCCTGGCGCTTAATCCATTAATGTACACATTGTGGCCTTGAGGTTGTTGAAATAGGTGCGTCCAATGTTTCTGTCACTGCGATGGACACTGAGAAATTATGCTTTGTGTTGATTAGCTCAGAAATGTCATTTGATAGTATCTCGCCCGGAAAAAGAGCTTTTACTACTGCAGTAACATCAGTATACTGGTAATGGAGTGAATTATAGCTTTTCACAGTTTTCGAACTTTACAGGTTTCTGCTTATGGTGTTGAATATTTTGTCTTATTCCCAGATCTACAAAAAAAGAAAGAAAATGAAAAGCTAATGTAATATTCACTCGTGAAATATTGCTATGTATTAAAGTTTATTAGTTCATTATTTTCTCTCACCATTAAACTTTTCGGTAAGATTCATGTTAGAAAATTTGTCTACATGTCAGGCCTTTGATGTTTCATTTCTGCTAAAAATTATCTTTTATGATAATGCATTGATCAAATTAAACGTAAGTTGATCACAAGATTAGTAGAGCATAAAAGAAACATTGAAGATCTGGCGTGTGGAGAAACGTCTCTAACATGACATAGAATGACTCCTTTCCATTACGTACATTCCCAGAAAATACAAATTTTAGACAGGAAATACACATTTTAGCATGCGAAAATCTCTAGTATCCTAGGTTAATATTAGAAACGATGTATATCAAAACATCTCCTGGAATAAATTTACCAATTTATATGATGCGTCGAGGTAAGCTTCAAAGGAAGATTGCCAAGAAAAGAACAGGTACAAATGGTTGTCACTCCACATAAATTTCGAAGGCAAAATAAATAAAATAAAAACCGGACCTTTTCCAAGTTCTTGGGGAGCGACCTTATGTAAATGAAAGATCAAATTCCATTGCCCGGACCTAACTACGGAAAGTAGCGATGAGAGAGAGAGAGAGAGAACGTTCACGCAAATTCCGTAACCTGCTATCCTACTACCCCAGGACCCCATGTACAGTCCTACAGCCCCAGCAATTCATTGAAGAAATCCACAGAAACGGTTGATCAGACTAGGGGTAACAAAGCAAACCGCGGGTCACGCACAGTCATATACTTCAATGGACAATTGCTCTAGGCCAGGGGTATAGCGTCATATTTTTTACCGTTTCTTGTCACATAAGTCGAGAAAATTTAAAGAAAAATATATGGAACGGTGTTTGAGAAACAAAATTTTTGTAAATTTCCAGCGCAAATTACGCAAAAACTACTCTTTTCTCAAACAATTGTACGAGTACATTATCATATTTAAAGAGCTAATTTTGTACAACAGACTTTGCCTGAGGGAAAAATCTCGGTCTTCAATTTTGTAGTTTTGTAATTGTTTGCAACTCTTAAAATATCGGGAATTGCAATGAAAATTATACCTGCATCTTTTTATTAAACTTCCTTTGCACTATTCAACAACAAAATTTAATCAAAAAATTTAGAGCCATTTTTTTTAATTTTGAAAATGTCCGAGGGGCTTCATATAATGTATCCCCGCAATTAAAATATCGATATCAAATTCCAGGAACCACGACATTAGCCAGAACGAGGAATATCAATTTGAGGAATATCAATTTTGGAGAAAATCAGTTAAACGGTTTGGGCGCCAGAGTTGACCACAGACAGACAAGCGGTGTGTTGCAATCAATCTATTTTTCGGTATCAAGAACCACGAAAGCATAGATTCTGGCAACACCATGTGTCAGAAGATTTTGTTTTCTAAATTTAGCAACAGGATTTATCCACTTTTTTGTTACCAGAGCCCGGCTATAAGAGTTTTTTCTGGCGAAAATTCGCCGATTTCCCACGCACGATTACAGGACTTCCTCGTCTTACGAAGAATCTGTAAGGCGAGAAAGTAAAAATGGGTTTAAATATTTGCGTTTTCGAGGAAGAAATCATTTTCAATTTGTTAAAATTGAAAGATAAAATCAGTATGTTGTTGAGTAAATATAGAAAATATCTATTCATATATTCTATACCAGGAGACGGCACGATTTTGCTCGCTCTTACAGTTGAATGTAATTGTCCCAGAGGGCTTTCAAAATCACAGCCGTGGTAGACAAGCGAGGAAATTTGAAAGCGGAAACGCAGCTTCAAAAGGTAAGGAAAAAAACTAAAAAGCAGAATTACATGATTACGTTTTTATTGATTGTCTATTCTTCATTGTATCAAGAAAAGTTCCATTAATTAAAGACTATCATATCATATGAAATTAAATATATTTAATACAATATTGAAGAACGAAGTTGAAGTTTTACAGTTACAGTTGGAGTTACAGTTTGTGAAACTTCAACTGTAAAACTTCATCTTCGTTCTTCAATATTGTATTAAATATATTTAATTTCATATGATATGATTGTCTTTAATTAATGGAACTTTTCTTGATACAGAATTACATGAGTATTTTTTTATTTTAAACTAGTTTAATTGATACACAGTATAGTTAACGCTTAGCGTAGATACAGAGAAGAATCACAGTAACAGTTATTAACGGTGCTATCGTCTCCTATATTATTTCAGTAATATGGATACCTTTGCGGCTCTCACACGCAGCCATTCTTTATAAATGGGTTCACTAAAGAAAGATAGTTTCACGGACAGGTGGTAAATTGCACTTTGACTTTAAAAAATATGAATGATTAGTTTAAAAAACGCATCTAAATGTTCATGTCAAACGCAATCCGCCACACTCGTGCAGAATTTATAGTTTAATAACTCCTAAAGGAAGCGTTCTAAAGCCTTGAAACCTTAAATTTTGAGTCCAAAGACCTCAAATAAACGTTTCCCACTCCATTATCTACAGAATGAGATCTTTCGGGACATGTAACAATTTTGTCAATTAGGAATTTCTCGATGCTCTCACAGCATATTTATCATACAATGGCGCAGCTCCGTGTTTAATTCCCTCAGGCAATGTGTCGATCAGCAATTTTAACGTTCCCTGCAGCCACAAAGAAACACTAAGTCCATTACATTCGATACTACAGTCATAATACAGCTTCGTTTTGCTAAATATACCCGAAAAGAAAATGTTTATATATTTTAATTTCCTCTCAAATATACCTAAATATACAAGAGGTGAGGTACAATTTTCAACTATTATTAAGAAAAGTAATTATTAAAATCGAATTAATGTGTCCATTGAAATTTAATAATGTCTTGAGGAATAACTATTTCTTTATTTTTCATGAAAATGTCTAGATACTGCTAATGTAAATCATTACGATTCAAAAATTTCACAAATTAAAAGTAATTTCTGAATGCATGCAAAAGGGTTTATTGAGGGAAGAAAATTTGTATCTAGACAGGCAAATAAAAACCAGAGTGATCATGATTGTTTATATTTTATTTCACAGTACTACAAATTATTTTCAAAACTACATCTAAACTATTTTCTACTTTTTTCTTGCTAAGAAAATATTAACAGCCGAAATGCTGTAATTTAAATATGCTATCTTGCATTTTCCTTGTTGAAGTACTAATTTACTCTTGATGAACTTCAACAAATAGGAAATTCTTACTTTCACAAAATTTTCCACAACTATGTTCTTCCCTTCACAGCAGCCACTCGCAAAATTGATTTCTAAGACCTTGTGTAATTGCTGAGTAGCAATATTTTGAGTAGCAACTAATTTTCCAAATTCTGTCATTAAAACTGCTTCAATGAAACAGTGGAATTAGCACCGTCAAAAGTACGAGAAAGGGCAGAAACGATACCTAGAGTCAACTTCTAACAGCTATCATTCGTTGTAGAAAAAGTACTATGTGAAACTCGATGAAATGAGTGTTAATACTCTTGTATTAAATTAACGGCCTTTTCTCATTCCAATCTGGTATTAGAATGTACTTCAAATTTGCGGATTAGATATCCATCCTTTCATGATATACTGTTAATTGGAAATCTGTAGGTAATGTGTCAATATAGTAAAGAAAGTATCATCAAACAGTATCCATTTAAAAAATGTGGATTTTATTTCGAAATTAGTTTTAATCATCGTCAGTCTGATGAACCAAAAAGTAACGATGCATGACATCCCGAAAAACCAGCCGGAACACCCAATTCACAGATTTTAATCACAATAAATGGGTTGAAATCGCTCAAACATACCTTTTTCTAGATATTTTCAAATATCCTATAAGGAATACGGCTAAAAATAGTTCAAACTGATTCATCGTGTTAAAAAGTATCGAATAACCTGTTTGTTCACTTCTATGAGAACTTAATTTGACTGAACCAGGGTTTAGGGTGGCACCAGTGGCGTCTCCTGGCTGGTAGATGCGGGAATGCGATCATGATATTACAGATTGAATGCATAATTCTAAATATTTAAAGTCGGCGTCATTCTACTTTACTCTGAAGTATTTTAGAAGTGTATGTTGCAAGTTAGACACATTCTGAATCTTCCTTGAAAATCATCGTTTTCTCATTGCATGCACTAACTTACAGCTAAATGTTTCTAGAGGTGGCCGCTGAGATTCGCGAGTAGAGAGGGAAGCTGAAAGTGATGGGGAGAGAGCCAGAAGGCGGCGCTCGCTCGCACATGGTTCATCTGTCAAAACCAAAAACATTAGCCTACCTTTGCTATAGCACAAGCTAGCCAACAGCCTTCGAAATCAATTTGTTGTAGTGTCTTTGCTCGGTTAATGGAGAAACACCAAATTCAAGAGATGGCCTGGACTCTGTTATCATCCATATGTTTTCCACTGTCACTGATACCCGTTTCCTCACAATCATAAATAGTATCATATTCACCGTCTTTACTATCGCGTCGTTTCCTGCAAAAATAACGATTTCTTGATATGGTGCATTAAATCATAGTGCGGTGAAACACACTCTCATTGAAACTGTCGAGAGCAGATTCCACGTCCTTTCTCTTTTCTTAATTAGGAGTAGAAAATGAACACGATTCTCCTGATTGAATACAATTAATTTCCTTATTAATTCTGCGAATAGATCTTTTCGAAACACCCGAACCAGGAATTACTGCCTTAAGAACTGTTTTGATATTTCCAATGCCTTCTTTTGCTTCTCTTCATAAATTGATATACTTTTGCAACGACTTCACGCGTCTGACTGTGAAGGATGTCTGTATGAAAGTTGCTTTGAACAGGACGCATTGCAATGATCTAAGCAAAATAATAATCACTTGTACAGAACTTCATACAAATAGCTGTACTCTGTTAGAGAAATGCAACTGAAAACTGTCACCTTGCGGAGACGAATAGTCAGGGTCAATGTTTACTCAACGGGAGTAGGGCTGTCAACACGTCCTGGGAAGGGACGCAGCTCCCCCCTAAAGCGATAGTTTTAAGGAGTGGAATCTTCCTGGTAGCTCTGAGGTCTGACCTGTGAGCGGCCACTGCTAAAATAATTTCATTGTACATAAACAAAACAATAAAACTAAAAAATAACCCCAAACAAGTACATACCTAATTTTTGAACTCGACATCTATTCGCATTGTCTTGGTTGTCCTATCACTATCTACCTTAAGTTTTTCGTAATAGGAGAAAGAACTGCACGGAATTTCACGAATCCTGTCTATGACACAATGAAACGTTTCACTATTGTTCCCTGCCACAAATAACTCACCCACTACCACAAATGATGAGCTCGCCATGTCGCACACGCACACACACACGCAAGTTTTATTCTTTCGCGTTACAATTTCGAATTGACGATTCTCTTTAACATATCACCAACTAGGCAAAGTAATCTATGTAACGCACATTCAGTAGTAAACAGCATTTACGGTAGAATACAGGACTCACATGACGACGAAATAACATCGCGCGCACCGTTTCGAGTTCACGGATTGTCTGTCATACCATTTCCTTACATGATGATCTTGTTTTGTCAGGCCTGCTAACACACGTCGAGTTACCCAGTTGTACTGAATCAGGTTGAAATATGCTTAAGCATAGTTGGCAGACTTGCTTGACTTGTGAAGAAAGACAGTCGTGCCGTCAGCTCCCCGCTCCCCGCTTCCGGGTCACACATAGTGGCACGTGACTTCTGGGATTCCCAGGCGTGCTGCCGAATTATTAGAGAGAGGAGGTCATCAGAGGAGGGGGTATGGAAGGTTATTGGGAGGGGATACACGAACGCCAATGAGAAGCCTTTGATGTGAGAAGCTATTGCACATCACCGGTAGCCGAAACCACGCAACTTGCACACAGCGCATGGCCGTGAGTTCAATGACCTCGCCAACGAAGTGAGGTCGTTGAAGGGATGTTTCTCTGTCTGTCACATCCAGCGAGGGGACTAACGCCTATTGGACCGCGCACATAAATGGCGGGAGGGAATAGAGAAATAGAGGGAGATACTTAACAGAAGAAAATAAAATACTTTACTGAGAATATTTTTAAGTGATGGAAAACTAGGAGATGTAACACATCACTCGCATACATTGAGCCTACGCCACTGGGTGGCACGGTCCCTTTGGTTCACTGATCCGGTTCACTAGAGAGGAATCGACTCAATGAACCGAATCCTTGTTTACTATTTGCGTTCAACATGGTAACGTAATAAATGTATTTAAAAACACATTCTATTTCACAAGCGCGTGCTACTTGAACATTCTTTACTACTCAAACCCCACATTTTTTGTTATTAAAAAGAGCCACTCGTCTAATTAGTTAACCAAATGCTACTTATTACATGTTTAAATGATCTATAAGCCACAGAATATAAATGGAAAATGTATAACTCACGTATTCGTTGGAATTATTATAGATTTATTTTAATTTTTTAAAAATAAAATCTTGTAAAAGACATAACAATTCAATTTTAACAAACATGCAAACAAATAACAATAACAAATGGAGAACATTTTGTAATATCTGGAACAAAAAATGTACTTTTCAAATTTTATAAAAAAATAGTAATAACTCACTTCTTAATGCGACTTCAAATTAATTAATGGGTGTTACATAACAATAAAAAACTTAAGAAAACTATGATGTTAACGCAGTAAATATAATTATTTAAAATAAATTCTATTTTGCAAACTCATACTAATTAAACTTTTTTATGGGGGGCTATCGCCCCCCAAACCCCCCATTTTAACACTAAAAACACCATAAATATCAATATTTCAAATAAATTATATTTCACAAACACATGCTACTCTTCACCTTTTGTTATTGGGGGGCTATCGCCCCTCAAACCCTCCATTTTAATACTAATAAACCAACTCGTCTGTTTTTTAAACCAATTCTTTTTAATATGCTAAAGAAAGCGATATTTTAAAAGAAAAAAATCAACTCACATAGTCGTTGAAATTATACAATTTGAATAGTATTACCACTACCATAGTAATACTGAAAATTAGTGTAGTGTCTCGACACGAATTACACCCTTATAATACGAAAAAAACGTCAAGCTTGTTTCTGGAAAAAATACGTACTTTTTACGAACTAAAGCTTAAAAAATTAATAAGTAATAAAAAAATAACTTGTTGAGCTAATAAAATAAATACAAATATTTAAAATCAATTCTATTTCACAAACACATGCTACTTACACGTTTATTGTCACCATTCAAATCCTCCATTTTAATACTAAAAAGCAACTCGTCTATTTTTAAAGCAAATACTATATCATATGATAAAGAAATCAAAAATAATTCCTGCATTTACACCTTCCATCACGGTAGACACACAAAATCTATTAAAAGATGTCTAATGAAATACGAAAAAACACAAAATCACACGACCACAAATGCTTCGCGTAACTGAATCGCATTCAAGAGATATGTAAATAATTGTGTTATTATAGCAACAACTAAATGTGATATTACGAGAAGACTTTTTAAAAGCTAAAACCATTTCTATATTAATATTTGTGTTCAAGCAGCAAGCAAATCAGCATAGAAATAAGTTTGTTTTTTTTAAAAAAGTGTTGTGAAGTGTAATTTTCAATGTGAAGTGATGTTTTAAAAGTGTCGTGATGAAGAAGAAATTGTTCGTAAATTTGAAATGTGGCTTTGACGCATGGTCATTTCGTGTATATGTATGCTTTGACCCGTCAAAGCTAGACAATGCCAACATTTTTTCCACAAGTTTTCACCAGCTCTGAAGTGAACCGTGGCGGATGATTCACGAGAGCAAATGAATCACAAAAGGCACCAAAGGAACCGTGCCACCCTAAACCCAGGTTCAACCCTTAAGTTATTTTATTTATTGAGACTGCAAAATTCATTTAAGCGCAAAGACCTCCTCCTTCAGCAGGGTGAAAAGTTGGCTTTCTCGTTTACACAAAATGAAATTACACAAACTTTTATGAAATAAAATTACAACTAATTACATAATTTTATAGATTTTTTTTCTCTTTACCTCAAACTCTTCTGTCAGTCTGCCACTTGTCACAGTCTAATCAGTGGCTACTCTGAATCGATTTTCATACTAAGAATGTTACAAAAACAAAATAAAAACACACTTGAACCCCATTGATTACATTAATTTTGCTTTGTCACAAATTCTTTTGTTTATGCCTTCCACCTGTCTCTGTCTCTCGCTTGTCTCTCTCCCTTGACCATGTGTTTCCATGCTCGCTCTTAAACACATCACTCCATCTTCTACGCTGCCTACCTGAATTTTGCCAGCCCGTTCTTGGGTCCCATACTGTTGTTGAGTGGCCCAGCGTTGTGGTTGTTGCTTCATGATGTGCCCGCACTAACTCCATTTCAATCTTGCTGCTTCAATAGCTGCATACAGTTCTCCTGGATTGTCCCCTTCCGTATCTCATTTCCGATTTTGTCTCTCAGGTTGATTCTCAAGATTTTTCTGTCCATTTTCCTTTGACTTCTTTGTAATCTTGTTATGTGTGAATTTGTTAATGACCAATTCTGAGAGCCATAGGTGGGAACAGGAATAACGCGTGAATCCATTACTGTCTTTTTAAAGCGATAGCTTACTTTTGTGTCTGTTAGAATGAAAGTAAGGCTCAGAATTTATTCCAAAGCTAGGGATATTCTTCTGTTTATTTCCTGATTAGTTCTGTTTTGAAAAGAAATGGGTTGCTAAGGTATGTGTATTCTTGTATTATTGTATCAGCCTACCATCCATGGAAATAGGTACTTCTTGATAGTTGGTCATAACTTATGTAAGTGTTTTTATAAGTTCATTCGTCGATCTGTTTTGATGCTTTGCTTGTTTAATTCTTGTAACATACTTTCTAGTTAACTTATGTAGCAAACAAAACAAGGTCGTCGGCAAATCTTAGGTTGGATAAATATTTTCCATCTATTTTAATCCCAGCCTTTTCTTTCCATTTCAGTGAACGGAAGATTCTTTCCAGTAAACATCGTAAAAATCTTCGGTGAAATTGGATCGCCCTGCCTCACTCCTCTACTCAAACGAAATTGCTTTCCTTCTCGTTCCGTTTTTACTTTTGCGACGCTTGTTGCATACATTTTCGATAAAATTATAAGACATTTACCTTGAATCCCTTGCATTTTCAGAGCCATGACAATTTCAGGGTGTTCCACAGAGTCAAACACTTAAGTATTGTCTAAGGAGGCTATGTAAAGTTTTAGATCGAATTCCTGTACTTTTTCAATAACTTGATTCATTACCTGGAAGTGGTCAGTTGTGAAAAAAATCAGCTCTAAAATCAGCTGTTTCTGGCGGTTGTTCTTTATTAAGTCTCCTAGCTATTCTTCTGTTAATTATCATAGAAAATACTTTATTTAAATTTGACATTAGGCTGATTGGTCTGTAGTTATTTAGTTCAGTTCTTGTTCCCTTCTTGTGAATTAAGGTGAAAATATCATTGATACCATAGGTGATAATACCATAAAACCATTGATTTGGAAGTTCTTTCTCTAGTATATTATTAAATATATTTGTAATTTCATTCGCTAGTTCTGATAAACCATATTTCAAATGTTCGATTGTGATTCCATCATTTCCTGAGCTCTTTTTTAATTTTAGTTTTTCTATAGTTCTACGCACTTCAGATATAATGATAGAAGAACATTGATCCTCTTGGTCTTCGTTAGTTTATCGCTCTTTCAATTGTAGTATCACCTGGAGCTTCTTGTATATAGTTTTTTATAATACTGTGTTGCGGCTTCAACAATTTCATTCCTTGCTAAAATTTGTTTTCCTTCTTTTCCTTGTTTTCCTCCTCAACAGTCAATGTTTGTCAGTCTTTAATTATTTCCTGATAGTTTTAACAGATTTGGAATTCTCAATTATTCTTTCAATTAGCTTTATTTGAGGCTTTCTCATATCTTTTCTTATTTCTCTTTTTATTTTTTTGTTGATATTCTTGTACTCTTCTGCGCAGGCGATCGTCGAATATTTGTACTTTTCTAGAGTATCTCTTTAATAAATAGGTGCTTTAACCCTCTGCAAACATGCGTTTTATATGCGTAACCTCTTCCTACAAGTTTTCCAAAAATTCTCTTAAAAAGTTCTAGAAGTATCTGGAAAAAATGTTTTCTCACCAGTAGATCGATACGCTTAGAATGAGAAGGATACTTGCCTGGATGATGGACCGGAAAAAGTTGATCTGTGGGAAACAACGGACACAGAGGTACACGATCACAAAATTACGCCGGATTGTCGGGTTACTATTTTGAAGAATTTTTACCTTTATTATCAACAATAAATCCATAAAAAATCAAGGAAATCACAAAGAAAAAAACAAGTTAATCGTTTAGAAAATATGTATCTCTTATTCAACAAATTAAAAACAACATATTAGAAAAGAGTGTGAATAATGTAAAGCATATCAACAAAATAATAGTATAGCAGAGACTAGCTGCTGATCATTATTGGACTTCTTTTTAAATTCTACAAATTAAAAAAAAATATCGTTATAACAATTCAAAGTTCGCCCAAACTTACTTTTCATCTTGTAAAAACACATGTGATTTACTTCATTTCTATGATTTTTCTTACCGTATTGATAATGAAGTGCAAAGCATAATTAATATAGCTACTTAAGCGAGAGAAAGATTTTATTTTCATTACTCCTGTTTTCAAGTATTCCACAAATCAGAATACGAAACATTAACCTTTCTTCATAATGTTTATATAAATATTAAGCTACCCAGAAACTCAATGTAAAAAGAGAATAGTTGAATAACAGTGAATTAAGCCTCAGAGTGCGGATCTTCTGTGGTTTTGCTCAATTAGATGATAATTATTTTCTAACCTCTCAAACAAATATTTTGTGTGTGTTATCTAGGAGTAATTATTGACACACAAGCGCCTAATGGATGATTTATCGCCAGAGAATATCTTATAATAGCTAGAGAATTGACGTCAGTTCTTAGAAAGAAACACATCACGGAATTGTATTCCAAACTAGACAACACGCTTTCCCATATTTTTGAAGCTAAAAGGAAGTTATGACACTCTTGAGCAAACCGTACATTTCTGACACATTTTTGAGCTGAAGTTACATAGTTTTACTGTGGTAACTTTTCTTCTACTTAACGGTTTAATTTGCAGATTTGAGTTATTTTCTTACAATTACGTCAGAACACAGAACAAAACGTCTTAACAGTGTACAATATAACTAGAGTACAGATTTCGCAAGGCTGATAGTCTCTAATTTAAATGTCAATCATTCTCGAGTATAAAACAAATTACATTCTCATTTTCACTCTCCAAATACTTGGACGTAGAAAAACCTTTCACACAATCAATAACAAAACAATTATGAGGGTTTCCCAAGGACAAATGCAGTAAAAAATAATATATTCAATCCAACAAGAGGAATAATATTCTTTAATATAACTGAATAATTGTAATAACAGAGGAGAACAAAAATGATTGTCTTCTATTAACAATTTATTTTACCGTGATATCCTTCTCTTTTAACGACGAGCAAAAAAACATTAATTTTTAGGTTACACGTTTATTGACTTTGAAACACGTTTCCCGACCCAGTTGGTCTCATCTTGAGGTTCACTGCAATTCAAATGTTTCTTTCTCAAATATAATACAATTACAAAATGAACAGAGCTATCAAGCAAAAAATTTTTAAAATGTGATGAAACAGAAAACTCTAATGGTATGAAAACTTTCAAAATCTATAAGCACGAGGCACAAATCTTACCTGATACCAATAAAGGTGGATCACAACAAAATCAAATACAACAGAGAAAATGTTAATTTGTATAAATGTAATTCAAACTTCCAGTGACGCATCTGATGTTAGAATAGGAAGAAGAAAGAGAGGACGTCCGTGCAAAAGGGGGAGAGATCAAGTGAGATAATTCGAAACGAGTATCGGAATTGACCAAAGGCTCAGTCCCAAATGTACTTGATGAATATGTCTATTCGAGAAGGACGTATCAAAACAGACAGTGCATTTAACATGGTTTAAATTTAAGTGCCACGATTCATATTGTAAATGTATCTAATCCCAATTGAAATTGTTTTGGCCGAAATCAAACGAATAATATTGTGAAATAATTGAATATCGGCTAAAGGTATTATTATTTTAAACTAGCTGGTATCCGACGCGTTGCCGTCGAAGAAGAAATAATTGTGGAAATATTCCTCACCACCTCTCTCTTTCCCCGTCTCTCATTTCTCCCTCCCTCTATCTTTCCCCACTCTTTCTTTCCCCTCTCTTATTTCCCCCTCTTCCCTCCTCCTCTCTCTCTCTTCCCCTCTTTCTTTTTCCGTCTTTCATTCTCTTCCTCTTTGTCTTTCTTTTTCCTTGTCTTCCTTTTCCCCCCTGCCTCTCTTTTTCCTCTTGTCTCTCATTTTCTCTTTGTCTCTCATTTTCTCTTTGTCTCTCATTTTCTCTTGTCTCTCATTTTCTCTTTGTCTCTCATTTTCTCTTTGTCTCTCATTTTCTCTTTGTCTCTCATTTTCTCTTGTCTCTCATTTTCTCTTTGTCTCTCATTTTCTCTTTGTCTCTCATTTTCTCTTTGTCTCTCATTTTCTCTTTGTCTCTCATTTTCTCTTTGTCTCTCATTTTCTCTTTGTCTCTCATTTTCTCTTTGTCTCTCATTTTCTCTTTGTCTCTCATTTTCTCTTTGTCTGTCATTTCTCTTTGTCTGTCATTTTCTCTTTGTCTGTCATTTCTCTTTGTCTCTCATTTTCTCTTTGTCTCTCATTTTCTCTTTGTCTCTCATTTTCTCTTTGTCTCTCATTTTCTCTTTGTCTCTCATTTTCTCTTTGTCTCTCATTTTCTCTTGTCTCTCATTTTCTCTTTGTCTCTCATTTTCTCTTTGTCTCTCATTTTCTCTTTGTCTCTCATTTTCTCTTTGTCTCTCATTTTCTCTTTGTCTCTCATTTTCTCTTTGTCTCTCATTTTCTCTTTGTCTCTCATTTTCTCTTTGTCTCTCATTTTCTCTTGTCTCTCATTTTCTCTTTGTCTCTCATTTTCTCTTTGTCTCTCATTTTCTCTTTGTCTCTCATTTTCTCTTTGTCTCTCATTTTCTCTTTGTCTCTCATTTTCTCTTTGTCTCTCATTTTCTCTTTGTCTCTCATTTTCTCTTCGTCTCTCATTTTCCCTCTGTCTCTCATTTTCCCTCTGTCTCTCATTTTCCTCTGTCCTCATTTCCCTCTGTCTCTCATTTTCCCTCTGTCTCTCATTTTCCCTCTGTCTCTCATTTTCCCTCTGTCTCTCATTTTCCTCTGTCTCTCATTTTCCCTCTGTCTCTCATTTTCCCTCTGTCTCTCATTTTCCCTCTGTCTCTCATTTTCCCTCTGTCTCTCATTTTCCCTCTGTCTCTCATTTTCCCTCTGTCTCTCATTTTCCCTCTGTCTCTCATTTTCCCTCTGTCTCTCATTTTCCCTCTGTCTCTCATTTTCCCTCTGTCTCTCATTTTCCTCTGTCTCTCATTTTCCCTCTGTCTCTCATTTTCCCTCTGTCCTCTCATTTTCCCTCTGTCTCTCATTTCCCTCTGTCTCTCATTTTCCCTCTGTCTCTCATTTTCCCTCTGTCTCTCATTTTCCCTCTGTCCTCTCATTTTCCCTCTGTCTCTCATTTTCCCTCTGTCTCTCATTTTCCCTCTGTCTCTCATTTTCCCTCTGTCTCTCATTTTCCCTCTGTCTCTCATTTTCCCTCTGTCTCTCATTTTCCCTCTGTCTCTCATTTTCCCTCTGTCTCTCATTTTCCCCTCTGTCTCTCATTTCCTCTGTCTCTCATTTTCCCCTCTGTCTCTCATTTCCCTCTGTCTCTCATTTTCCCTCTGTCTCTCATTTTCCCTCTGTCTCTCATTTCCCTCTGTCTCTCATTTTCCCTCTGTCTCTCATTTTCCCTCTGTCTCTCATTTTCCCTCTGTCTCTCATTTTCCCTCTGTCTCTCATTTTCCCTCTGTCTCTCATTTTCCCTCTGTCTCTCATTTTCCCTCTGTCTCTCATTTTCCCTCTGTCTCTCATTTTCCCTCTGTCTCTCATTTTCCCTCTGTCTCTCATTTTCCCTCTGTCTCTCATTTTCCCTCTGTCTCTCATTTTCCCTCTGTCTCTCATTTTCCCTCTGTCTCTCATTTTCCCTCTGTCTCTCATTTTCCCTCTGTCTCTCATTTTCCCTCTGTCTCTCATTTTCCCTCTGTCTCTCATTTTCCCTCTGTCTCTCATTTTCCCTCTGTCTCTCATTTTCCCTCTGTCTCTCATTTTCCCTCTGTCTCTCATTTTCCCTCTGTCTCTCATTTTCCCTCTCTCATTTTCCCTCTGTCTCTCATTTTCCCTCTGTCTCTCATTTTCCCTCTGTCTCTCATTTTCCCTCTGTCTCTCATTTTCCCTCTGTCTCTCATTTTCCCTCTGTCTCTCATTTTCCCTCTGTCTCTCATTTTCCCTCTGTCTCTCATTTTCCCTCTGTCTCTCATTTTCCCTCTGTCTCTCATTTTCCCTCTGTCTCTCATTTTCCCTCTGTCTCTCATTTTCCCTCTGTCTCTCATTTTCCCTCTGTCTCTCATTTTCCCTCTGTCTCTCATTTTCCCTCTGTCTCTCATTTTCCCTCTGTCTCTCATTTTCCCTCTGTCTCTCATTTTCCCTCTGTCTCTCATTTTCCCTCTGTCCTCTCATTTTCCCTCTGTCTCTCATTTTCCCTCTGTCTCTCATTTTCCCTCTGTCTCTCATTTTCCCTCTGTCTCTCATTTTCCCTCTGTCTCTCATTTTCCCTCTGTCTCTCATTTTCCCTCTGTCTCTCATTTTCCCTCTGTCTCTCATTTTCCCTCTCTCTCTCATTTTCCCTCTCTCTCTTTTTCCCCCTCCCTTGTTCCCTTTCTTTTTCCGTCTCTCTTGTTTCCTTTCTTTTTCCCTCTCGTTCCCTTTCTATTTCTCTCTCTTTCTTTCTCCCTCTCTCTATTTTCCCTATCTATCTATTTTCTCTCTGTATTTTTTCTCTCTCTTCTTCTCTTTTCCCTTTTCTCTCATCAACTTGCGCCGCTCACTCATCCTGCCCTCCTCGACCTTGCCCCCCGGCACACGGCAACGCCCAGCAACAATGAAGCTTAGGTGGATTGGGAAATGCATTTAACTTTGCATTTAACAGAAGCATCTTGTGCTGCAGCGCCATCTAGTGGAGTTACAATAATTGTACTATTCCTATGTTCTTCCCGCCATTGCAAGCAATAAGTTGAGAAAGTTTTATTGCAATCGGATGAACGTTACGGCAGCGGATTAAGTACGGACCAACAAACAAACAGACATTGATTTTCATATTTTACGTAGGATAGAGGAAAGGGTGATTGCCTACCTGGAAGGCCGAGGTGGCTAAAGCATGTGCTGACTCAGCACCTCGGTGAAGAGGCCATTTGGCGGTACCATTTGGCATATTGAAAAGAAGAATATATCGTATATTAAGGAAATACAATTTGATGGGGTGCATGGTGAAAGGAATAACTATTGTTTCTTGAAACATTACACATTGTGTAAATTGTATCATGTACTAAGGTATATTTATCAAAAATAAATAATCCTAGACAGTACTTTAATATAATGTAATCATTGAGAGGTTGTGTAATGAATTTCTTAAAATGTGAACATGTGAATACCACACCGCAATTACATGATTCATTGCATTGATAAAAAATGAATTCTATTCAAAGTAATATAATTTAACTGTTAATATAATTCAAATAATCCGCCGTCTCAGAAAACCGTTACAAACTTCGAAGACATACATGTAGGGGGCACCGAGATACTCATTTTATACCAATGAACATGAAGTAACAAATTTCTTTAATGTAAATACGTTACACGTGTGTAATTTGCCCCTGATTGGTAAGTAACTCTTCATGCTTTGCGGTTTTGTGTGTAAAATATCTCTTTGAGTAAGAACGCGCCCTGTCATACATCAATGTGTAATGGATTGCCTACCAACCAGGGGCAAATGACATGGGAAACTTTATTAAATGAAATCTCCCACCACATTTGTTGGCATAAAAAGTTATCTCTGAATCCAAATTCTTTATGTAAAGTATATATTTAACTAAATTAATATATACAAATTATTTATTTGCAAAATAGCAAGAATTCATTGCAAAATTGACCATGTTTATTTGTGTTACATTGTTTTTTTTTCTTTTTTTTCGATAATTGCCTCAAACAGGGAACTAAGAAAAAATTGTATAATTTAATAATAAATTGTAGCAAAAATATGAGATATTGAAAAGGATTTTTTTTAAATTTTTATTCCATGACTATTTTTCAAGGAAGAGATGAAACTGTAAGTGGTCGATGCAAGGAAATGCACGAATTACATAATTCCATCACTCTTGTTCTTGAACAAGCTTTGATTAAAAACGGTAAGAAGAGAAGGTAGCCATTAGCGAGAAAGCATTGACGAAATTGAACTTCAACACGGAAGTATAACATAACAATTAACAGAATTGGAATGTATCAACTAGCAAGCTAATGTTACAAAATGTTAAAAAATTATTTTTAATTCTCCTTCAGTACATATTTTTATAACAAATTGTATTCAAAATTTTAATAGTTAACTCCAGATTTCATATAAAAAACTTTCATTAAAACCTTTTATAAATGTTTATGAACAAATATGAAGTTGCATTACCAAGGTTACGTGTTTCTTTTAATATAAAGAAATAATTAAAAGAAAAAACAACACATGCGCTTGGAGTAGAAAAATATAATTTAAAAATTCGACTAGTTGCATAAATATTCTTGTAAACGAAACAATGCGTCTGCAAGCGATCGACATCAGCAGACGACAAAGCGTTTCCTCTTTTTGTAATTAGTGAGCAATCAGCGGGCAGATAAAAACGGGCAAACCGAACGAAGCGGACGGAAAGACAGCTGGTGGCGCGCCGAAATACGAGCAAGGAAGGCGAACATGTGTAGCAGCGGCGGCGGCGGCGCCAGCGAAAGTACAGGGCGCACGAGCTGCAGAAGGAGCGGCGGGGCGGGGCGGTGGCGGGGAGAGGGGCCGAGTATCTGTTGCTTCCGCGCGCACGAGGTGGAAGCAATGTTCTCTCTTACGCACTCGTGCACTGGAATGCAATTTCATCACGAGCAGTACAAACGCACCCCGCCCTCTCGTCGCCCCACTCCCTCCCCTCTCGCGCCCCGCCCCGCTCCCCCACGCGGTTCTCCCCCGCCCCAGCGCTCTCTTTCGGCGCGCCCGAGCGCGACTTTTCTTCCCCCGACGGACCCTCCTCCCCTCTTCCCCGCGACCCGCGGCTCGAGCTTTTTCCCGCCGCCGCCTCGTTCGCTCTCGCGCTGCGTCTCCCCAACGGTCGCGGGCGCTCTCTTTCTGCTCTCGCGACCGCATTGCGCGCTCCAACCTGCCCTATCCGACCACCGGCGACGCGCCCTCACCTGCGCTCGCCAAGTATAGAGGTGCTTACTCCTTATCTCCACTCCTCTCTCCTCATTCTACTTTACTATGTCCATTCCTTGCGTTTCTTTCTCTAGCATTATATCTTTGAGATTATTCTAGCTAAGGGCGTACGCTATTTTTTGTGTCGATTAATTGCAAACTGTTTCTTCTATTCACTTTCAAAATGCTTCCCTTAAAGCGTTTCGTTATTTCTCTAGTTCTTCTTCCGCCTTTCCCATCTTTTTGTTTCTGTTCATATGTCAATCCTTTTACTTATACAAAGACTGATTATTTTGGTTTCTTTTTTCTCCTCACGTGCCTCCTTTCCCTCTCCCTTCCTCGCGTCAACCCCCTGAAACAAGCTTTTTCCCGCTGCTTCTTTCGCTCTCGCGTTGCGTCTCCCCAACGGTCGCGGGCGCTCTCTTTCTGCTCTCGCGACCGCATTGCGCGCTCCAACCTGCCCTAGCCGACCACCGGTGATGCGCCCTCACGTACGCTCGCCAATTATAGAGGTGCTTACTCCTTACCACCACTTCTTCCTTCTCCTCATTGTACTTGTTTGTGTCAATGCCCTACATGTCTTCGAGATTACTTCTAGCAATGGGCCATCCTATTCTTTCCTATTATTTGGTTACTTATTCTTTGCTTATCCGATTACTGTTTCTTTTCTTCAGTTTGGTCATACTTCACTTGAAATATTTCATTATTTGTCTTGGCCTCCTTCCACCTTTCCCATGTTTTTGTTTCTGTTCATTTGATAATTCTTTTTACAACCCGAAGACTTTGATTATTTTGGTTCCTTTTTTTCGACGGACCTCCTTTCCCTTCCCTGCGTCAGCCCCCTGCCACGAGCTTTTTCTCGCTGCCTCATTCTCTCTCGTGCTGCTTCTCCCCGACGGTCGCGCGCGCTCTCTTTCTGCTCTCGCGACCGCATTTCGCGCTCCAACTTGCTCCTGCCGACCACCGGCGACGCGCCCTCCCCTGCGTTCGCCAAGTACAGAGGTGCTCAATCGTTACGTCCACTCCTCCTCTCTCCTCATTCTACTTTACTATGTACTTTACTATATTCACTTGTCCATTCCCCATATTTATATGTCCATTCCTTACATTCCATTCTCTATCATTATATCTTTGTGTTAAGGCAGAGAATATAGCTTCATATTCAGATTCAGATTGGGAGAGCTATGTATTGGGTTGTGTCGAAGCGAACATTCTGGAAACACTCGCTCGCTCGATTTCTGGAAAGACACAATGTACCCCTCTTATTAAAAGATAATATGAAAAAATAAGCAACCATTGAATAAATCGTTCACCTTTTCACCTGTTTCTCACGTGAAAGCAAGTTCCTTTTTTGTTAATTCGTCTGCAAACAGTTAGACGCTTTCTGCCTGCTTCGCGCGCAAACAGCGGTTACCCTTTTGGCGGGGAGCAAAGCAAGACGACACTAGTATCAACTTTGAGAGCTTAACCTGCTCTCATGGAACGTTAATATACGCTCATTGCAAATTGTTCCCTGTGCGAAAAACAAAACTGCTGTGAAGTGCCTGTTTCGGCGTTTGAATTTGGCGACAATGCTGTCTTAGGTTAAAGAACGGAGAACTAGTGTTTCTAAATAAACTTTTATGTACCCAAGTGCTTTGCGTCAGAGCCCGGTAGGAGCTGCCACCTGGCGAAGGGAGATGAAATATCAAGTAAGCCCGCCAGGTCTAATGCAAGACGTCGAAAGACGAAGAAGACAAGAAGTTTTATATACCCGCTCTCTTCACAGCTAGCACGCGGTTTTCTTTAGTCCGACGCGGTACGTTTAAAATGCAAATTCTGAGCTGGTAATAAAGGCCAAAGATTGTTATTAAAAACCAATCTCCCGCCACGGCTCCTGATTTGAATCATTTTTTATGCCAATGTGCCTACACAGTGAGATTATTCTAGCTGTGGGCGTACTCTATTTTTTTTATTAATTGCAAACTGTTTCTTCTATTCACTTTCAAAATGCTTCCCTTAAAGCATTTCATTATTTCTCTAGTTCTCCTTCTGCCTTTCCCATATTTTTGTTTCTGCTCGAATGTCAATCCTTTTTATTTATACAAAGACTGATTATATTGGTTTCTTTCGTCCCCCGACAGACCTTTTACCTCTCTCCCCCCCTTGCGACAACCCCCTGGCACAAGATTTTTCCCGCTTCCTCTTTCGCCCTCGCGCTGCTTCTCCCCGACGGTCGCGCGCGCTCTCTTTCTGCTCTCGCGACCGCATTGCGCGCTCCAACCTGCTCCTGCCGACCACCGGTGACACGCCGTCTGCGTTCGCCAAGTCCAGAAATGTGTACTGGCCGCCGTCCTACCCCACTGCTCCCCTCTCCTCGTTCTACTTTACTATGTCCATTCCTTACATTTCTTTCTCTAGCATTATATCTTTGCGATTACGTCTTGCTTTTACCTACCCAATGTTTTGCAGTTAACTGAAAACTATTTCTTTTCTTCACTTTCAAAACGCTTTCCTTGTAATATGTTTCTCTAGATCTCCTTAAGCATTTCCACTTTTTTTCGTTTTTTTTTTTTATTCGAATGTTCATCCACTTTACTTCCTCAAAGCCTTTGTTTATTTTGGTTTCATTATTGCCCCAAACGGACTCTTCTCCCCTCGCGCCACTGTCTTCACCTTTTTGGAAAGTGCTTTTTCTCGCCGCACATGGGGAAGAAATGCCTAAAACCTGGCCAAAATTCGAAAAAAGTTTCTAGTTGAGAATTTTTTAACATTTTGCTACACGTTGGTGGCACTATCAAATCCCGTGCAAACGAACGGACGGAACAAGTGAAAACTGTATTACAGGTAGAACATAGGACTCTTATGTTTACCACGTCACCCAAGCCGGACAGAAATTGTAGTGCGGAGTTGAAGGAAAATATTTTTATTCCATGGATGAAAATGAATTTATTCTATGAAATGAAATTTTAAAATGGAACATGTTATAGAAGATATGTCCTTAATTATAAGCAGTGGTTTAATTATTTCTTTCACGTTAAACATCTTTTTAAAACGAATGTTCATGCTGCTAAATCAGAAAATTAATTTAAAAAAGGAATGAAAAAGTAGAGATAAGTTACAAATTCCACAATATCCTACGTTCATTCAAATTTCTTCACGATATTTACAGTATTTGCTTCATGTTCATTGTGTAAAATCGTACGAATAGGCACGAATCATGTTGAGACATGTTTACAGTGGTAGCTGCAAAATCCATTTTTTTGCAAATTTTATTTACCTTAATTTAAAAGTATAAAATACGGCCCTTTTTCCATAAAAATAATCTATAAATCGACAAGAATAGCATATAAAGGACAACAAACTAAAAAATATAGGGGAAATACAACTTTCTCTTCCAATATGTACCGCTTAACTTAGACAATTCTCCAGCAAAAGCCAGAGTAATCTTCTGAAGCAATTAGACGAAGGCTTTTTGTATTCTTTGTTGCACTCATAGATTATTTGAACATTAAAATTGCTCTTTTTCCAAAAATTAAACTTTCAGCATGCTGAGCATGCCCTGAAAAAAATAAATTTACACATGGATGTCTAAAATAATTATTTATGATACGAGTAGTGAAAATTACGTTTTGTTTTGCGAGAAGATGTTGCGACACTACGCCGATAGGCTGAGTAAAATCACTTTTACTTTGTATCATACAATATTTCTTATTCAGCATAACTGACTTTCATTTTATTTTCATGCAAATATCATTAATTGGGTACCATGTTACATTAACTCTAGATTACAAAGGCGCCATGTACCAAGCTTTATTAGAGGTAGACTACTTTGACAGACTACTTTGGGTGAAAATAAAGAAAACTCACTTTTATAACTAACTCACTTAACTCACTAAATTTAATGAATTGAACATGTATGATAAGAAGTTATGAATTACATTTTAAAGGGCTTTATAAATACCTTAATGACTTGACTCGTATGTCAGACACTTGCTTGGTGCTGTATACACATGGCTTTTGAGAAGCGTCCGCAGAAGTACCTCGTCAAGCGACCTTTGTTATGATCGCCATCGTCTCATTATGGTTTTTAAATGTTCAGAACAAAACTTAAATGCTACAATACAAGGATTTTGTATTTATGATGCACTTTATTAGCGAATACACCAAAAGTATCACTGACGTAACTACAAAGGCTTAATGTATTGGACGACGTGTGTTAAAATTCCGTATACCTGATGGGCACAACTATATGCGTATTCGCAATCAGTAAGCTCGAAAATACCAACATACTCATTTTTGTTGCATTCTTCCGCGTTTTTCCAAATGTGATTGGCCATATTGAGTTCACCATTTCGATTTTTTTTATTTTTGATGTGTTTGTATTTAGTGAGATCGAAAACCCCAATATAAGCTCCCATATAGTCATTATTTGCATTTTGCAAGAGATATTAAAATTTAACCACGTTTTAGGCATTTCTTCCCACTGTGCGCCGCCTCGTTCGCTCTCGCACTGCATCTTCCCTATTGTCGCGCCTCTCTTTCCGCTCTCGCTGCAGCACTGCCCTCTCAACAGCGTCCAGTCTGCTTTAGTCATCAAATCGGGTGCTCACCATCACCTATGCTTACTGCTACCAACCTCGTTCCTTTTTCGTTGTTTTTGTGAATTTCTCACATTTGTTGGTTTTTCTAGCATGATTTCTTTCATATTACGTTTAACAAAAATGCTTTTTGCTTTTCCTTTATGCTTTATGTTTTTATGTTCCTTTATCCTTTATGTACTTTATGTTCCTTTATGCTTTTTCCTCTGTCTCCTTTCTACAATTTTGTTATAATTTCATTTACATATCCGGTTATAACTTGTTTGATTGATTAATTGGTGAGTCCGCGCCCGTCAACAGCTAAATGCATTAGTCCTGTAAGTGTAGTGCGTGTTTCCTTTCTTCTGGGGAGGTGGCGGTAATCTGTCCCCCATTATGAAATCCCGCGTCGATCTACCTTCGGGTAGCCGGGTTTTCCACGACTAGGTATCTCCCCTGAGGGGCACCGCCCGAGCCGAGGCAAGCTCTAAGCTCCCGACCGGTCTCCCGGCATGTTTGGTAGTGTAGTGCATGCTAGTGTGTGCATGTGTGTTCGTGTGTGAGGGGTGAGGTTTGGACAAGGAAAAGGAGGCAAAGATCGCGCGCAGACCGTAGCCCGTTTGTTAGGGTACTGCTCCGGCATTCGCCTGGTATTGATCGAAGAAACCACATAAAAGTACAGATCAGAGCATCCAGCCGCTAAAATTCTCTTCCTGACAGCGACAGAACTGAATCCATCTATCTAACTGGTGTAGAAAATACTGCACCCGTCGGGACTCGAACCTGGATCTCCCGGTGAGAGGCACTGCAGTTGATGTCCTGAGCCACCTCTTCTAACCCCGATTGCAACGTTCTATCTCGTTTCTCCTTACCCCTTCTCTATATTTTATTTGTATATTGTTGTTTATTCGTGTATTTAAACATTTAAGTAACTCAAAGTTTGATTTTATTTTTATTTTCAATCCCTACCGAGCCCACACATCCATATCCATCGCCTGCGTTCGCACTCACATTAGCTGTGCCCACCCGACGCGCGTCATGCCACCGCTTCACAATGACTTCTTGGCTGTCCGGGAGACGCCGCGTCGTTGGCTGAGAGGCCGACGTTTCGCCTGTCACGTCGCAGGGCAGTAAGTCACTGCCGTGAGCGGCGTCTCCCGGACAGCCAAGAAGTCATAGGCTTGAGCCGCAGAAGCTTACGTTTACACCGCTTCACAATGTCCTGCGCGCTTCAACCTGCTCCTGCAGGACAGCCAGTCGCCAAGAGCTTCTCTACATGCTGCACCTTCGACTTCGCGGCAATCATTACGAACCTCCCTTTGCCTCCATTGTGGCGGCGGCGGTGGAGTATCGGACTGTTATACCCAAGTTCGCGGGTTCAAGCCCGATCGAAACTATGGATTTTTAAGGGCGAAAAAATCCTTCGTACACCTTCTTTCGGAGGGGAAGTAAAGCCGGCTGTCCCATGTTGGTAGATTTACTGCATGTAAAAGATCCTCAAGCCTAAATGACGCATCTGAGCTAAATTCAAAATCGCCTGTGTCGTCGCCCAAGGAATACCTTCTTTCTCCGCTAGGTGAAAGAAGCGTAGAGAAATTTGCGTGGTCAGACGGAAGACACGGCCTCATGGCTCAGGCCTCATGGCCTGAGTCTCGCCACGTAAAATAAAGCATTAATTAAATTCAATTCGCCTCTCTATCTCATTTCATTGTCCTCGCCGACATCAGTACCTTACACTTTATACGATTTCTCTAAAACTATTTCTCGAAGATTATTTCCAGCTAATTTGAAATAGTTTATGTTTACTTTTTGAAAACTCTATTTTCTTTATTTTCGTAATCCTTTACTTGCAATGTTGTTTTGTTCCTTCAGACTCCTAGATCATTTACTCATTTTTTATTACGTTCATCCAAATTACGTATTCAAAATTGTTGATTTGTTTCCTTCTTTCTCTGGTGGACATTCCTCTCTCTTAGCGTCCCCGCAGTCACCCTTCCTCGCTCGTAATTTTTCTCGCTGTATTGTTCGCTCATTTACAGTTTTACTTAACACTGATAAACTCATTATCTCAATGCAGTCTCATTATCGTCTGGTTGGGTTTTCTTCAACCAGGTTTCTGCCACCGGCGGAGCTCCGACGCAGCCGACACAACGTCTAAGCTCTCGACTGGTCTCCCGGCATGTGTGGTATGGAAGTGAATGTAAGTGAATGTAAGTGTGTGTGTGTGTGTGTGTGTGTGTGTGTGTAAGTAAGAGGTGTGTATAGGATAATAAAGACGAAGGAATGAACTGGCGGTACGTGACCACTGAAGCCGGTAAGGTAAAATGGCACAAACGTAGTACATCAAAATGAAGGATGGAAGATTGGTACGAGCCAGCGGGGATGAAAAATCATCAGGAAGAAGGAACATAGGAAGACCCGAGCAATAGATCTGGAGATGTGTTTCCTGAAGAAAAGAGACTATAAGCTGCTACGGAAGAAGAAGAATAAGAAGAATTCCACCGTATTTATGCGAATGTAAGTCGACTCGGAATATAAGAATAAAACATAATTTTGAAGGAGGCTCCTTAGAATATTTAAAATTTTAAACTAATTATTAAAATTTAGTCAAAATAAAATTTTCATTTGTCTGATTGCTCATAAAAGAGTTTTAATGATGAGAATAATAAAACATACTGTCTGAGCTATCACTATTTTCTTGTTCTTTAAAATCATCATAATCATGTTTTTTGTCTCTACTCTCTTCTCCTTCATGTATTTCATGCATCTTTCTTTTTGGTCCTCCCATACGGCGGCGTCCTTCAATTGTTTTGGGTGTCCCTCAAATTTGTGTGTGCTAAATTTGCGTTCGTCTTTCATTTGACGTCACCTAAAAACATCCCCATCTGCGTAATCGTATTTTCTTTCTGTCCCACTCGTGTTGGCTGCCTCTAATTCACTGGCATTTCCTTCACAATCCTTAACAGAATGTACTTAAAATTTTCATCGTTTAATTTTCGTATGATAGATTCGTGAACTGTGAACTCGTATATTTCGGGTCTAGCGATTCGCTTGTAATGTGGATGATAGTTCCAAGTATGGAAAGCTTTTGCTAAGACAGTTGTTTTAATTATATTTCTTTGTCCAGATTTTTAAGACAGTATTATATATTTTGAGGATCAGAAGGTTAATAAAATGCCATCTATTCTAAATTTGGGATTTTATTTCTCTCGATGTTTCGAGGAGCAATTTTCCTCTCCTTCAGAAGTATGATTAAATACAGAAATACTTATAGGTTTAGTTACAGTTAAGATAATAACATAATTTGTAGTAAATTGAATATTTGTGTACCAGGTACAAATGAATTCACCTTAACCATTTCTTCTTCAAATCATTGGTAATTTTTAATAACTAACTACAATTTGTCAAAAACGCAAAGTTACATGACCCCTCTCAATGGTGCCAGAGACCAAATTGAGACCCTTCCCCGTTCTTCTACTCAGTTTGGTCTCTGACACCATCGAGAGTGGTCATGTAACTTTGCTTTTTTGACAAGATGTTGTTAGTTATTAAAAATTACCAATGAATTCAAGAACAAATGGTTATGGTGGGTTCATTTGTACCTGGTTCACAAATATTAAATTTACTATAAATTATTATTATCTTAATTGTAATTAAGTATGTAAGTATTTCTGTATTTAGTCATACTTCTGAAGAAGAGGAAAAGTGCTCCTCGAAACGTCGAGAGAAATAAAATCCCAAATTTAGAATAGATGGCCTTTAATTTACCTTCTGTATCTAAGACAGTCTTAAAATCTGGCAAAGAATTATCTTTAAAATCCAAAGACATTCAGAAGATATTGGAATACAAAGTTGTTTTATCGCCCATTTCTATGGTTTGTTGTATAAAGTGTATATTTATCATTATGATTTTTTTTCATCTCTTGTACAACGCAAATTCGCACTCGCCTGGTAATCAAACCGAGAGTCCGTGCGACCTCGTCAATCAGCACATCTGTAACAGAATCTCGGCAACGATTTTTATTCGTTTTCACATCGCGTTACACTTGATGCAATGCCATTCATTTGTGATTCTCTCTTTATCGGACCATTCAAAAATATTGGTCTGAATCGTCCGGCAAATTTGCGTTGAAAGTGAGATCTTCGCGAGAATCGTTCGCTAATATGTTTTTATAGTAATGAGTACACTATTATAAATACGCGCGATATTTTTATCATCTACGCAGCTTCTTCTTACGGCACCTTACACGTATTTGGGACATAAAAATTCAATGTACGAGTAAAAACATAAATCTTAACCGGCTAGGCTCAATATACTAATATAAGACGACCCAGTATTCTTCGAATGTGATTTTGGGGAGGAAAACGTCTTATTAGGATAAATACGGTTTTACTAATAATGTTAATAAATATAAATCTCTGTGCTTAGTATCTATACATGTTCAACTTCATATTGAGACCAATTATATTCTGGTGATATAAGAACACCACACTGAAAACAATCAGAATAAACTTTAGACATATTACTATCAAATTACCAATAACTGCATTCAGTAAGAAATTAGTCATTTGAATTAAGAACAATCCAATAAAAACAAAAAGAATATTAATAAACAGAAGAGGAGTAAGAAGAAAGAGAAGAATAAAAATAAAGAAGAGAAAGGGAAACAGAAATTATAATTGCCTTCTGTGTTTTTCAATTTCAATAACCCAATAAATTACCAAATGTTTTGCATTTATGTAATTTTCTATTTCTTGTCATTTATTCTCAATTTGTACATGCCTAGTTTCAATGCTAATGGGTCTTTTCTTAATTTGAATGTATTTGACCTCAATTTGAAGTTGAAAAGGTTTAATAGATAGCTTGACGCTCATCAAAAATTCAACCAACAAAACTCTCTACGAAATGAACGAGCCAAATGCTCAAGGGTGTGTTACGCATCTCGGCACCGGAGATTATTTAGCTGTCGTCTCGGAAGGAACAAGAGGATCCCAACAAGTTTCCCCAATGGACCGTTTTGTTCACCGCACGTTTCTCAAGCCCGACACGATTACGAGGAACAGAAGGAACCCAGGAAAATCATTCCACAGTCTCCGTTTGTCCATTGCATATTTCATGCAGAGTGGCAGAATTAAATGTCAGTTCCCTCTCTAAGATCCAGAGAAGACTGGATCGGCACTGCGAAACCGACAGTTCTCCAGCGCTAACCAGCAAATTCACAGGAATCCAGACGCACACCCTCTTTCTCCGAAGCTCTCGAAACCTTTTCTTGGAGTAACCAGAATATAGGGGTGCTCTTGTTATAAGAAGTTTTCTCTTTTATATCAATGGATATCTTTATTATTTTTCCTTATGTTCTCTTTTTGCATACTTGTCCACTTTTCATCCGGATGTGTTGTTGGGCGTATGTAAATTGGCAGCACGTGGGTATCGAGCACGACCAACTGCTTTCCTCCTCTCTCTTTCGTAGACAAAGAACAAACACAATAACATTGTCAGTTGTAACTCCAAGACGATTATCGGTCCCTGGTTGTTCAATTACGCGGTCTCATGAGAGAGGGAAATAATGAAAGATTCGAATTTGCAAGGGTTTTACCTAGGGTTTTTGTACAACCAGCAAGCTCGATTCGGCACGCTGGGTATTTTCAACTTTCCTAAAGTCCACCACCCTCACTCAGGTTTGAACCCCGGAACCTCGGTTGAGCCAACCTTCACGGTACGCCTCATACCTCTGGAGCCAGCTGTACGTCGATGCAACCACACACTCACCAAGAACTCTCACCAAGCACGTGCGACATACCCACGGATGCGTTTACGCACATCGCCTCCGAAGTTCAGTGAGCTTCCACGAAGGCTCCCCACCACGAGGCCCGAGGAAATCAAGGAGCGCCGGTGGCGGGCTGCTCTCGAGTCGTTTCCGGCCGAAAGAGCGCGCCACTGTAGCGGAAGAGGCGCGGCTCCTCGGGCGGCTCATCCGCACCCTCATCCTCATCCTCGGCCTCATCACTGCAGGGCGCGCGCGCGCGCGGCGAGCGGAGAGCGCGCTAATGCCGTGTTCGGAGCAGTCTTCAGATGCGCGCAAAAACAAACTTTACTGCCAGGGGCACTTACCGCGATTAACCCCGCCTACCCGCCCGCGACGCCCGCCCCGCCCGCCCCACCCGCCCAGCCCGCCCCGCCCGGCCCGTCCACCCCATTCTGCCCGCCCACCCCGCTAGCAACGCCCGCCCAAACACCCACCGGCCCGAACCCCCACGTGCCTACCCGCCCGAACAACCACCCGCCCCGCCCAAGCCCGCTCGCCACGCCCGCCCGAACACCCCCCACCCAAATGCCCACGCGCCCACCCGCCCGCCTGCTCTGACGCCCTCCCGCCCGCCCTAACGGCCACGCGCCCATCCTCCTGAACAATCACCCGCCATCTTGGACGCCCTCCCGCCCGTCCGTTCCGCTAGCCCGCCCTCCCCCCCGACTCGCCCCTCACGCCCCACACGCCCACCTTTCCAAACACCCAACCACCTGCCCATCCGCACGCCCGCCCATTCTCCGCCTTCCCACCCGCCCGCCAAAACGCCCGAACGCCCGCCGGCCCCTCCTCGATCCGCGCCCCACCACACGACGGTGAGAGATCCACTGCCGACTTCCGGCCGTCCCGCGCTCCTCAGCACTTGGCACCTACGTACGTGGTTCCATAGTTTTCCGGCCTGACCAAGATGCTGCACAAACTATCAAAACTGCGTTTCATTGCAGCCTTATTAATTAGCGACCTTTTGATCAATTTATAGTATCTTCTTTAATTAAAGTCATCGAGGCAATAACATGTTATGGCATTACACGTAAGTTTTAAGAAAAAGGAAATTATAGGTGTATTATGTTATAGGTGTAATTATATTGCATTCTATACATTGGGATAAAGAACATTGATTTATGAATTACACTGCCATCTTGTGGTGAATCTTTAAGATAAAAACCCAACATCTAAATACATCTATGGGGCGTCGAAATACACTGATATCTCAATATCATCAGAAATGTGGCATAGCATGTCATGGCCTCAAGGTCTTCAACTGTAATGTTATAAGTTTGTAGAGACATCTCACTTGGTTTTGTGGAGAGAGGAACTTGAATTGGATGCGGTGCGTGAAATCTCATGGTGTTTAGCTTCTTCACGACAACGCGCCTGTGCTTACTTTTCAGATTGGAAGGAATGTTCTGAAGGACTGCGGCTTTCAGGAGTTGGACCACTCCCACTATAGTCCAAATTAGGTACCCAGCGACGTCTATCACTTATCAAAACTGAAGAAAATCCTTCGGGGAAGAAAAATTTCTGACAATTGTGAGGTAAAAGAAACATTCTTGCCATTTACGAACAAAAATTCGAATTATTTTTTAATGGCCTAGAAATGTTAATATACACTCGTGAAAAGTTGTAGTAAAAGGATGATTAAGTTGAAAGAATAAGTAATATATTTTAAATTAAAAATAGAAGTTAGTGAAGCCAGAAACTTATGAAACCTAGAGACTTGTCCCCGCGTGCCACCTCCACTGCTTCGCTCGTTCTCCTCACAATTGATTCGCCGTTCCTAAGAATATGCATTTGACGTTGCTTCTGGCTAATTTACCTTGTTCTATTTGTTTTGTCTGCTACCTATCTAAGCCTCCCCACTTCGTCTCGTTTGGTTATTCTCATTGCTTGTGCTCAAATTTATAACGCCTTTTTACTTTCTCGCCTTACGAATACTTCGCAAGAAGAGAAAATTATGTAATCGTGCGGCGGAAAACGGGGAATTTTTTAGCAATACGAGGCTGTTCTATTTTTTACCATATTTCTGCGTTCCTTGTATCTACGTACTTTTGCCTCTATAAACCATCTCCTCCTCTCGTTTGTCTTGCGTACACCAATTCCTCATATGCGATATCCTTTACAGCAATATCACTCCGAGTTTATTTCTAGCTAATTTGTCAATTTTCTGTGTATTCTTACGACGTACATTGACGTAGGGCCAACCTACGTCGTCTCCATTCATCCAATTTTGCCTACGGGAAAACGTCGACATTTGTAACTTTATCTGTGTAATGTATCATATTATTTTATTTATTTCATTGATTTTTTTCGTTTCTTTTGCAAACTGCTTTTTCATGCACTTCTCTTTCTTTGCATGGACATCCTTCTTCTCTTAGACTCTCCTCTCCCACCCACTTTGCCTACTTATCTTGCTCTTTAACTATCATTCCACTCAGATTATTTCTAATCAATCAGTTTCTTTACAAATTCTTTTCTCGAATAAACACTTGGCCAACATTTTGAAAAATTCCTTCGCGTGTCGCACATCCGCAACACGGGCGTATCCGGACCTCGTAAGCAGTGTCAAAACCACCACAATTTCAGGCACCAACACTTTCACCACTGCTGTGGATTTCTGGATCAATCCCTCTATTCACTATTCTCTAACGGCAATAACGAACTGCTGATACTGCTGTCGCTTCCACTTCTACTATTACGGACAACCTCATTTTCATTATCGTCTCCGCCTGACACCCCGGTTGCCCCCTCATCACAGTCACCCTTGACTTCACCCCTCTCAAATATCATCACCGCAGACGTTATCGTAACCAGCATCGTCACCCACACGGACGTGCCTTGTCGTCCGCCACTTCAGACAAAATGATCGCCTCCATTCGCCCCCTCTCGCCGCCCCGCCTTCGCCCCCTTCCCCGCGGCGGCGCCCAAGCCGCTGCGCTCCCCGCGGTGTCCGCGTGGAGAGAGCGTTGTAGGTCGCTTCATGCAAATGTGGCGCGCAGTCACTCCGCCTCCCCGGGCCTCGGCTGGCCCCGCGAAGCGCGAGGCGTAACTCGCGATGTGCGGGACTTGGGCAAGTCCCTCATAGGATATTTACGCTGTGTAATGTGCTGTGCCGGGCGGGCTGCGCCGCCTGTTTGAAAGCGACCAAGGCCGAGTTCTGGGGGGGGGGGGGCGCTCCTTCTTTGACGGGGCGCCTGAATGAGGCGAGGCTGAGCAGAGAACGCGGAGAAGCGGGGAAGGGTGGGGAGAGGTCGGTGGCGGGGGGGGGGGGGCTAGTGGGGTTGGCTGGAGGGAGGGGCAGTGCTGGGAGGCCCACAGCAACTTCGGACTTTCGCTGAAACTCGCAGCCTCTGCCACCGTCCCCATCGACTCTCCCAGAAATTGGGCCTGCCCTGCATATCTATTTTGGACGTAAGGAATATTAAAGACAACATTTGGATGTGGTTGTGAAATATTTTGAGTGTTTTTTTTATTCTTACCGAAAGCTATTAGGTGTATACATTTACTATTGTGTATCGGAAGAATTAAAGACAAGTAACGAGAAAAAATTCTGAAATTGTCCAAAAATTGGCTCTGTCCTGGTGATTGCTCAAACCTGGCATTATGAGAGAAAAAAGAGAGAAACAAATTTGCCTGGAAATACGCAAATACTTTCTGTACTCCTGGAATTACTGCCTTTCTAAATCTTGTAAGCCTCTGTACAATTAAATGTTTAAAACATTTTAACCACAAAAGTGAATCACAGGAGATTGCATTTTTTTATTTTCATAGCGGTACAACTCCAGTGGTACGACTTCGGGGTTTTCTACAAGTGTCGTGTCGAGTGATTTGGGAGATATTAAGCGTCTGCAGGAATATGATGATAAAGAGCTCGATTCAGATTTGGTATTAGGGTCATTTTTATTTACAGAAATTTAACGTAATGGTCTATGTGTTAAAAGACCTTCAAAAGACCTTCACCTTGCGCGGTTAATGGACGTAACTATAAATAATAAAATGATTCCTCAAAATTGGAAGGAGGCAATTGTAGTACCGATTCACAAGGGAGGAGACAGAAGGGTTTGTTAACAACTACAGACCTATTAGTTTAACATCAGTCGTATGTAAGCAGATGGAACACTTAATTGCAGAGTATATTAGAAAAGTTTGGAACAAAACTGATTGGCTATTTCAAAATCAACACGGTTTCGTCCTGGGTATCGTGCGACAGCCAGACTATTGCTTTATGTCAGGACATAGCGATTCACTAGACAAAGGGAGTAGGATCGATGCAATAATATTAGATTTTTCTAAGGCATTCGATCTTTTTCCACACGGTCTTTTAATTGCCAAATTGTCAGAAACTGGGACTAGATCATCGAATAATCTTGTGGATAAAAGAATTTCTTTCGGGGCGCACTCAGTCAGGATAGGCGATAAATATTCATCAAAAGTCGATGTAACTTCTCGGGTCCCCCCAGGGGAGTGTGCTAGGGCCACTACTATTTTTAGCGTTCATTAATGACATTGCAACTGGAATAAAATCGGAAGTTAGACTTTTCGCCGATGATTGTATAATATATAGGAGTATTGGCTCATCTTCGGATGAAAATGTTTTACAGAACGATCTAAACTGTTTATGGAACTGGGCGTGCAAAAATAAGATGGAGTTAAATCCGGAAAAGAGTAAATTTATTTGTTTTACCAAGTGTCGTTCAAATGTATACTCCAATTATGATTAGGAACCAACGTTATACCACGTGTAAAAAGCTGTAAGTATTTGGGTTTGGTCCTGAGAAGCGACTTGGATTGGTCGGATCATATTAACATACAGTAAAAAAGTCCTGGAGAGCACTTCATTTTGTAATGCGTATCCTAAAAAATAGTAGTCCAAATGCCCGATCCCTAGCATATACTACACTTGTTCGACCTATTTTAGAATACGGATCAGCATGCTGGGACCCGTACAGGAAAGGGCAAATTGAGGCGTTAGATAAAATTCAAAAACGGGCCGGTAAGTTTTCAAATCATGGGCGCATTGTTGATGAACGAGAAAAATGGGAGTCCTTATCTAAGAGAAGAGAACGGGCGCGTTTATGCGTAATGTACAAGACTTACAGAGGAGACACAGCATGGGCATATATCGGTAAGAGATTGCATAAACCATATTATAAAAGCAGAGGAGACCATCCGTGGAAAATACGATGTAGAAAGCAAAGAACTGATGTAGGTAAGTTCTCCTTTGTGAATCGCTCTATAGTAGATCGGAACAAACTACCTGCAAAAGCACTGGAGGCTCTTCCTTCTAATGTAGGCAAATTTAAAAACATACTAAATTCTATTTAGATCACTATCAATACTGAGACAATTACCTTTATTATTATTATTATTATTATTATTATTATTATTATTAGTATTATTATTACTGATATAAATATCACCATTATTAACACTGCTTTTAGCTTTGGTGTAATTCTTAATTTATTATTATTATTGTATATAGTTTTTGTTATTTTTATTATTATTACATATTAGCGTTATACAGTGAAGTGAAGTGTAGTGTAGTGAAAGGGAAGGGAGTGTAGTGTAGTGAAGGGGAGTGCAGTGTAGTGTAGTGAAGTGAAGTGTTAGTGAAACTAGTAGTCAATTTAGAGATAACTAGAAATTAATTAGAACTAGGATATCCTCTAATTCTAATGGTAACTATAATTGTTAATGGTTTTTATTGTTCTAATTCTAATTGTTGTCATGTTTGCCACCGAGCATTAGCTCAAAGCGAACTAATAAATCTATATATCTAACGTTTGTAACAAGAAGAAAAATGAACAAAATGGTGTCTGTTTCTAGTGAAAAATAAGATGGATTAGATTTATCAAACTGAAGTCTTTTATAATTGTGTACAAGTAAACCTTAAAACGAGACATTGGTTTCTTCACAGTAATCTTCACTACACAAAAACGGCCAGAGAACGAAGAAGAACTGAGATTTTCAAAAACTTAAATATTTCGTTTCTACTACCACAGCAAAGAAAAGTTTATGAGAAGAAACAGGATATTCTTGTGAAACCGCTCTGCTCGTCGGTTTTGTGAGGAATTCTAGTGGGATCGTGGCTCTTCTGCAGATTTAAAAAAAACACGCAGTCGTGACCACAGAACAACATATAATTGGATACGCGTTGAAAGCAAAACAAAAAATACAGAATGACAATAACATTGACTCTAAAGAAAAAAACACAAGCAAACAAAAAAGTTAACAATATTAAAAAAACATCAAAAGGGACAATCAACTGCAAAATTATCATAAGTCAATTTCATAATTAGCACACATTAGAATCACAGCAATATCTTTGACAAAATTAAATGAAATTCAACAAATTGGATGAGTGAAATCCCTGGTGGGAATGAGGAGTGCACGTAACGTCACTTCAGAGGTATGGGTACATGCAATTCACATGACAGAGTATCGTAGTACTTTGTGTTTACGAAAATTGCAGTTAACTGGCCCTCAACATATACTATATCAACATTCATACATAATTTCTTGTACGAAATTCTCCTAAATTACAAAAGAATGTTTATTATTCAATTAAAATGAATAAATATACTTTTTTGAAAACACAGAATATTCAAAAGAAGTTTTTCGAAACATTAAAGAAAATTACCATTTATTACAATATCTATTTTCTACCTATGTCATACTATCATCCAGAATGTTTCTCAACAGTTTATATCAAATACAGTTTTATAACACTTTTAATTGTTTATAAAGAGCTTTAATTGATTAATGACTTGACTTGGATGTAACATTATCATCCAGAATATTCCTCAACAGTTTGTAGCAAATAGTTTTATAACACTTTTAATAGTACAAGTAGCTTTGTATAAGTTGTACAAGTAGCTTTTATTAATTTCTGACTTGATTGGGATGTAATACTATCGTCCAGAATGTTCCCCAACAATTTATAGCAAATAGAATTTTATAACACTTTTAATTATGTACAAATAGCTCTAATCGATTTCAGCCTTGACGTGGCTGTTACATTATCATCCAAAATGTTCTCTTTAAAGAACAGAAACTGCACGTGCATTTTATTAACGTAACAATATTCATTCCAAAATCAGTGATGTTCTCCCCGCAAAAAGATACATAACTTCATAAAGCTACTATGAAAATCCTAATGGAAGAATACATCAGTCATTCAACCAGAATGTTAAAGGCCCATCAAACTGTCATTGACGGTGAAGTGCCTGAGCATTGTCATCAGTCTGCATTCTACAACCAATTGCTTCAAAATTCCCAGCTCCTTTATGGAATACAGGTGACCATTACAGTTAATACGAAATTATTTCTCTCGTGCCACCGTAAAACACGTCGGCATTCTTACATCTAGTTTTATTACGCTTCATTACACACCTCTTGCAAAAACAGCAAAGTCCCCGTTTCGAGCAATCGCGGCAGTTCGAGGCGAAAGAGAACAATGATGAACTATTAAAAGACCGGATACCGACCTCAGTTTGTAGGAAATAGCCTCGCCCAAACAACAAGAAGCTTGTAGCAAACGGAGGAGGCGGCAGTCTCCTTAGCGCGGTGCAAACTCTCGGTGACCACGGCAGCTAGCAACGGACACGCGGCCACTCCACTCCCTTCCTGCCTCATAACCTCGCACTCCGGTGTCTAAGAATCTTCTGTCGCGTCGGTCGCCACTCTGCCCCCCTCCGCGCGCGTCACCGCACCAGGTAAGGGGGGTACACCACTTCTCCTACACCCCTCCTAGCTACTGATAAGAAAATAGCGACATCTAACGGCTTTGCCGCGAACGCGGGGCGAATCTTGTACAATGTCCGTGACCTGACTCAGGTCACATTTGATTTGTTTCCATTATTTCAAACATTAATCACGCTTATTTCATTGATCTGCAGGTAGGAACCCGACGATTTCAAGATGAAGAAAACTGAATGTGCCTCAAAAGTAACATTAACCCGTAACTAACCTCTGTTCTAAAAAAAGTCACTGTTCTAAGTGCTCTTCTCTTACTTGTTTAATATTCATACATTATACATACATTATATTACTATTAAATGTAAATTGTGAGTGATGAAAAAATAGTTTGTATGGCATTTATGTTTGAATTTTCCGCCAGTTTTTTTCAAATAATCAACCTTTTTATGCAATGCTGTAATCAGAAAAATACAAATAATCAATACTACGAAATTACAAATGAAATTTCGAATCGTAAGATCATAAAAATTAAAATATTATGAGAGGAGGCACTTTGACTCTATGTCTGTATTCGCGTTCCTGAATTTCATGTCTGTAGGTAAGGGTAAAATTATTATTTAATCTGTTTAATAGATCGATATTGCCTACATTTCCAACTTTTCTGATAACGACATCTATCGATTTGGCCCACCAACCTGACTTTTATGGTGGTATAACTCCTATACACCCCCAATATTCTGCTAAGCATACAGTATGCTTATTCATATCATCTTCAGACGAACAAGTTATAAAAGAAAAACACAATTATTTGTCTAACTCCATCCCCTATTTTTTATAATCATTTAACTTTAGAGCTCAATATCTCGAAATGAGTGTCAACGGAGTTGTACTAATGTTAAAATAACGCTTCCAAATAATGGTGAGAGATATTTGAATATTGTATGTGTACGTATTTGTAAATATTTTTATGATTGAATTGTTGAAATTGTAGCATTTCGAGATGTAGGAAGTACATTATAAAACTTGTATAGTACAGTAATAAAAAAAACATACGTAGTAATACGTTTCCAAATAAAGAAACGTATTATCCTCTCTACATATGTATAATGCAAATATAATGTGATGAGAACATGTCATTTGTTTGCAAATTGAAACCACCGAAACAAAATCATGTAAATAAGCTACTGCTGGATAAAATTACTCCCCAATCCTGCATCAAACAGATTTAAGATAAAAAAGAGATTTGTATTTACTCAAAAACACTTAAATTAATGTCGATATACTAACGTTGCTTGTAATCAAAGAGGAAGAAGTGCATGGTTTGCGGGTTCGTGTCGCGAGTAAGAAATTGAAGTTGTCACCCTCCGGTTGTGGAGGGTTGGCTTCACACAGTATCCCATTCATGACCTATCGCCGTCATTCACGCTTCAAGATCACCTCTACCACCATCCGTGCATTGGAAGGAAAAGTAATCCATATTGGTTTAGTGGTGAAATGTCGTTGGCATTTAAAATTAAATGATAACAGGTGTTGTCATTGCCAACAATGTTATTTATTTTAAGAGCAGCTTTCGATGGCTTAGCCATCATCATCAGTTTTCTGCTGTCTGGAAGCCACGAAATGGCTACGTAGCCACGACTACGGCGCCCAACCGACAGACGGGTAGTCGCAGTACAAACGAGGTGATTGATTTTCTGGTTGTTGTGCAGTCTGAAGCCCTAAACAGGTCAGCAAGGCGTCGTTGACGGAGTGCAGCTACAGGGCTCTGCGTATCTCGTTCATAAGATGCGGACACGTATTTGACACAATGATACATTTATGCTAGTCAACATTAAAGTTACAGGGCGCAAAATACACAGTGCACAGTCATCTGATGACTAGCACAATTGTATACTTTTACAGTTTGCCAGCGCAGATTATGCATACGAAGATATACGGTTGGCGTATACAACAGTTGCTCTTATGAAGTTTTCTCTATTGAGTCTCTAATAAATCTCTAATAACCACTCCGCAGATTACGGCAGCGTTGCACGCGGTTGCTTCATTACTGGAATTATGCGGAACACAAATTTCTTGCCCTTACCTCAGCGGATGAATATTTGCGTTACAACTTACGCAATCCCGCACAAAATAAAATAACACGTAACATAAGTAACGTTCACTGTAAGATATTCTGTTTTCACTGATCTGACATGCAGCACAGGATCATACACGCATAAAGAATCACTAAATATCTTACTCGAGATGAGACTCAAAGAGTAATTTTTCAACTATATATTTTTCTTCTATTTTCAACTAAGACAACATGCTGTACGATGCTTACGGAGTTTGAAAAAAATCGACGCGATAGAACACACGATACGACTCGCATAGTATCTGGATCAGAAATGATCTTGTAGCGATCGGCGGAGTCTCAAGAGATCCATCGCGTATGCAAGAACTATATTTGAGTTATTCCTTGGCGCGTGGGGCCTGTCTTCAAGATGGAATATCTCATGGCATTTCGCGTCTTTCTCGATCGTGTCGCTAGATCTCGCATGATCGCCAGCACAGCTCGATACGGTCGCGATCGTGCGAGGTGTAACGGCACGGCCGAGGAAGACGAGAAATGGCGCGAGATATTCCATCATGAAGACTAGCCCTCACCCTGACGCGCCAAGAAATCAAAACCCAAGTATAGGTGGGGATAGCAATGAACAAATCAGAATTAAGTATTTCATTCGTTCCAGAATTATGTGGAAGCTTCGGGCTGTTAATAATAGTTAGAAAACGTTTTGCAAACTTTACATGTAAACCCACCGGGAATTTGACGTGACACATTTAAATATACCGGGAATTTGACGTGACGTCACGTAACTTGCGGAGCAGGGCACACTTCCGTGCTAGAACACCACGAAAGTGGGCAGCCTTCGCGCGGCGATAGAGACATACATTAGAGCGTGACTTGAAGATGGAGAGCGTGAGTAGAAGATGCTTGTTCGCAAACTGTTCACTATAATTTATTTATTTCTCTACCACTGCTCCAGAATGTATACATTTCTGCACGTTATCGGATGCAGTAATGATGCCGATTCCACAAGCCGTGCGAGAATATTATTCTCAGACGGCTGTCGACCAATCACATTCGTCTTAGTTCATTATACCATGACAGAGGGTTCTCGCAGTCGCCTATAGAAGCGCTGCATGCTCTGCCGCGGCTGGTCGCAACTGTCGTTAGACAGGTGAGCCACGAAACAGTATGCGAGTTGGTGTTGAGGTTAAGGCGCCTATTGGATATTTTTAAAATATCAATTTTAAAGTCGTAGAGAAAGTGTAGTCTTCTACTCGCGTAGAATGTCTATTATTCACTCGTTGAAATTCCGACCCTCGCTCCTACGTCGCTCGTATCGTAAATATCAACTCGTGAATAATAGATATCATTCTACGCTCGTTGAAGAATATACTATTACATATACGCATCGCATTATGATTAAGCTATTCGTACAATTGTTCTATTTTATTCGTAAATACGAAATATGTTCGGCTCATACGAGCCCATAATTCCTGGCAACGAATCCAGTGGCGCGATTGTCCGATCGCTCTGTTCCAGTAAACGCCGCCAACAGATATAAACAGTCAGAATGTTCCAGACCATTTGTTACTTCGTAAATTCAATTGGACAATATATGCCATAAATCTCACAATTCAAAATGCTTTACTAAACTCGCTCTATTAATCTGTAAATTGTAATCTACTTAATTTCAACCTAAGAATTCATATTAAGTCCGACGCTGTCATTCGTCGAATGCACTACAAACGCGCGAAATATTACCTCCACCGCGGCTAGCATGCAGTCATCTTCAGTCGAGCGAAATCTCTTGTCATGGGCGGACGTGCTGACGCTCCGCTCTTTGCATTCTGCATTACAATCTTAAATGCACAATTGCAAATTTTTCTTTCCTTCAAAGTGATAATGTGCAGTGTATTTTAAAGTGTACTCTAACCAGTTACTGCCAGCCTAAATGTTCGTCACGAACGTATTACGCAATACTCTTGCACTTCTTACAAGCGAAGTCAAATATAATCTCAATGCTAGCTGCTTCTAAGCTATGTATTGTTACAACATTTAATTATATGTGCAAAGCTGACTTTGATTCAAATGTCATTTCGATATAGGAGACTGAATTCAACTATACCCAGTTACTGAAATGCTAGCCTGTCGTGTTGCACAATCTTATGCAATTTTCACCGGCCACAGGGTTCGCTACGCGAACGCATACAGCTTCCAAGTGCTTCAAACTGCATACGTACTTCCCAGTACGCGTCTCGAAACTGTACTCCTGCTTCATCAATATTGCCCGTGTTTCCGTGCAGGTGGCCAAATTTTCAAACCCGAGAATGCTGCTGGATCTAAAAGAATTACCCTAAGTACACAACCACGGCTGGGTTTGTCGTTGCAAAGCACACATGGAATAAAATATGGACATAGGTTTTTTTACAATGTTCTATCTGCATCTGGGCAATTTCGTCTTCTTTCTGCTTTCCTTCGTCATATTTTATCGCGAGTCTCTCAAATCACACTTGACCTCATCTCTCCAAATAACCCACGTCTAGCTCTCCTTTGCTGCGTCCGCGACCCTACATATATCTAATTTCTAATTGCTCTCTCTTCATTCGCAGTAAATTATCCATACTCGCCATATCTTTTCGCCTTAATGCAGTTTAATAATAATTTACATTATTCAAATAGTTACTCTAATGAAACGTTTAGTGGTGGAACCATCACATTAAGTTTCATTTTCATTGAGCAACCAAAGCGGCGCTAAGCAAAATGCCCCTTGTGCTATAAACGTTGACGTTCCGTTGTCTTTGTTAGATTCAATGTTTCACTGTGGTATAAAACTACCAGTTTAATGAAACACCAAGTAATTTCGTCTTTGAGCTAAGTGCTGCAGAAGGGGAATTCCGTAATCATTACTCGCACTCTGAGATATTCCACTCCGAGAGAGATGCGCTCTCTGAATTTGAATCAGTGAAATTGTCGCTTATTCAATCAGTCACTGATACCTTCAGTCGAAATGTGTGGTTTCGCTGACAATCAGCGAAAATGCGAAACTTTTCATAATGACCCCCAGCATTTTACTGGTCGCCAGTGGTAAAAGTGCCACGCCACGATCACTCACTGATCGTTCAGTCGTCACGTTCAATTAGTTGTCACATTTCACTGATTCAAACAGTGAAGTTTCTCTGATTCAAACAGTAGACCTCATTTTCACTGATTTGTTCAGTTCAGTTCACTGATTGTCAGTGGGAGGGTTATAACTGACACCATCAGTGAATAGTCACTCTCAATCAGTAGTTTTTCACAGATTCAGACTGAGATTTCCTGCCTTTTAAATATGGAAAAAAATTTTCTATGATTTTGTGAGAAACCCTGGAGCAAAAACGTGTCACACAATTTCATTTTTATCACAGATCGTTTTCTTCAAATAAGCATATATTCAACAATTCTTTCTTATGTTATCTATTGTTCTGAGGCACATTCATCATAGCCACGTCCGAAAGGTCAACCACCAGAGCCAGAGCTCGACCAGAGCGAATCGGCTGCACACAGGGATGGAGAGGCCACTGGTAGATGGCAGATGGTCGCTTGCTTTTCTCACAGAATGCAGAGCTCTACCTCATCCATGCTTTCTCGTCATAACCGCGCCTAAACGGTCGACCTGGGGCAATCGGCTGCAGAGCCACTTCCTTTCCTCACAGGCTGCAGATATCTAGCTCACAAAAGATTCCCTGTGTTGCAGGCTCGCGCTGTTCGACCTGCGCAGGGCCGGGTACTTCGCGCCGGAGGTGAGCGTTGGGCAGTCGACCGAGCCGGAGGCGCTGGGGTTCGACGCCCTGCTGCAGGCACTGGTTGTGCTGGTGGCCGGCGGAGCGCTGGCGGCGGCCGTGTTCCTCGCGGAGTGCGCGCATCACCGCTGGCGCCAAGGGGCCGCGAAAGGGAGGCGCCAGGCCGTGACAATGCGCATGCGCAGGACGAACCTACAGGGGGCACTGCGGCGTTTTCCTTAAATATTTCGTAAGAAACTTTTGCTATTTTTTTTTCGTTTTAATGTACAATTTGAACTGAAAGAAATGTACTGCATGTTTTAAATGGAAATTCTCTGTAGTCTCTTACAACGTGTTAGTGTAAAAGAATCTGGAATGCAAAAGGAAAAAGGGCTCAGTCAATAAAAGGGTATTAATATCCACCAATGTCATGCGTTATTTAATCTTCCGATGGACGCGTCAATTTTACTCACATAAGCGGGGGCATAGGGGCACTGAATGCTGCCTTGAGGAAACAGTCTTTTGCATCCTCAGAAATCCTATTGTTTAATTGAAGAAGGGAGAATAAAAACTCTCAACTATTAATTGCATTTTAAATATTAATACATTTTATAAATCGCAGAAATGTGGCTAGTATTAGGTATAGAATAATAGATAACACATTGTTTCAGAAACCCTTGTAAAACAAAAAAATTAACTAGAAAATTGTGAATGAATAGACAAATTAATTAAATGAAACAGTTTACTGTCGTTAAATTTTAGAAAACCATCAGTTTGTTCTCATCAAGCGGTTTCCAGTAACTCAAAAAGATGTCTGATTTCTTCATCTGTTACAGCCTTTCAGCAAAGAAGAAAGGAAAGCAACAAGAAACAACTTTCAACATGTTTGATTTTGCTTACAGTGATCGAAAATATAAACGAACAATCTGAATAAGTAAAATGTTTGCTCTGACATGACATCCGTACTCCATTTTAGAACAATAAAAGCACAAAGGCAGTACGGAGTGTAGCTGCGCGCCCGCCTAAAGTTTAACAATTATTTAAATACCTTCAAATACATTAAAAATTGGGGGATCACCCTGATATTCTTGAAAGTGTGCAATGTAATTTATCTTGATCTCTTTAGTTGTTCATTTGATATACTATTTAGTTGTAAAAAAATAAACAAATTCCTCTGAAAAATATATCGGATGACATAAATTCCATTGTTATCCTTGTAGCAATCCTATGTTCTTATTTTTTTACTTTCCCGTATACGTACGTATATACGGAGTAGTATAAGTAGTATAGGGAAACTTATGTAAGTTAAGTGCTGCGCGAAAAAAAGGCGGATTTTCGGCAGGAAAAATTCATTGCCCGGTCCTAATAATGAATTAGTAGTGCTACAATAGCACATACTTTCCTGTATTATTGGAAACAGCTACGGATAAAGAGAGAGAGAGAGAGACAGAGGGAGAGACGGAGAGAGAGACAGAGAGACGAAGAGAGAGACGGAAAGAGAGACGAAGAGAGAGACGGAGAGAGAGACACGGGGAGAGAGAGACGGGGAGATGAAGAGTGAGGGAGATAAAGGGCAGAACAATGTCTGCCGGGTTCCGCTAGTGAATTATACTTATCAAAAATATATCTGCAAATCAGGTCATTCTTATTTTTTTTAAAATACGAGTAGTTTCTTTATAATTTCATGACAAACATAATAGCCCACTGCATGTTTTACTGCGCTTCAGACACCCGGATGCGTCGAAAATGAGAATTTACAATTTGTATATTTTTTCTTTGTTCGTTTTTACGTTTGATCTTTTGCTATACATTTACACATGAATCTTTAAAGAAATTATTTATTTTCAAATATTTAAAATACAAATTGCTAGCTCATTAAGGGAGTATCGACAATGCAGGGAATGCAACCATTCAACTTCGTTCCGCTGTCGTGAATTTCTGAGAATTACTGCGTCATTGTTATGACTTGACATAGCTGTATGGTATCACGCTTTTTTTTCCAATACAAGTTTACAAAACTTTTGTATTATATTTTTAAGGAGTTGTAGAATTCACATAGTTTTGACAACACTGCGATGGAAACAGTGAGTTGTTCGCTTCTTGGTTGAATTGGACGTTTTCAAATAATAGCTAAGATGTTAGTAGGGCAGAAAGTGCAATATTTCAGTCCTACGTATCTGTTTCCAATAATACGGGAAAGTATTTGCTGCTGTAGCACTACTAGTTTCTTCAAACGTTTCGTGCAGAAAACGAAGAGGTGTAACGCGTCGGGATGTCCGTCCAACAGCGATCTCCTCCCTTCCGAGCAACCCCCCCCCTTTCTTCCGCCTAGCGTCGGTGCAGGGCGTCGCGAGACTCAAATGGTCATTTTCGCCCGAATGCAGAGCTTCATTTGAAAGACGTACATTACACTCCGATTTATTTACAGCTGCACTTGACGTAAATTACATGTTACGATTCATCCAATCGGGAGCTTATACACATCAGTAGTGACGTTGTGTGCGCACCGCGCGTCCGTGCCCTGTGAGCGCGTGCCGATGCGGTACTCACCTGGTACCCACCTCTCACACGGCGCCACGCACGATGATGAGCCAACAGCAGGACTAGACTGCTGGCTATGTCGACACACAGCACACACACATATCGGCCTCCGGTAGCTCAGGTGACTGTAGCCAGAGGGCTACTAAAAGAGAAGGGGAACGGAGGACCACCTCGAACGAGGAAATGAAGGGTCGGCCGAAAGATAAGAAAAACGCAAAACTGAAAGGATAATTAATTTAATTGACTAAATTGATTAATTGAATTAAATTGAAGAAGTTAGAGTTGTAATGCCTCTTGGAATATAAAAACTTATAATCTATGAAAGAAAAGATATAAACAATTTTAAACTATTATAATATATACAAATGCATGCCGGGCCCGAGCAGTGAAATATTAATAAAAATACTAATTCTAAGTCTTAAAATTAATGAATACAGAAGGTGCAAACTGAATAGAAAAGAAAAGAATACAATAAATGAATAATACTAAACGTTTATGCAATTACAGGAGTGTTCGAATGTCTTTAAATAGCTCGGCACTGCTGGAGTCAAGAACAGGTACCTGATATGCGGATGTTCACGTTTGGCGGGCTCGTACCGTCACCGCTGGAGCTCGATGTGCCTGCGGCGATGCGTCTGCGATGACAAACAGCACCAAAACGGATCCGATGTTCGGCGCCCCCGGACTCGATGAAGCGGCGTGTATGCCGCCGTGGTCTGACGCCGTGCCGCCGCTCACTAACGCGCCACAATGTGCGAATGATGTCAGTCAAAATGTATGCCAGTGTGGCGCACTTTGATGGGCAGCATGTAGCCCTAATTGATTTGGGCAGCCTGTAGCCCTAAATCCAGCCTGCAGTCGTTGTGGCGTTAAGATACTTCACTGCATGGCATGGCGCGTGTGTCGGCTCGACAGCGTAAGGCATGACTGCCTCGGAAAGTGACTCTGCTCATGGCAGCGGCCCTGAATGCAACATGACGCTCTGTCCGCTGAGCGATGTTTTCCGGCGAAAGTCTCTGGGCGCGATGGCTCCCAACAATATATAGACAACTGCCCCCCGAACTCGCGATGGTGGGTGGCCACCGCGAGGCGTGGCGGAGGGGGGGCCCTTGGGTGGCTGCAGGACTTGGGCCCCGAGACAAGGGGCGGGGTACGCGAGGTGCGGCAGCTTAGACGGACAGCAATAACCCGGACATGCCGAGGCTCATCTGTCCCGCTGAGGGCGAGAGGGAGGCGCATCCGGGCGGCCGCGGCGGCGGGCGCCCGTTTGAAGACAATGGGCGCCTTTGCCGGCTACCGCAAAGAGTGAACCTGTGCCTTCGCTAGGGGGCGGCAACCCCAGAAGGTGCGGCAGGATTAACGGGAGACGGGCGCGCGGAGGAAAGTGCGATCGGCCTGCGCGGCGCGGGCGGTCTCCTGCCGCTAGCGTGCGTAAACAGACGTCACTATGGTGATGCTCAACCTCCCGTCAGGATGGCACCGTAACAGCTGATTCACGTCAAGTGCAGTTATGCTTATATCCAAGTATACCTTATATTTTATGGGAATCTGGAAGTTAAAGAAGAAATTCTAGGGTGTGTTTCATTAAATCCAATAATGTCATGTACTCATGTAAAATTTGTTGTGTATTATAACTGAAATATGTGGTTTCTTTTAGGGACTCAAATACTTCCATTCTTCATATCGTAAACAATATTTTTAATTAAGTATCGAACGTGCGGCATTTCCCCGTAATTTTAAATGGACTGTCACAAGATTGTTCAACTTAAGATGGCACTGCGAGAGCGCCATAATACATCTTCGGTCCTTGGTCTACATCGGCTCTTCAGTTTTCAGTTGCACTGAGCTACACCGTGACTGAGCATACCAATAGCTCTCATTCTCTCCGAAGCAAAACAAAGCGCAGTGCTGCCCTCATCGCGAGTCCTACACTCCGCTTGGTCGAGTTATGCAGGATGGGCCATTTTAATCTATCGGAGCAAATATCGCAAAAACCCATCCCATCCCTTATAGCCGCAGGTAGGTGATGGAGTTGAATAATTGATCAATCCATCTAAAAATAAATTTTCATCAATAATAAAAACAAAACATTCGATTCGGTACTGGGAAACCAAGATTTGATTTAAAAGATTGGTTTCCCATTGAAGATTTTGAAATAATTTCTACTCCCATAAGTGAGGATGGGGTGCGGCAGTAAATAATGGTACCCCAGGATATTTATTTTGAAAATAAAGTTTGCTTTTATTATAAAAGTAAATTATCGTTTACTTTTATTTTTCTCATATAATTTTTTTCTCAAAATATCCCCATTTTTTATTTTTAACCAGTTTAATTTTTGTCGAATACAGCGCCATCTGTCAGCCAAAATGACTTTAATCATTGATCAAATAGGGTTATTTTTTCTGGGGAATCCAAATCTGAAATAAAATATGGGGGTTCCTGTTTAAGATTTTTTTCTTCCCCCTTCCCCACCCCCAGGGGGTGTAGGTAGGTGGTGGAGTTTGAAATCATTGGATATCCCCTGCCAAAACAAGCAACTTTTATTGCCCTTTTTTTGATTTGATGTGTAGTTTTTTTAAATATTTGCTCCGATAGATTAAAATGGCCCATTCTGTATGACATTGGTGATTTCTTCTGTGGTACATCTTGCGACCTGCATTGAAGCAATCAGCTTGCAAGTAGTTGTTTACTTTCTCACAGCCAGGGTTCCGCGTTGCCGCTCATCTGACTCATACGAAGTAGCGGAGGCGATAATGTTAGGCTTTGGCGAAAGTTATGAACATATCTATACGTGCCATAGCCTATCAGCAAGTGTTTATGTTTAGAGATTTAATTTACCTGTGATGTAGATGGTTCCATGTGCGTAGTATTGTGTGGGAACAGCGCATTGAACTGTCAGAGTCGCTTATGCGTTGTCGGTACTGTACTTATTGTCAACTAGTTCACTAAAAAGTTCGATCGTAAGAAATGTTCACAAGAAAGAATGACTTTGCCCGTCCCTATCGTTTTCAAATGCAATTAGTCATCTTATTTTGACAACAAATCAAAGTAAAACTGCCATTTTACCAATGTTTCTGAACGATTTCTACAATAGCTTCAGAGTTAGAACTTTTGTAAAGTGTTGTGAATCAACTACAGCGAAGTATCCTTTCTTTCTTGCAGAATAAAATTACAAACATTTCATATCTGTACTTTTCTAATTCAGTTAGACGTAGGTGTTTTTTGACAATAGGGGCATTTTATTAACACGTTGCTGGTGGTGATCTAGAAAGTTTTTCAACCTAGGTCAACACGTTTTTCAACAAAACTCACATGGGAAAAAAACTTCAATTACGGTAATTGGTTTGGTTTACATGTTTTGTACGATATCCATTCCCTCCCTTGTCATGCATGTAAAAGTGTAGATGAACTTAAATTATCCAGAAAGTTTTTACACGGAAAATTATTTAAGTTATTTTTTGTAAGTTAGTAGTTTTTATCGACCGGAAACACATGTAGCAATACACTGCGACCTCCACCGTCTTTGGGTTATGGGAGAGGGATTTTTAATAATCTCCCTAGGATGTTTGGGTAGCTCAGTAGGGATGACGGTGGGCCACATAAAAAAAATGAAATTGGTGGGATCAGGGACGTGGGTTCTCTACACTACGGTCTCGCAAATCATTCAGATTAAAATACAGATTTCTTAAAAACCTTACTATAATCTTGAGATGAAAAATTTGTGGCATAGAAATCTCATACACTTGACACTCATAAATACATAAAAAAACAAAATACACTGTCAATTGCTGAAAATAGAATACACAAGAAAATTCTTAAATCTATACACCCTTCTCTTTACTACTTTACTAATTTACACTGTCTCTCATCAAATCAAAAATTTTACTAGGCCTTTACACACTCTTTGGTACCATTTATATTCTCTTTCATGTGACAAAGAATTTAAGTTTTTACTGTTTCTATTTTTACAAAGAATAAGGATAAAGAAGATTGATTCTGTAAGTTATAGAAATTGCTTTCCCCTCTAACTAACTAACTGAATATTAAATATTTTCCTCGGTTTGCACAGAATTACTCTATCTGCTTCGTTAAACAAGTTCTGGGCACTAGAATGTTTGTAAAAGGGACTTTCTTATTTTGAAATACTTTTCAACACAGGTTTTTCGTTCGCCGTCTTCTGAACCTCGAGCAGTGGCGACATCGGTGACCTTGATGCTGGGCGTTTCCCTTTGCTGCTCGTTCCGCTGATAGGGTACCGTTACCAAAGCTCCCCTGCAGTAGAACTCCCTCTGGGCCAACGGTGTTTTTAAATACTCGTCTTTTGCCAACGTAAATGTTTTAAACCATATGCCGCTAGTATTCTCCAATTATATCCAGTAGAATTTAACTCCATTTAATAAGCGAAGAGCATATAAAAAGAATAAAGACTAAAAGAAAAGAAAAGAAAGAGCTGGAAAAGAAGGATATAAACCACATGTTAGATTCTAATCAATTATAAATAACAGGGCTCCTTCCCCTCTTCCCACTGTTCTTAAACATCTTGTTAATTAATCCTTAAATAGTAATTTTCTTCGTACTAATTCAAAGAATTAATAACCTCTTCCTTTTGTCTTTGAAGAGCTCTGATGTCTTTTCTTCGTCTGGATTGATGGCGTCCACTTTGATAGGCTACGTCCGTACAACCTCGCTGCTTGACGACACGCTTCGAATAAGAACGGGATATGCTATATGCCTCGCTGTTACCCTAGCCAAGCGATTCTAGTGAACTCTTGTGATACTTATGAGAACTAATCAGCAGCTCTCTTCTGTCTGTGCGGCGCGCGCTATGAGTACTGAAGCTCTTCGTGCGGGCGATAAATGTGCCACGTTTTTCCTGAGCTTACGGAGGGAAAACGGATGGTCACATAACCCCCTCCCTTTCTTTTTTTTAAGATTTTGGGGCTCTGCTTTAGACAGACCATAAAATCTTAATATCAAAGAATGGCATTACTTGCTTTTGCCAGAAGTATAAATATTTTCGATATTAATTATTGGAAAAGAATTCTGTTCTCAAATCTTGCTATCTTCCTATTTACTGTTGGTCAGTTCAAGGGGAATAGACATGATCTTCTTTCTTGTTAAAGATGACAACCGTTGATAAATAAAAATACTAATTAAGCCTAATGAATATTTACGACATTAATTATATAACTTTTTTCTTTCTTATCTTCTAATTATATACAGTTTAATTTATCTATACTCTTCTCTTTTCTTTCTTCTCTCTTCTCATCTTCGCTTCTCTCTTGTTTCTTCTCTCTTCTCACTTCAGTCATTTATTTAGCTATTTACCTGCTAATCTTCATTATTCTTGTCGGTTTAAAAATTTTCTTTTAGTGTTTGTTTTAATCGACAATAACCTTTTAATTCTTGAATGGTTTCAGATTGTGAAAATTATATTTGGGTCATTCCATGTCAAATCGACCAAAATTTCCCGACCATCTTCCGATTCGACTGAAACTTTTTAAATCGTTTTAGAATGACGAAACAACACTGAATATGGTGTTTTTGGCGTGAATTTTTTACTTCATTTTGAAAATTTTGAAATGTGATATTTTGTATCATCGAGAATGGAAGGCGTTGGGAAGGACAATGTGGTGGTGCAGTGCGCTAAAACGGTTGTGTTGGTGAAGTGAAGAAAGGACAATATCGGTGAATAAAGACAGTCACGTGGGTGAAGGCGGAGCAGCGGCGGCACGTGGATGTCTGTGCGGCAGTTGACTGTTAATGTTTGGTGAATGTGTCTTAGTGATCAGGCGGGAACAAAGAACTAATCGGAGGGAAAATTCATCATTGAACTGTGCTAGAAGTGGTAAAACCTGCGTTGACATGGCTAAACATGTGGGCGGACGCAAGGAGAACATAGAGTGAACCTAACTGGGCAGCATTAAACATCCAACTGTGAGGCGTAGACGAAAAGATTTATTACGGACAGTGAATTGAGAAACGTTGGCGGGCGACGCGTGGCTAGTCCGTTATAACGGCGGTGTACGGCGAGATCGCGGCAGCAAGTATTGTCCTGGGAACGGCCGCGAGCGGCGAAGGCGGGCAGCGGAGCACATGGAAGCGAGCGGTCCCTTCCCCCACTTCGGCGTCCAGCAACCCGACGACTCCTGAGCACCGCCGGCGCTGCGTGAGGCATCGCCTCGTCAGCTGATTGCGGTCGCAGAGTGGCGTGGCTCTGGTCCGGACAGTGTGGGTAAGAACAGACGAGAGAACATTGGGAGGGAAGTTGAATAGGTAACAGGAAGCAGTGATCTGTAGTAGAGGCCCCACAGTTGTTAAAATTATAAGAAATGAATGGAATTCCAGGACAATAAAGAGTTAATAAATAAGAGGTTGTTTAGAATAGGAAAATGATGTTTTGTGAGGAATAAAAACCACCAATTTTTTGTAATTAATCGATCAATAAAAAGTCATATTTAGTCCGCTTACCATCATGTTTCCATTGATGAGAATAATAGAATCCAGAGCCCATTCCCGAAAAAAAGAATCCCTGTCCCCTTAACAAATAATTATTGTGAAGGGTCAAATTCACGAATATATATATATATATATATATATATATATATATATATATATATATATATAACGGGAGAGTGAACGGGATGTGTTTTGACGTTCAATTCACTCTGCATAATCTTCAGCGAATCTGATGAGCAGTGTGCTATTTTCGTTGGAAATTATTCATTGTGTCCTTTTATCTTAAGATTTTCATACTTGATAGTTTGGTGTCTGTTTTATCCTCCCCTCGTCCATCTTTGGGAGACAGACCTGACAAAAAAAATTTTCAGTTGTTGAAACTGAATGTGTGATATTTCATCGAAGCTCGTGAATGCTGGTTTACAAACTTGACTGAACACATTCTTCCATACAAAATAACTGGCTATCGTTTACATCGTTTTACATCGAAACATCATAACTTCCATGGAAAATGACTGGCTCATCGTTTACTATTCCCCTCACCATTCGCTCTTCGGTATATTACAGGCACACTCTCGATCAATAACAAAAGAAGTAAATTACATCAGCCTCATACCACTGGCAAATACATAATATATGAACCATCCTCTGCGTGCAGCCCGAGTCGCCAGACGTCTGAAATCCTGAGTAGAAGAGCAATACATGACCAAGACAGTTACTGTTCTTTCACTCACCAAAGAGAAGGAGCTGCTGATTTGAAGTCAAATGATCTCAAATTGAACAGTTTTTATGCGAGTAGCGCAAAAGAAGCTATATAATATTATCATATTGTATTTTTTATTGGAGATTTATTGAAAGAACTTCGATTTTTTAATGGAGTTGTTTACCACATCCTATTGATTTGTTTACCACATGGTGACAAGATTTCAGCGACAAGTTCATAAAAATGCGTATTGCTGTATGATACATAACAATATTTTGAGAAATATAGTTTTTATGATCCATGCGTGTGAAAAATGTGTGAATCCAAAATTAATCCAATAGTTGTAAAAAGAAAACACTATTCCGTCACTACCATTCAAGCATTAAATCTCCAAGTCATGCACATAATTGCAAATGAGAAGCAAGTTAGTTAGTACAGGTAGTTTACCTTTAGGTACTACATTTTCTTATTACGAAGTCAAATTCCCCCCAAGACACCTAGATACCATCTTGCAAAACTCCTCTCCTTGAGTACTTTATCCATCATCAGGAGTCGAATCTTAATGAAATATCCTCGGGGAGCTATTTATGCTCGCATCTCTCATTAACAAACTCCGCGGCCTCCTCTGAAAGGAATCGTACGTCTTGCCGGCGGGGCGGCGCGGCGCGGCGCGGCGCGGAGCGGCGCGATCGGCTCAAAGGAGACAGCGTTCGAACGCCGAAGGTCGCAGCGGAGCGAAAGTTAAACTAATAACGAGATGAAACAATGCGCCGTCGGGAGGCTCTCCGCTTCCACGATATGCCCCGCCCCCGTCGTCACCGTCGTCACCGTCGCTCTCGCCGCCGCCGCCGGCGCCCCCGCCTCTGCCGCCGCCAAAGCCGTCGCAGTTTCCGTCGCCCCGTCACAGCTTCCGTTTGTTCGCGTTGACCTCCGTCATCCCCCTCATCCTCGATTCTGCCGTCGTCCCACATACCCTTTCCTCCTTATTGTTCCCACCACTCCCATAGTTCTCGCTGCATGTGCCATCCCCTATGACCCTACATTCCTCATTCTCCCAAAGCCTCGTGGCTTCCATCGTCTCGACTGTCCTTACCGGCCATTTGCCACAGTATTTACAAAGATCCCATTGTTACCTCAACACCTCACTGTGATCAACATCGCTCCGGCTACCTCTGATTTCTGTCGGAGGTAGTGGGATGTCGGTGGTAGTGGAGGAACAGTGGGCTGTTCCCACCGTCCCCACTGTTCTAATCGTCGCCACTGTGTAGACCGTCCCGACTATTCAAACAGTCCCCATTGTTGAAACAGTCGTCACTCTTTAAACCGTCCCCACTCTTCAAACCGTCTCCACTCTTCAAACCGTCCCCACTCTTCAAACCATCCCCGCTCATCAAACCGCCCCACTCTTCAAACCGTCCCCATTCTTCAAACCGTCCCTAATCTTCAAACCATCCCCACTCTTCAAACCGTCCTCTCTGTTCCAACCGTCCCGTCTTTTCTCATAACCCCATCACCGCTACTGTTCCAATTGTATCCTTCGCTACCAGCGTCCCGTCTGCCTCCACTAGCCCCCTTCTTCTACTATTCTCGCTGTCTCCACAGCATGTCGAACTTTCTTCGTCTCAAACGTCAGCCCCATGGTCGTACTTGCTGCCACTCCCACCACTTCCCAGCATCCTCTTCCGCCCCGACGCCTCGTTCGCTACTGCCAACCCTTTTACCCCGAACTAGTACAGCCCCCTCACAATCCTGCCGCATTCACCATTGCTTGCTCTTCCACCTCTACTTAGCCTTCTCTCGCTCCTGCCGCCGTCAGCGCCTGAGCTTTTCTCGTCCCCGCCGCCTCCAATACGACCCTCCCTCATCACCGATTGTTCACCGGTGCCACTCGCGCTGCCCAAGCATTCTTTGAGGCACATCGCTCTATCGTCAATTCACGCCACTTTCGCCGCATAAAACCATCACTGTGGCTTTTACTTTCTTACACTTTGTGAGAATATAATTACTTCCTCGTGCTTACTTCGTAAGAAGAGAAAGTTGAGTAATCGTGCGGCGGAAAACGGTGAACTTTCGGCAGAAAAACTCATATTGCCGCGCCCTGGCAACGAAAAAAATTGATTAAATTCTGTTGTTATAGTGAATTACTTCCTCTAACACGTGGTGTAGCCAGAGTCCATGATTGGTGGGTCTTTGACACCGAAAAATCAAAATCACAGCAAAAAGTCTGTCCGTCCGTCTGTGATCAATGCTAGCACCTAAACCGTTCAGCCGATTGTTTTCAAAATTGATGTTCTACAATCAATCTTAACGAACTCAATGGTTTGGGAGTTTCAACTGGATATTTTGATTTTTGAGGATACTTTACGTGAAGCATCAAATATATTTTCAAGTCTAATTTTTTTCTACTCCAATTCTTTTTATTAAACTGTTTCCTCGGATAATGAAAGGAAAGGTGTAGGTCTCGTGTTCGCTTAAATCCCAGATTTTTCAAAAATTATAAAAGAGCACTTTTTGGGGGACGTTTTCCCACAACTATAATATTGAAGATAGAGAGTTGTTTCTTTAATGAAATTGTGTTCTTTGAAGACATATCTTGAAATAAGGTCAGGTGCAATTTTTTCGAAAATACTAGTTATTTTCGTATACATTTTCGCGAAATATAGGCAATTTTAAATGATTTTAGCAATTTTTTCCTCAAAAAACTGCATTAATTTTTTAAACTGTTCTCTTTATATGTGGCAACAAACAGTAAGAAATATGGTGCTAGTCCCATTTTTGGCGAACTCTCTGTATTTTCGAAAATTGGAAAATGTGAACATTTCAAAAATACAAAATTGAAGATAGAGATCTTTATCTTCGACAAAAACTGTTGTAACAATTCAGCTCTTTAAAATAGGTAGTGTATACATTTTTTGAAAAGCGAGTAGATTTCTCATAATTAGTGTTTGATTTTTTTTTCTCCAAATCCCTCAACAAGTTTTCTTCAAACTTTTTTCACGAATAGAAGAAGGGACGCTTAAAAGAATGGAGCAGGCCTCGTTATTGTTGAACTCTGAATTTTTGAAAACTGCAAATTAAGAAATAACGAGAGAAAGTATATGATGTTGTAGCACCACTAGTTCTTTCTTTCATCCTTCCTTTCCATACAAGAAGGATGAAAAGAATCAATGGATCGAGTCTATTAAACATTTATCATTCGGAACTAATAATCATTTATTTTTGCTTTTTTCTATTCTGACGTTTCGACAAAATAAATTTGAACTCAGTCAACAATAGAACATTAAATTTTAAAAAATCGGTGGCATGTGCTACACTAACTCCTTACTCCCTGCCAAAATCACTACGATTTATTTGTCCCGTGGTTACAGAAATTTATGTTGGTCGTAGGTCGTGGCTGGCCCCGTACGGGAATTACCTGTAAACTATGTGTAATACTTCAGCATACCCAGGTTTCTATTAATTAAAATAATGACACATCTTTTTGTAAGAAAAGAGAGAACTTTAGAAATTCCGTTCTCCTTAATTTATTGCTTTTAAAAATATGAAATTCTCTCGTTTTGTGAAGCCCTTACCCGATCACGATACACCATGCAAATACAACAATGCAACATTTCATAAATACACATACGCTTGGATACGTCGACAATACATAGGCTACAATAACATTTCAAATATAAATAACAACCAACTGAATTCTATTACTCATGCAGGAATTCCTTTCTTTTGCAAAATATTTATTTAAATTTCTTTCGTACGTACGTTAGCCAACTCTAATAATAACAAAAAAATTTTTTTACCACTTTGCTCAGCAATAACTCGCATGCATTATACCTTAAAATACTTCTCAGTATCTCTCTCAATGGATTTGCACAAGTCTACACTAATTTTCATAAACATTCTTGATCTTGTACAGAAATGTTTTTAACTTTGAATATTACGCAAACAAAAACTGCGGACACTTCCCTTTGTCGACTTCAGCCGGTACGGCGTCGTTGCCCAACTCGATCACCAGTTTGCATGCCCAATTGCACGCGCCGATATATCAGCATACACCAGTTCTGCGCCCGCCAACTTCCACCAGAAAATCATATCCTCCATGAAATTTATAATTGCTCGCGACTGCGATTTTTTTAAGCACAAATCTAATAAACTTCTTCTTTTTTCAACTGTTCGCCGCGTCAGTATCTATTCTTACGATACAGTCCTGTGCCCATTCGCACTGCACTATTGGATAAAATGTTTTAAGTTCAATTTTCAAAAAAATCTCAAAACCGCCTGACGTGAACTCGATGTTGCCATCACAAGCTCTGACTCAAAAGTGTCATGAAATCTGCGGCGATTCACCATGTAACTTCGTGTCACTACATGCCGGCGAATTCCATTCTTGCATCTCCATTGTTGCTTCATGGAATTTTATAAAATTCAAAATATTAGTTGTCTTAACATGACTCTACGTTTCTTTATTAGTGCTTATGCTCAATGTCCGAGTTTTATTGCCAAAACATAATTTTCTAATGCTTAACATGCCGAAAATATTGAATTTCTAGGTTGAAATTATGCACCGCCTCGTCAATTGTTTTTGACATTATTAACATATAATATTTCTTCAAATAATTAATTCCGCGTTCTATAAGTCTTTTAGGTCTTCCATAATTTTGTCAATTTTAAATAATGATGATCTGCAACGCCTCTCGTCGCCCACATTAAGGTTTCTTCATAAAAATCTTGCCATTTGTGTTATTGTATTTTGACACGTCACGTGAACTTTTCTCCATATCTACACATTCCAATTTAAGTGAACCCGTCGTCCGATCGCGTCCAAACAAAGACCAAAATGTTTATTTATTTCATTTCTAATTTACTATTTCGTCAGACTTTATTTCAAAATTACCAAATCAGACGCGTTTTCAAAATCATCAAATATGACTTTCCGCGGCGCGTCATTCCTTTGTCTTGCCACTATCGATTCACGTACAAGTTGGCTGCTTAACTATAGTCTAATAAATGTTTACATTTACTTCAAACTGTTTATGGGGAATATGCCATACATGAAATCATTACACATGGTTCTTTTTTTAAATTTAATACTCAACTCTTGACTCTGTTTACGTGTTACAACGTTTACATCCATTTAATATACATTTACAATTCTTCCAAATTAATGTCCGCAAAATGTAAATTTCCCATAATGGTGTCAAAAAAATGTAATTTTCCTAAGTTAATAACATAAGTTCTTTGAAGAAGTGAAATTATTGTGACGAAAGGTCAGAAAAGCAAAAAGAAAAATATGTGACTGTTAGTTTCGAATGCCGAGAATTTAATAGACACGATGGCAATTTTCATCCGTCTGGTAGATTAATTTTTGGATCAAACAGTAGTCTTGCCGACTTCATAACTATCACTCCACATTGCTTGTAATACTCAATTAATTTTGTTTTCAAAACTTTGATATACGAATCAGAGCCGGGGAGCGTGCGTAATGAAATTACAAAAGTCTGTCGGGGCATCAATAAGCGAATTGAAGCATTTGATAACTAAATACTATTTCTCTCCACTTCCACCTCCCATCGACTTACTCTATCGTGGCTGTTTGTACCATTCCACACGATACTCCAACACTATTATCAATGTTATCAATGTGGTATCCTATTTCATTTCATTACATTGTCAACCGGTTCCGGCATCTTTCCATCATTCTTATCGTCTTGTCACATTGCCACTTCCTCAGCTGCGTCTCGTTACCTCGTGTTATTACACCATTCATGCCATCCAACACGGATTCATCTCACCGCCTCTCCCAACTCCCTTACTATTCTGTCTGCTTTTCCTGCTCTCTGTAACCTCAACACTTGCACATAGACGTTCCGTTATTGCTTCAGGTCACTCACATCGACTCAATTTCCCGCTTGTCTCCGACACCTGCATATACTCTTCCTCCAATTACTGCCTGAAGCCTCTATCCCCGAGACACTACTTTGTTTTGGTTGACGCAACGTACCTCGTTGTGAGAAAGTCCACCACCCCCATTATACCTCGTACACTTTCATCACTACAACCAGCATCGGCGATATAATCGCTACGGCCCCTGCTGTCGACGCAACTGCCAACGGTGGCATAATGCGGCCGACTTCTTTCGCACGACACCTCGCCTCATCAGACCATCTAGGACTTCACCAACTCGCCCATCTCTCCAACGACCACCATCACCCGTCACCGTCACCAGCCTGCCAACAACAGCGGCGCCGCGACGATCGCGCCGTCGCAACAACGTTCGTTAACTTGGCAACTTCATCTTCCGCAGATCCACGTTGATACGCGGGAATTAAGTTCTTAACATCAAAATTCCAGTTTTTAAAAAGGAAAATTTATTCTTGAAGAATAGTACACCAAATTTCTTAGAATAATGACGACGAACATGAACAGAGTCCCGAAGAACAATGCTGGAGAGAGCTCTTCGGTTTTAGTATATATAGTTTTGACCTGTTTACAAGTATTCGAAAGTATATGAAAGTAACCCAGATTTCTCTGGGAATCTATAAGTGCACACTTGTTTGTCGTGCATAGGAATGCCTTTAGGTCAGGGGATGTAATTCCTCCTCCCTTAAGATGGAGCTCTCCTGAGATCCATTACATGTGATGTCTTCATTACATTCAATATTTTCCTTTCTACATTTTTTGTACAGGTAATACAGTATAATACATATAAATGCACAAAGCATAATAATGCTTAAAATAATCGTGAGAGTTACATGTGTTGTTGCATGGATGAGCAACGTTTCGTCCTTAATTTCAAGTAATTTTTGTTGTATATTATTTACATTGGTTTGATTAAATTCTAATAGATACAATTTTTGTTTTGTTTTTACATGTAGTTGAACCACTTCTGGTAACTTAATTCTAAATGTATCATTTCTATTTATATAATATTCATTATTGATATACAGGTTACAATAATTTCTTATAATACTAGTTTTTTAATTGAGAATTCTTCTGACTTAGGTTTACATTGGTTTATACCATGTATTACATTATGTGAAATAACAATTACCTCGTCATAAAGTTGTAAAGTATTAGTTCTAGTCAATTTTACATTTATTGTTTCGCAAGTTGATAAATCTCTTAAGTTACATTGAAAATTCTGGTAACCAGTTGGTTGATAACATATATCTTTACAGTTTTCATTAGTCCATAACCTATCTCCATACTCATTTTCCAGTAAGTAATTTGCAGGTAACTTCAAGGTCATATTATGCATGTTTGGTATCGGTACAATACGTTTGGTTTGATATACAGTTGGTCTTAAAATTGGAACATTCAAAATAAAAGTTACAGTGTCTGACGTTCCTACTCCATTCATTTTACATTTTGTAAGAATTCATAGATATGGTTATATTTGTTGAATAACAATTGTGATGAGTACAAATCTTGTAATTGATTTAATAAAGTGTTAATCTCATCATACTGAAACAATTCAAGATTTATATTTTGAGTCTGTATAGCATTAATTGTTCTCTCTATTATGAGTACATGATCTTTTAATAAAGATATTTGACTCTGAAATTGGAATTCAAGGTACAAATGGTCAATTCTTGATTGAACCCGTTCTAAGTACAAACGTGTTTCATTTTCATTCTGTTTAATAATGTTAAGCTCTTTTTCATATCTATCTATAGTTTGCTTGGCAATAGTAGTGACTGAGTTAATTTCCTTTTTGAGTATGTTTTGATTTTCTTTACGGATTTCTAATTCTTTTTGAAGATTTTCTAGGTCGTTGTTGTCAGGATTGCCAGTAACCCATTTGATAATGGTTCCAACACCATTTATTATTCCTCGTTTTTGACGAGTTTGTGTTATTTTAAATATTTGATTTTCTAAGGCTAGCATTTCTCTATGTAACTGAACACTGAGGGTCGTATTTCCCATTTGATTGTTAATAATTATATAATTTGATAAGAGACTATAATATGCTTGCTTTAATAAAGTAGTATTATATATATAATATATTTTATGATAATGAGAGAGTAGCTGGACAGGTTTTAATTCTAGTTCAATGTACGGTGTTTCTGGTGGTATCTCTTGAATGTCCAGGCCTTGGACTCTCGGTAACAACAGGGTTGTCAGGAATATTATTACTATCCGGATCATTTTCCTGAAAAATATTATCTCTTTTAATTCTATTGATTGCAATATTTTTAATTTGCTTAGTTCTTGCTACAAGTACTTGGACTACTTTGTCATTTAATTGATCTATTATGATTGCCTTTTCGTACCGGGGGGATGTTTTGCTTCTTTCATTTTTGTAATCTTTTATGAAGACCACCTGATCTTTCTGAAAATTATAATTTTGTCTGTCTACGTTTCTACGATCTAAATTGCTCGCCTCCTTTTGACTTTGCCTCTGGGTAATTTCTTGGTAAAATGGGAGTAAATGGGTTTTGTACAGGTTTATGAATTCATTTCTGTAATGTTGCTCTAAATCTGGGATTAGGGAATCATTGTCATCACGAGGTCCATATAGAAGAGTGAAGGGTGTATAGTTTGTCAAAGAGTGTACAGATTGGTTATAGATAAGTGTAGCTGTTACAACTAGTTCTTCAATTGGAGTTGTTTTATCTTGTATTCTTAGAACGCGTAGTTTCTCGATGATTGTGCTATGCAACCTCTCTATTGGTGAGTTGGATGAAGGGTTCTTTGGGGTGGTAAAATGAATTTCTACTTTATGAAGTTTGACAAATTCTTTAATTAAATCCCTATTAAATTCATTATCAGCCGTTATTTTCTAGGTATATTATGATGTGAAAGATAATGTTTCAGTTTCTTAGTTAGGGTTGTGGAATTACTATCGGTGATATAATACAACTGAGCGTATTTTGAGAAAAGGTCGATTAATGTCAGAAACTTTCTTCCTTCTAAAGTAAGAATGTCAATGAAAACATGTTCCATGGGTCGTGTTGCTATTAGAGGTCCTTGAATTTTGGGTTTGTATGGATGCCTATCATACTTAGCCTGTTTGCATATTTCACATTTATTGATATAGTTGATTATTAATTGTTTCATTTTAGGAGTATATAATCCTTTGATTGAAGTGTGCTATTGTTTCAATTATTCCGTTGTGATTCTGAGAATGGTAGTGTATTAATTTTTCCAAGAAATTTTCTTTTGCTAAGAACGCAGTTACTTTGTTACATTTGGTAAATTTTGTTTCACTATTGAAAAGTTTTTGGGTTAAGTTATAAAAATCTTTTCGATTTCTGGGTCGTGAAAATAGACCGCATAGGTTATTTTTGGTCTGGTGTTCTGAAGGAGAAAGTCTTTCAGATCATTTTCGATGTTTCCTCTGTTCAATATGACATTGATACAGTTACTTTCCTCATTTCTCTTAAACGTATGCTTTTCTCCGATTTTAAAAGTGAATTTGTTCTGATAGGAATGAAAATTTCTTTCCGAATATGTCATCTCACAGATTGGATTTTCATTTGAAGTGTGTTGTGTTTGAATTGTTTCGTTATTGTCTATGTCTGTTAAATCGTTTTCACTATTTGGGTCTTCTAATGGTCTTAAGAGGTCATCCAGGTCATTTATGTCCATTACAGACGGTTCTGCTATCATCGACGGTTCGTCTATTATACTTTCAGCAGTAGGGTTTTCCATTGATTCTAGTATGTCCGCAAGTTCATCAATTATAGCCGTTTCTCTTTCGTCCGTGTTATTCAGCTCATGTATTTCTGATTCCTTGATTGTAATTCTTGATAACGCGTCAGCAACTAAATTCTCTTTTTCCCTTTTTGTATTTAATTTCGTAAGTCATATTCCTCGAGTTTTAATCTCCATTTGGTTAGTCTAGAATTGGGATCTTTTATCGAAAACAGCCATACAAGTGGTTTATGGTCGGTTTCAATAATGAATTTTCTCCCGTAAATATATGGTCTAAAATGTTTGCAAGCTTCTAATATTGATAAAAGTTCCTTTTTCAATTGTTGAATAATTCCTCTCAGCTGTATTTAACGATCTTGAATAGAAGGCAATTGGGTGGTTTCTTTGTGACAGAACGGAACCTATAGCCGTGTTACTTGCGTCCGTTGTTAACTGAATGTCATTTCAAAATCTGGGTACGCTAATACAGGTGAGTTTTGAATTAGCTCTTTACACTTAAGAAATGCTTCTACGTATGTGGAATCATTTAAATTTATTACTTTACCTTTTCTTTAAGTATTTGGTCATTGGGGAAGTGATTTTTGCAAAGTTCCTTTATAAATTTGCGATAGAATCCTACTAGCCCTAAGAATTGTTTGATTTCTTGGTGGGTTTTTGGTATAGGATAATTCGCTATACATTTTAATTTATCTGGATTAGGTTTTATGCCGTCATTTGTAATTATATGGCCTAAAAAGGGTACGTCTGTTCTGATGAATTCGCTTTTGTCTAATTGTACTTTTAGGTTGTACTTCCTAAATTCATCAAAAATTGTTTTGATATGGCTGATGTGTTCTTGTAATGATTTTGAAAAAATGACTACATCGTCCATATACACAAAACAGAATTTGTTTATATATTTCAACAAAACTTGATCCATCATGCGTTGGAATGTGGCAGGGGCATTTTTTAAGCCGAACGGCATTCTAGTATATTCATAATGTCCGTTTTCAACTGTAAAGGCCGTTTTTTTCAATACTGTCTTCATGAATCTGAATTTGGTGAAACCCTTGCGCTAAATCTAAGGTGGAAAAGTACCGACATTTCCCGAGATTATCAAGGATGTCATCTATCCTTGGTAAAGGATATTTATCCTCAATGGTTGCCTGGTTTAATTTTCTGTAATCTATTACCATCCGCCATTTCTTTTGTCCACTCGCATCTGACTTTTTGGTACTATCCATACCGGGCTAGAGTACGGGGATGTTGAGGGGCGTATTATCTCGTCTTTCAATAGTTTCTCGACCTGTTTTTGAATTTCACCTTTCATGTGGTGGGGATGTCTAAAATTCCTAGTAAATACTGGATCATTATTAGTAGTTCGTATATGATGTTTCACTAAGCATGCCGAACTGAGCTTTACATTAGTTTGATAGAAAATATCTGTGTATTGTCTGCATAGATTGATTATCATATTTCTTTCCTCATTATTCATATGTTCTGTTCTTACATTATTGATTATCTCTTTATTGAGTTCGCTATGTATGTTGAATGGGTTCCTATCACTTATTATAAATTCGCTTAACGGTTCTGCTTCAATTGGTGTTAAATTGTTAATTTCTACTTCCGACTCATGGGGTATTTTCTATGTAGTTGTTTCTACTAACATATATTCCTTCAGGAATTATTAAGTTTTTTGATTTTAGTTTCTGGAATGTATATGTTTCCACTAACTTTTACAGGTACAAAGAGAGTCTTAGAGATTCTTTTTAGAGGCATGGATTAACATTATTCAGTTCCTCATAAAAAGGAATCGGCTTTCCTTGGATAGTTAGCGTGTTGGTTTGGTAATTTAAAATAGCTCCAAGCTGTTTTAGATCGTTAGTAGATATAAGTGCATCATAATGATTATTCCAATCTAACACTAAAAACTTGATTGGTTTGTTAATGTTATAATTCGTAAACAAGGGATATTTAAATGCAATATTTCCATAATGGTTTTGTTTCACCGTCGTCAGTTTAAAATTATATGGATAGAAAATAGTTCTTAAACCTTTCGTTTGCTACACTTGAATTCATGATAGATGATGATGCTCCTGAGTCTATTAAAATTTTAAGTCCTTCAATTATAATGAAAGGAAGTTTGGGGCCTGCATAATTATTCAAGTGTTCAGTGTGTCTGAGGCTGGTATGTGAAAATTTACCGCTTGGTCGCTTTTCTGCTTTCTACTTCCTGGGGGTCTTCCGCGTTACTGATTTCCCTTTCATTTTCCTGTTCCTCAGATTGCTGACCGATATACTGAAATAAACGTCCTTCGTCGTCTTGAAAGATGTCAGATGTCTCATTTTGGTTAAATAATTCCTCTACTATTATGTTGGAGGGTCTTGTGACGTTTTGTGGTCGGTTTCGATTACTGTTTGCTGTCGAGATAGACATTGGTGTCGGTCTGTCAAGTCGCGGTTTGTTGAAGTGAGTATTAAATGCCTGAGTTCTCTGGAGTTGGTTTGGATTGAATTGGTTGAAGGGTTGATTTGGACGAATTGGATTATTAAAGGGTTGATTCCTAAAGGGTTGATTTACGAAGGGCGGGTTCTGATAGTAGGGCATCTGCGGTCTCCAAGGTGTGAATAGTGGAGTATTTGGTGGTTTGGGGTGTTTATTCTGATTAACTGTGGTCTTTTGATTGTTTCGGTCGTTTGGTTTAAAATTTGTTCTCATGAAATTTACATATCGATCGTGAGTTTTTTCGTCATCGAGTTCTATACACTTTTGCAATGCATCTTCAATATTATTAATTAAGCTATGTTCTATTTTGGTTTTATAAGGTTCTACGAGTCCTCTTTTGAAAGCTTTCATTGCGGTAGATGTATAAAGCTGCTTCTTAAGCGTGAGTAAGGGCTCTTCAGATGTTAAGGATACCGTGTCATTTAACTGCTGTGATAGTTCTTTTATTCTATGATAATAATCTAGGTAACTTTCATTTAGTTGTTGGTAAGAGGAGGCTAATTTAAACTGCAGGTGTTCTTCCGAACGAACTTTACCAAAACAAAGGATCAGTTTATGTTTGAGATCTGTCCAGTTGATCATAGTGTTATTTTTTATAACGGATTCGGCTTCGCCTATTATTTTAGATTGGATGAAGCTAAAAATGAAAAGGGTATGGTCTCTTTGCTCTGGGGCTAGTGATAATCTAGACAACATTACTTCTACTTGTTTGATGAACTTGGTAAGATCATCATTAGGTCCGGAATAAGTCGGAATCAATTTTGAATATAAATCGAATTTTTCCTTAAATTCCATTTCTATAAATCCTGAATCGTTATACACTTTAAGAATGAATGGAACAGAAAACTTACAGATTTGAAAGTACCACAGGGAAGAAGCTGTAATGGGCTGCGGAGAAACTGCGGAGTAGCTGCGAAGACGCTGCGAAGAAGCTGCGAAGAACTGCGACGAGCTGCGAAGAACTGCGACGAGCTGCGAAGAACTGCGACGAGCTGCGAAGAACTGCGACGAGCTGCGAAGAACTGCGACGAGCTGCGAAGAACTGCGACGAGCTGCGAAGAACTGCGACGAGCTGCGAAGAACTGCGACGAGCTGCGAAGAACTGCGACGAGCTCCGATGGGATGCGAAGAAACTGCGGTGTATCTTCTTAATTATTCTTATATATTCTTTCTAATTATTCTTATATACTCTTTTAATTCTTCTTATAAATTATTGTAATTCTTCTTATAAATTATTTTAATTCTTCTTATAAAGTATTTTAATTCTTCTTGTAAATTCTTTTAATTCTTGTAATAATTCTTTTAATTCTTCTTATAAATTCTTTTTAATTCTTTGTAATAATTCTTGTAATTCTTCTTATATATTCTATTAATTTTATTAACTTACGTTAGGTTGGTGGATGTTAGCTTGGCTGTCGACGATCGTAAGTTGATGTCTCTGGCTTTGCTGAACCTTACCAGTGGCAATGGTTTGTTAAACCGTTGATGATCTTCAGTAGATTTCGCTGGCTTTCCAGAACTTTTGCCGTTGAATTTTGATGATGGACAGTGCAGCTCCGACTGGATTAAAATCCACCTGTGTTGTCTTGATTCTCGATGAATTTTCTAACACAGTGAGCTGCGTCCTACCGACTGCGCCAATTAAGTTCTTAACATCAAAATTCCAGTTTTTAAAAAGGAAAATTTATTCTTGAAGAATAGTACACCAAATTTCTTAGAATAATGACGACGAACATGAACAGAGTCCCGAAGAACAATGCTGGAGAGAGCTCTTCGGTTTTTAGTATATATAGTTTTGACCTGTTTACAAGTATTCGAAAGTATATGAAAGTAACCCAGATTTCTCTGGGAATCTATAAGTGCACACTTGTTTGTCGTGCATAGGAATGCCTTTAGGTCAGGGGATGTAATTCGCGTCGCGTCCACCCGCGTTGTCTCCCCCAGGGATTTATGGCCCACTCCGCGTTCTCGCCCTCATCCTCCCCCTTCCCCTTCCCTCCCTCACCCTTCCCCCCTCACCCCCTCCAGCCAACTTCCCGAGCCATCACTGGGGCCACGAAGTGAGAGTCGGGAGGTCCGGGGATTCATGGGACTGGAGTCGGTAACCAAACACTGAGGCGTATTACGAATGGAAATTTTGAAAACGGAATTGGAGTTGAACCCGAGTACGCAATTTATTATTGAAAATTATCTGTACTGAAATGTATTTAAATTTAAGTGATATTTTTGTCTGATTGGGCATTATCCGTGATTAAGGCATAGGGTATCTAATTTGACCTTTAATTTTTGTCAAGTGGTTAATATTCTAGAAAGAAAAAAGGAAAGATGTTGGATTTCACAATTGAAGTCATCAGCAGAATGTATTTTACAAATAAAATAATTGAATTCCTTGGCTTCAGGTACATGAAAGGGCATCACTTTACATGATAATCTTATTCAGTTATATTACATCGTTAATTTAGGTGTACTCGGCTATCAGAATAGAATTGAAGGAAACGCGTCAAGCGTATTGGTTCTTCGACTTCGGACAGTGCTAACAATCTCAGTCTCGTTAAGTCCATCGCCTTGGGTTCTGTCAAACCCACGCAAACCGCAGACCCTTGTCTTCGATCTAACTGTCCTCCCCCACGTCTCGGGCGCCGTTGCGGAGGCGACTGCTCTTACTCTGCCTCGTGTTTCTCTGCTCCCAGCGCCCGGGCTCCGACCTGCCTCTTGAGTCCTCACTCCTCCGCTGTCTTCGCTTTGGATACTTCCCCGACCCCCACCGCCTCTCGCCACCCCCGGCCATCGCTGCTCCCACCACCCCGTTTTCATCTCCACCCGCCGCCTCCGCACCGTTGTCCCCGCCGCCGTCTCCACTCCTCCACCCCTAACTGACGCCCCTGGCTCCGTATCCGCGTCTGCCCGCCGCCACCGCCCTCACACCTTTCTTGTCGACCCCATTTCATCTCCGTCCACCACTCCTGCCTCCATGTCTGCCCGCCCGCCTCCTCACCGTTGAAGCCGCCGCCCCAACTCCCGTCGTTACCCTCCCCCACGCCGCCGCATAGGCCTCAGTGCTGCAGCCTCGGTTGCCACCTCCATTACTCTCCACCTCTCCAGCTCCGGCCCCATCCCAGCTGCCCTTCGCCCTTCCTTCCCAGCGCCCTTGCCCTCGCGGGGCTCCTTCTGTCTGTCCGCTTCAACTCTGGCGGCGACGCCTGGCTGATTAGCCCCGCAGCCACTTTGCCGGTGGCTAATGGGGCGTCGAGAGCAAACGCGGCGCCGAGGCCGAGGCCGAGGGCGCGGGCAGGGCGAGGGCCGACGGCGCTGCCTGCGCCTCCCGCCTTGAATATACAAGCAGCGCGAGTCTGCGTCGGGAGCTGCGACGCGGCGCGGCGCGACGGGCTGGGCGCGGCCGGTCACTTGGCACAAGGGCACTCCCGCGCTCTGGACGCGCTGACGAGGAACGCAAGGAAGGGCAGCACTACGACAACAAGAGGGTTCGGATAGCATTGTTAGAGGTCGACGGGCGAAAGGTTGGCCGAATGGTAGAAACTACTGAATTTAGAATCAGGTGGCGTACAATTCACAAAAATAATTTTGACGGGGCACAGGACCTGCGCTTTCGTTTGTAATAGAAGAAACGAAAGAAAAGAAACCAATGGGAAGAAAACGCGAACAGAAAGGAGAGGAGACACGTTATATTGTGATCGGCACTGCATTCGGCCATAGTAGGGAATCCAAGGGGGGGGGGGCGATAGGGACCATGCCCCCCCCCCTCCACAAAAGGCCTAGAGTTTTTGTTGGTGACCTTCTTTTATTTGGCAAAATTGATTTAAATATTTATGTTAGAATGAAGTAATTATAAAAATAATGCTGTATAGTATACATAGTATACAATGTAATAACAAGTGTTTATTACTTAACAAAAATCTTCGATGTCCCCCTCCAAAATAATCTACTGGATCCGTCCCTGCTCGGTCACTTGGAGAAGTCAACATAAAGGATGAGATAACGGCATCAAGTTTTGAAATATGGTATCCTAGAGACGATTCAGTGGTAACTCCCACGTAGGAATTGGCTATGAGTAGAACAACAATGGTAGGTGTGTTGGAGAAGTAACGTAATATAACTCCTGAGATACAGTAAGATGAGAGTATCTGTTACGTAAGCTAACTCCAGCGGTTGCCAGGAGGTGGATGCTTAAGCTGCAGAACACAACTCCAGACATCAAAGTCAGTACACAGAGCTTACGGGGAGAACGCGCTCGTGAATTTGTGCTACACTGAACATAAATTTTATATTACGAGCCACTGTATTACTTTTCTAGATGGCCTGTGAAATCTCAGTGTTACTTTTATTAGAAATTAGAACAATTGATTATATACGAGGTAGAAGAAAATTCAAGGAAGTAATTTATCATTAATATACCATTCGGAATATACAAACTATTTAGTCATATGATACAGACATAAAAGTCAAATAATTATGGATCATTATGTAACGAGAAGTTTCATTACTGACGTTTTCTTGAAAACTTTAGATTTTTTTAGTGGAAATTTTAATAGAAAATTAATTGGAAAAGTTGATATGCATATGCCGAAAATTGTTCACATATATTTGAAGTAATAATATTATTTGATGGAAGACTTAATAGTAATTAAGAAGTTTGGTTCTATTTGTGATAAATACGGTTGAAACATTTTTT